>OY987311.1:25672993-26142242 GCA_963920655.1 Geranium rotundifolium | reverse complement strand
AGGAGGAGGAGGAGGAGGAGGAGGAGGAGGAGGAGAGATCGACCGATTCGGGAGGAACCGCTGGGTTAGGGCTTGAGAAAAGCTGCGAGCCATCAGATTCAGATCGAGATCGACGACTCCGTATCAGCTCGAGATCGACGACTCCGTATCAAATCGAAGGCGAATCGAGCTGATACGGAGTCGTTGATCTCGATCTGAATCTGATGGCTCGCAGCTTTTCTCAAGCCCTAACCCAGCGGTTCCTCCCGAATCGGTCGATCTCTCCTCCTCCTCCTCCTCCTCCTCCTAGGTTCCTCCGCCTCCGGTCCCGATCGAATCACTCTCCCTCCGACGCCGATCCAGTGCATCATCGCCCGGCGGTCGGCGCCGGATTGGCTCCCATTCCGGCCAGGATCCTCCTACTGGGTTCCTCCTCCGGCGAGAACGCGCGGTGCTCGACCTGCAGCAAGAGCTGATTGCACCACCGGAGCCGACACGACTTGCCGGACCGGAGAGAGGGGAGAGTGTGAGATGGGAGGTGAGAGGTTGAAGAAGGGGGTAGAATTATAATTTCACTTGCATTTTTATTTGATTTTTAGTTTTTTTTTATATTATGTTTGGTTAAAAGACAATTATGCCCTTGATCTACAAGTTTAAATTCTTATTTAAGCGAGGGTAAACTAGTATTTTCACGTTTTTATTAGAATTATATCACTTAAAGCTTAAATAGAGGGGCATTTTGGACATTTTACCAACCACCTCAGTTAGATTTAACAGAAAATTACCTTAAGTGTTAACGTTTTAAACTTGAGGGACCTAGAAAAAAAAAATGAAAGTTGAGTATAGTGATATGAGAATGAGGTTATATTTGTCAAACTATATATATCAAAGGTTAGTTAGGGTTTTTCATCATTTCAAATGCTAGTTAGGGCCCCAAGATCTTTGCCATTTTAAAAACTGAAAAGGACAAAAGAAACTAAATTCAGTTAGGGTTTTTCATCATTTCAAATGCTAGTTAGGGCCCCAAGATCTTTGCCATTTTAAAAACTGAAAAGGACAAAAGAAACTAAATTCGCCCACCATGGGGCTCGAACCCATGACCACAAGGTTAAGAGCCTTGCGCTCTACCAACTGAGCTAGACGGGCTTGGTGCTACTCTACATTTACAGTAAGTAATAAATATTGTTGATATGTATCCCACTACGAGAAGATACCACAATACAATATAATGGTTGACCGTCTAGTCATGCTCAAAGTCATAAAAGTGGAGTGGAGATGCTAAAAAATCATTATTTTTCTACAAATGTGGCAAAAATTGAGTATCTATAGTGCCAAATACAACAAATGATGTTGCTCTCTCCGTGAATCCTCACTGTACTTAGGCACGAGACTTGTCTAAGTATTGAACGAAAGCAGCCATACCAAACCTAAGAAGCGACAAATATCCGAATGTAAACTAATCCCCAGACACATATTGTTTCTGTGCATAGTATTTCTTCTCACTCGCTCCCTTCTTTGCATTGCGTTTCTGTTTTCACACAACAAACATGGGAATTCAGTGTCATTGACACTTCACTGCATATAAGGGAGATATGACCAATGGAGAATTTTGACATTACCGTATAAGCTTCATGGTTGGCACTTATCCTCTGGGCGACTGACATGGTCGTTATGTCTTTTGGACTTTGAAGCAACCGAAAAATTCCCATGCTCTTGGGGACAGCATAAGGATCGGTTTCACCCTGAAGATTGCAAGATTGTTTTGTTATTTAACAAGGTATTGCTCAAACTAAGAGAAAGTGCCCAAGGAATCGTAAAGATGCGCAAGGAATTATGAACTTACAGACAAAGAAAAGTTGCTTTCTGCAACGGTCCCATGCACAACTAATGAGATATTGAAAGTAGTTATCTGTAAGGACCAAGAAAACAGGGCGAATAAGAATAGCGTGAAGGTGGCGATAACAGTTTATACAAAATAACAAAGAACTTAGTGTCTCGGAATAAACAGCATCTTATGAACAAAAACTATTGTAGTATAATAATGATATTTAGAATACGTAATTCAAAATGTATGTACCACATCTTTAGTAATTTCCCAAGGTGCCCCAATGATTACTTCGTCAACATAACGGCATGCCAGCACACTAAGGCTGCGCTCATGTAGATGCATGATTGGATAGTGTGCCCCCCTGTGTTCACTGCAAGATGAGCAACTCGTAATCAGTTCATTGCATTCTCAGTAAAACTTCATCGCTGGATTTAGCACAAACCATACCTCACAGTCTGATCTGTGTGAATTCCAACAAGTAGAAAATCTCCAAGCTGCCTGGCGGTCTTGAGGATCTAAAGAAAGAACAAACAGATAGTAAGTGATAGTATAATACAACAGAAAAATTAAAGTCCGAACTTATTCAGCAGAGGAAAAGATATAATAATAACTTAAGCTATATCAGCCTATGTTGAACAATTAAAGTGATCGAGTAATGCTGGCTACAAGAGCAGATCACTACTTTCAATGCTGGAACTGGAAGTCAGTTTGGGGATTAATATGGAGCTAGTATAGCCATTTGGTTAAGCCGTGTCCTACTTTATGTACCCTCCACGTGGAGCACTGTGGGTTAGATAATTTCCTAATGTTTAGTTAAAGGCAATAAGGTGCTATACTTTTGCGCACAGTTCTAAGTTCTTCCAATTCAATTATGAATCACCTTTCTAACTTATTTTACTTCCCAATACGGTATCCTATGAAATGTAGGAACATCTAGCAGCCTATCACAAGTGCATATAATCTGACAAATAATTCTTCAATAATAATAAAAGCTATTTCCCATAAGCTTGTTTCGAGGCGAAATTGCTTTATTCCATAGGAACATTACTTAAATACCCTTATGTGGACTGCCCTGTTTATCATCTTTTTTGGGTTCTAGACAAACTGCTGCAAGTGCAGACACGAGATTTCTTAATTAGAGCTCTAAGTTAGATCGTAGGAAACTTTATTATTGAATCCGTAACCCTTCATTCACCAGCTGAACTCTAATTTCCAAATATATTACTTACTCAGTAAAGATCAAGCTACCCTTATGGTTTCTTTCCTTCTCCGAATCAGAAAACTATAATAAGGTATCTTTCCATTTTCACAACCATGTAATTGGATGTCACCTCAAATGCTAAGTTGATTTCCAATTTCACAATAATTTTATACTTTATTGAAGAATGACTATTAATATGGGATTGCAATGTACTACAGAAAAGTTACTCTAACCCCCACCAGCCCCCAAGCAGGTACCACTACGATTTGAGCCTTTCCAATTTGACAATTTACGTGGCTAAAATTTGTAAATATGTTCTAACCTGTAAAACATAATGAATGACTACTAAAAGAAATGTTTTGATTCTCTGCTAAGAGTTATATGATAGAGTCAAATTTGAGATTAATACTGATAAAAAACTAACTTCAATTTCTATGGTTATAGTTAATTCTTAAGTCACTGAAATGAACAAGGTTTTCCAAAAAGAATGCTGATAACATAAGAAGTTATCAAGAGAGAAATAACCTTTTAAGTTATGAACAATGCATCAGCCTTTCTGCAAACCCTTTTATGCATTTGCCTTTCCACAAAACCTTTAATTTTGAAATAAATAGAAGAAAATAGTAACACTGCTGTCTGCAAGGCATTTGATTCAGCTTCCATGTCATAAGTCTTGCCATTTAGAAAAGGCAGACACAATTGAGACAATTACATGTTATATGATTAACTTTATTTCTCATTGTTTTATAAAACGTTAGGCGCTAGTCGGGCGAATAGGGACTTTGGGGATTGATTGGATTTGTATTTCTTTAATTTTTAAATTTTATTAAATTATTATTATACATATATTTGTTACATTCATACATTTAAAAATAATAAAAGTACCTATTGGTATAAATTATTTTAATTTTTGGTATTTTTATTGATAAAATAATTGCTCAAATCCGCCTTGACCCACCCAGATTCGCCTAATCCGCCTAGCCGACTTAAACTGCCCAATTATATGAAATTGGGTCGGTATTCTAAAAATACCCGGCTATGTATGTGGCCACCTAGGTTGATTTTTAGAACACTGTTATTTATGGACATCAATGGGTGCTAAATTCTTGAACTTATAACTTAAAAACTAGAAATCCAAATGGTAAAATTCAATGAACCATAGCACACAGCATCCAAGTTGGATTAACTTGACAATCAATATCATATTGGTACTGTTTTACCTCTACATGTCCTGCATGGAAGAGATCAAATGCCCCATCGATGTACACAACACGAGCATTGGGTCCGGGTCCCTGTGATTAGATAAAAATGATTAATTGTAACACAGCCTTGACACTTAATGGGACTGGATGTTGAGTTCCAGTACAAGAGATTTGGTGACTAAAAGAATATTTTAAGGGAACAAAGAGCGAAGTGGAATCCCTGTATCACACCTGCTAGATCCTGGTTTGAATGTAGACATTCAATAGATAAAGTATCACTAGTCCTAACTATTGCATATGATTGTGATGATCCTATATACTATATGCTCATAATGATATCAAAAAGGTCAATGAGCTTTATTTTAAAAAACATATATCAAGGTTTGAACTCAAGACATTGCTTATATAGAAGCAAGCTATTTGCCGCTTGACCCAACTTATGCTGGTCAATGAGCTCGCTATGGAAGTGTTTCTCCAGCTGGATCAATAAATCCTAACACAATAGTACACAAATCTACTAGAAATATCTTTCTTTGCGACTTAAGATACTGGCTTGGTCATGTCTTCTATTGACTTAAATGCAGCAAGAATAAGTGCACAAAGAAGATGAGATGGGATGGAACACAGTGTTTTACTATACTAAACATTTACATAATTCTAACCGAAAATGGGATGAAGTGATACCTTTCCATTTGAAAACTGCACAATACGTCGGGATGTTGGTAGAAACTGGGACATGTTGGATCGTTTGGACTGGCAGTCTTTATCAAGTTCAGCATGAGATGATGCACCATTTTGATCCCCACAAACTTTTGTACCCTTCATAAAGGAAAGTATCCTCCCTATATTCAAATAATTAATTCAATGTGAATTAGAATGAACAGGCTAGGGTGCCAAATTGTTGAAACTGCAAATAAACAAGTCCAGTAAACCTAACATGTTGCAAGTAGATTTTTTGAGCCAGAAAATTTTGTGCATGTGTGTGTCTGAGAAAGAGACCATTCAACTTGAAGCAGCTTTAACCTTGAGTTGTGTGCATACATGAAAGTTTGAGCATGCCGTACAAGAGATAAGTAGAACTGTTACTATGTACCCTCAAGCAAAAGAATTATTTTCCCCACTATGAAGATTACGAGATTGATGAGGTGGATTACAGTACCTACAATATCTGTGCTGGAAACACCTTCAGTGCGCTTTATCTGCTTGTAGCGACCAACTTTCTTTGCCAGCGCATAAGCATCTGTTCCATCTGGGAGCAGGCAAGGATCATCACCGTGTATAATATAGTCAATCTTATGCTCATTGAAGAGACGTTTCATGAATTGTTCAGTGATTTCATAGGGAGCATTGGCGATGACTTCGTCCACCCACTTCAGGCCACTAACCAAGGCAAGCCTAGAAAGATGGAATAGACAGCAAACTAGATCATAAGAAGTACCAGATGTGTTGTAAACAACATTCATGGAACTGATTGGGAACATTCCAAATAAATGGCTAGAACAATTCTACCACACATATTCTGGAAGTTATATCATAAATAGAAACCTAAAAAAATAGCAAACCTCTCTTCCATTGATAAGACAGGAGGACCTTTATTGGCAATGATCTCTTCATCACTCACAACGCCAACCACCAATTCGTCTCCCAAGGCCTTTGCTTGCCTCAAAGCATTGGCATGTCCGTAATGCATGAGATCAAAGCAACCGTCCATGTAGACCCGTATGCGCTTCTTCTCACACCTCTTCTTATATGGCAAAGATAACACCCCAGTTCCCCCAAAATAGCTAGAAGATAGACCAAGCAATGCCGCAGTGAGCATCAGGCCACCAAACAGATGTGGGTAGTAGTAAACGCCGTCCCGCATCCATCTGCTGGTTTCATATTCCATGGCCTCAACCAGTTCTATACAAGAGGAGACACAGATCCTGCACACAGTACAGTAAGCAAAATCATAAACCCAACTGAAGATACATGTCAATCTTGTTTCATGTTTATAGATGTGATTTATAACAAAAGGAAAAGTCTTGGGATTGAAGAAAGATATTAACTGTGTGTTCAAATGAAAATCACATATAGAGATTCAACGAACAACCTAAAACTATGAAACAGAATTACAAAGGTAAACCATATACAGCACAATTCAGAATCTCCATCAGAAGAAAAAAAATTGATGATTAACTAACCCCTCATCTAATCAGAATCTAACACGAATCTGACATAAAAACAAACCTAGGGGTTCCAATTCCATGGAAAATTAGGGGTGGGAAATGGAATCCATGATCTGGGTATTGAAGAAATTGAGCTAGAAAAGCAAGAACAGATCAAAGAAATGAGCTTTCTTGTATCGGATCGGACATTTACCCTTTTTTTCTTCTTCTTCTTTTCCGTTGGAGCTGTGTCTCCTCTTTTTTCTCTGTGCGTGTTTCTGAGATCTGAGGCAAAAGAGACCACGAGACTATTGTGTCATCATGTTGCTAAAATATCTGAAAAATGATTTATTTATTTTTATTTCTTGGTGACTGACAGGAGAAGCTGAAGATTGAAGAGGGTTGAAATTTGGAATAACTATACTTTTTAAAAGAAGGAATTTAGAATATATATTTAAAGAAGGATCTGTGCCTTACACAATAAAAATGAAAATGGAAATTGGGGTTGAAAACTTGACTTTTCTCTGTGACCACTTCTGTTAGTAGCCTAATTAGGTTTTCTAAAAAAAAGGATACTTTTTGTAGATAGAAATATTTGATGAAAGCCAAACAACCGTTTCTCGGGAGTAATGATTTGTTCATGGATGGGTTCAATATAAATGAAAATTCCATTTGAAATAATGAATCATTTGATTCGAAGACCGCCTAACAAATTTTATTACACGAGTCTAATCTAATTTAAACAAAATTATATAAATTGGTTATATCAAAACCAACATAAAAAAACATATTGACGAACTTTAAATAGCAAGCAACATCATCAAATTTTTGGCTCATGAGAATACCACTTTATATCTTGGTTTTTGTCTAGCTTAAGGGCCTCCTTTACCTCCAATGCTTTTTCAATTTCGGACTTCATCTTATATTCTCTTTGCACTATCAACACCTCTTATCATTAATCTGAAATCATGATGACACTTGACTAATAAATATAACTTGTGATCGAGGGAATTTATATGCAATCAAGAATAAATTTACCTCTCCCATTAGCATTAAGTTTATGGATTCTCTGGATCTTTCGAGGGTGAACTTATGAATGCTACTACCGTTTTAACCACTCTCACTCAAGGGTCATATTTAAACCAGGTTCCTACCACTCAGATCCATCTACTAGGTTCCTATCACGTTATGCCAGTAGATTGGATTAGACAGTCCGCAATTAAAGGGGCGCATCTTCAAGTATAGATATGATAGAGTCTTCATCTTCAGCGCTACAAGCATATAAAATAATTACCTAGGTTTCCCTAATCGATGAATGACTAAGACATCGCATCAACCCCGATGCACAATTAGAAAGACAAGTTATATTCATAACGATAACATATGCAGATCTATTAATGAAACCATGCATTATAAAATTCATAAACAACATAGATAACAAAATGAAATATGAAGTAAAATCAAATTACATTCATTGAATAAAATAATTTACAAAGAAAGTGTGAAGATAATAAAACTCATTTGGTTCTCGATGTGAGAATCAATACATGATTTCGATCTCCGAACCTTTCCTACAAGCTTGGACCTTGAGTCTTCAGACACGAGTTATGAAGAACACGAAGAACACTAGAGAGAATGTGAAGTGAAATGGTGAGATGTGAAAGTGAAGGATGATGAAAATGAGATCAGGGGTTGGCTATTTATACAAGTTGAATTTGCCACTTGACCACGGGGCATGGTGGTCGGCCATGGGGTCATGGCCGGAACGATCCCTTGTTTTTAGCATAGACGACTCGCCCACTACAACGACCTTTGGCTGATCTTCTAGCCTGATATTGGCCACGGGTCGTGGCCATGGCCACGTTCAATGTCTTCCCCCAAGTCTCAGGAACAGCTTCGCAAAGTCTAAAGTGATCGTGGCCACGGGGCGTGGTCCTCGACCATGGACTCGGTCGAGTATGGAGTTGAACATGAGAGCTTGGGGTCTTGTGTAAGGTTTTGGTGCATCCAAATAAGATACATGGCAGCGAAAGCAATAAAAAAAACAGCCCTGAACCTGTCCGAGATCGACTACCACAATTAGATCTAAAAGCAAATGAGTTATCGAGTTTTACCATGAATCTTCCCTGCAGAAAAACGTCACTTTGAAACTCCATAACTTTTGCTACATATGTCCAAATGCTTCGGTTCTGTTTGGAGAGTGAACTTCAGCCAGTTCTCTACGACTTTCATGTTTCGCACCAGGTCCAGTTCGAACAGAAAAACCTTCATCACATGCAAAACATTTTACCGGAAAGTGCTGGACAGATTCTTTGGTTGTGGTTCGGAAACCGAGAAAAACACGAAAAACACCAGGTATGCAAATTTGTACTTGAACCACCAAGGCGCCTATGTATCCGTTCCACGGAATCAAAGTCCACATAGTTCAACTAGAGATCCCGGGAAACTTTTGCAGAGGTTCGATAAGTTGAGAATGGAAGAATACTTGTGTTAATTGTGATGAAGGGTCTTCATTTCTTGGTTTTAGAGAGATGTGATCATGATTAGAGTATGGCTCAAGTGGTCATTCCAAAACAACTCCCACTAGCCCATACATACCTGTTGGGGTATATAACAACGTGGAACAATTCTCTAGCAAAAGTAATCAAGAGAAATAAAAACAATCACACAAGAACACAAGGATTTACGTGGTTCGGCAAATTGCCTACGTCCACGGTCACACTACTCTCTTATTATTACTCTCAACTCATGAATAATTATGGGATTACAAGTACATGTATTTATAGTGCAAGACTAGGGGGAATTAAGAAAGACCTAGAATTCCTAATTCCTTGCACATTAGGAGTTCTTTTCTAATTCATTATCCTAATGCAATTAGGAAATTGTGGCTTCCCTAAATAAATAGGAAAGTCTCCACAAACCCAACAATCTCCCACTTGGAGACTGTCTTCACACGTCTTCACCCTCAATCATGTATCTCCAGTAACACGCCCAACGATCTCCGCAATAAGCTCTAGAGTTAGTGTGACGTCTTCTCTTCACTAACAGTGAAGGCCGGCTGAAGCTATACATAGCTTCAGCTTCTCGGTTGTAACCGCCTTGGTCAACATATCTGCAGGATTCTTTGACCCAAGGACTTTCTTTAAAGACAAAGTGCCATCACTCATCAACCCCCTGATGAAGTGATATCTCAACTGAATATGCTTCGTCCTAGCATGAAACACGGGATTCTTGGCAAGGTGAATAGCGCTCTGACTGTCACTATACAAAGAACTGTCCGATTGTTTCTTGCCTAACTCCTCCAGAAAACTTTTCAACCAAATCATTTCCTTCCCAGCTTCTGAAATAGCCATGTACTCTGCTTCTGTGGTTGAAAGAGCAACACTCTTCTGGAGTCGTGACATCCAGCTAACTGCTGTGCCACCCAAGGTGAAGATGTACCCTGTAGTACTCTTCCTTGTATCCAGGCATCCACCTAAGTCTGCATCAGAAAACCCTTCTAGGATCACGTCATTCTTCTTGAAGTGTAGTGCAACCTTTGAAGTCCCTTTCAAGTAGCGAAACAACCACTTGACCGCTTCCCAATGCTCTCTTCCTGGATTAGACATAAATCTACTAACAACTCCCACTGCATGCGCAATGTCTGGTCTTGTGCATACCATCGCATACATCAAACTGCCCACTGCCGATGCATAAGGGACCTTAGACATTTCTTCCATGTCCTTATCCGTCTTAGGTGATTGCTCTCGAGTGAGTTTGAAGTGACTTCCCAGCGGTGTACTCCTAACCTTGGCATCTTGGAGACTGAACTTGTTCAAAATCTTCCCAATATACTTCTCTTGGGATAACTTCAAACTACCATCAGATCGATCCCTGCTAATGCTCATACCGAGTATCTGCTTCGCTTCACCTAAGTCTTTCATCTCAAACTCTTCAGACATCTGTCTTTTCAACTTGTTGATTTCTACCATGTTAGAGCCTGCAATCAACATGTCATCAACATACAATAATAATATGATGTAGGATCCCTTGAAGTGCTTGACGTAGCAACAATGGTCCATGACACATCTTGTGTATCCACTCCTCATCATAAAATCGTCAAATTTCAAGTACCACTGTCTTGGTGCTTGCTTTAGACCATACAAGCTTTTACGTAGCTTGCAAACTAGATCTTCCTTTCCAGCTATCCGGAAACCTTCTGGTTGTACCATGTAAATGTCTTCCTCAAGATCGCCATGTAAGAACGCAGTTTTGACGTCTAACTGCTCTAGATGAAGATTCTCTGCAGCCACGATACCCAACACAAGTCTGATAGTAGTCATCTTGACTACTGGAGAGAATATCTCGTTGTAATCAATGCCTTTTTTCTGCTGAAAACCCTTGACCACTAACCTTGCCTTGTATCTTTTGCTGCCATCATGTTCTTCCTTGACCCTGAACACCCATTTATTCTGTAAGGCCTTCTTCCCAGCTGGTAACTTAGTTAACGACCATGTTTCATTCTTTTCAAGAGACATCATCTCTTCGTTCATGGCTGACTCCCACTTAACCGAATCATCCATCTGAACCGCCTCTGTGTAGCACTGAGGCTCACCATTCTCAGTCAACAGCAAATAATGTAGTGACGGAGAGAACCGTTCGGGAGGTCTCGTAACTCTGCTCGATCTCCTCACTTCAGCCACTGGGGTAGTCGGTACTATCTCCTCATTATTTCTGTGCACTGAACTTCGACTGTTGCCTGCAAGATCATCTTCAGTAATGTCTTCCAACAATGCTTCTTCCTTGTCTTCTCCTTCTTTTGTGACATCTGATTCTGCCCCGCAGTGATCCTTGTGTGCATCATTCTCATAGAATGTGACATCTCTACTTCTGATGACTTTTCTTTTTGATTCATCCCAGAATCTATACACAATGTCATCAGAACCGTAGCCAATAAATACACACTTCTTTGCTTTCGGATCAAGCTTGTCTCTGTCAGAATCTTTCACTCGCACATAAGAATCACAACCGAAGACTCGCAAGTGTTGAAGATTTACCTCCTTTCCACGTCATTCCTCTTCAGGGATCTTGAATCCCAAAGGAGTTGAGGGCCCACGATTTATGAGGTACGCTGCTGTACTCACTGCATCCGCCCAGAACTTCTTGGGAAATCCTGCTTGAATCCTCATACTCTTCGCTTTCTCATTAAGCGTTCTGTTCATCCTCTCAGCAACACCATTATGCTGAGGTGTCTCAGGCTCAGTCTTCAGCATTCGTATACCATGCTCAGCACAATAATCCTCAAACTCATCACTACTATACTCACCACCATTGTCAGACTTTAAACACTTCACTTTTAAGTCGGTTTCATTTTCAACAGCAGCTTTCCACTTCTTAAAGGTATTAAATACTTCATCTTTGTGCTTTAGAAAGTAAACCCATACCTTTCTTGTGGAATCATCAATGAATGTGACATAGTAGTGAGATCCTCCTATCGACGGAACCTTTGTGGGTCCATACACGTCTGAATGCACCATTTCTAACTTCGTCTTCTTGGGATCCTTCCTTGCGTTTGTGAAGCTTACCCGTTTTTGTTTTCCGAGCACACATGGTTCACAAAAATCAACTTTCACATCCTTCAGCTCTGGAATCTTCCCTTTTGAAGCTAGCATCTTCATCCCCTTCTCACTCATATGCCCAAGCCTTTGGTGCCATAGAGTTGAAGGATTAGCCCCATCAGTGACTGCATTAACCCTCTCCACTGGCATCTCCGCCATGTACAAAGTTCCTTTCTTCCAACCGCGAGCTGTGACCAGATTCCCTTTTGATACCTTCCATTGGCCGTTCTCAAAGGTTATCTTGTATCCCAAACCGTCTAACTGACTCACCGAGATCAACATTCTCTTTATGGTGGGGATATATCTGACATCCTTCAACGTCCAAATCGTACCCATGGTAGTCTTGAGGTTCACATCTCCTATACCCATGATCTTTTCCGTTTGATCATTAGCTAGATGAACTTTACCTTTTAAAGGTCTAAAGTTCACTAACAAATCCTTACAAGGGGTAGTATGGAAGGACGCACCTGAATCCATGATCCATGATTCAACTGGACTCTCTACACAACAGATCAAAGCATCGTCTTCGAATTCCTCCGTTGCATTTACCGAGTTGTCCTGCTTGCTTTCCTTCTTCGGGTTTGGACAATGACTCTTGAAGTGACCAGTTTGTTGACAGTTCCAACAAGTTGCGTTTATGCCTCACTTTTTAGACTTCGATCTTCCACGACCCTTACTCTTTCCCCTTTCAGACTTCCTACCTCTCCCTTCTACGTTCAACACCGAGTCAGACGACTCTCCTCGATTCCTTCTTCGGATATCTTCCCCGAGAATCAAGTCTCTCACTCCTTCGAACGATAGCTTAGTAGTTCCAGTTGAGCTACTAACTGCTGTAACGGTTCCTGACCAACTTTCAGGCAAAGATGATAGCAACAACAGGGCTTGTATCTCATCATCGAATTTAATATTCACTGACACTAATCTCGATAGTATCGTATTAAATTCGTTCACATGATCAGTAACACTAGCACCTTCGTTCATCTTTGTATTAACCAATTGACGAATCAAATATACCTTGTTTGATGCAGACGGCTTTTCATATATATTTGATAGCGCCTTAATGAGTCCGTAGGTAGTTGTCTCCTTCATGACGTTGTATGCAACATTCTTTGCCAATGTCAATCTCACCGCACCCAAAGCCTGCCGATCTAGCAACGCCCAGTCGCTCGGACTTATCTTCTCCGGTTTGATCTCTGACAAAGGTTCATGTAGCCTTTTCTGGTACAAATAGTCCTCTATTTGCATCTTCCAGAATCCAAAATCCCTTCCGTCGAACTTGTCGATTCGAACTTTCCCTTCTTCTGCCATTGCTCCCACTTGCCACGAACCTAGGCTCTGATACCAGTTGTTGGGGTATATAACAACGTGGAACAATTCTCTAGCAAAAGTAATCAAGAGAAATAAAAACAATCACACAAGAACACAAGGATTTACGTGGTTCGGCAAATTGCCTACGTCCACGGTCACACTACTCTCTTATTATTGCTCTCAACTCATGAATAATTATGGGATTACAAGTACATGTATTTATAGTGCAAGACTAGGGGGAATTAAGAAAGACCTAGAATTCCTAATTCCTTGCACATTAGGAGTTCTTTTCTAATTCATTATCCTAATGCAATTAGGAAATTGTGGCTTCCCTAAATAAATAGAAAAGTCTCCACAAACCCAACATTACCACATCACCATTCTTATCTCTACCACCTAACCAAGCATAGTGGATAATAGTGTGGACCCACTAATGGGCCGAAGCCCAATTGCTTGGTCCATGTGGTCTCATGCGGTGTCCAATTATCATCCGACCTATCTTTGAACTTATCAAACAAATTCTGATGCGACATCGACGAAAAACTTAGTTTTTTCTTGATTCGTATGCCATTCTCACTTACACGGGCTCGCAGCTCAAAACACCCAGTTTTGACCACGTCTCGTGTCAAATGAATTGTCGACCTCTTCATATCTCATGAAATCCATATCCTTTGTGTGTGACCCTTTAGGCTCATGCCACCATTGGTAGATCGGCGTAAAATCCTATTTTGCCCGATCCATCATAAGTGGCCTCTAGTAAGACGTTATGATTACCCAAGGTGCATGATGATCGATGATTCGACTTTACCTCATGTAGTACATATCACTATCCTTTTATCTCTACATGTCATGATTGGTCATAAGTCATAGAATCATCACCCTTATTTAACCAATCATTGTTTCTTGATATGTGAGATGACTGAAAACCGACAACCCGTATCACTGGCATGACCATGCGCTTCCTTTCAGTCATTCTCGATCAAGTGGTCAAAACGGATATCATTCCCACACCGCAGTATGAGGGATAAATCCCTTAGCCGCCTTTCGTGTCACTCATGCAATCAGTCCTCGAGCCAATCATGGCCGTTTTGGCTACCTTGTCACGGATAACGTTAGGCTCAAGTCAAACCCGAATGTTTACTGCATAGCGATCACAAAAACTCATTGGTCTGAGGATACAATGACAAGCTACCACAACTGGATATGTTCATGATTGTATCTATACAACATTATCCAAGTCGGGTCGTCCGATATCAATCTCCCAATTGATATCTATTATCCGATTCCGGGAATCCATCCCAATGACAAATAGAACTATATCATAAAGAATCTTCCTCATACTGGTCGCTTCTATGAAGCTTGTCTGACCAGGGACTCGTTAAGTGTGATCCGTACAGATCTATGGTTCTACTACTTTGGTGGACATAGATCAAATCATACTTAACTTATTATTTCAACACATAAGTAATATAATGCTGATTTTATACATTATAAGACGATGATAAACTGTTACAGACAATTACAAATTAATGCAATTGGACCAGGGTACAAAATGTTATCATCTTGAACACGATCTGTGGTCAATTGACCAGTGTAGACTTCTATTTTGGTCTTCAGGCATATACTTGAGTTCCATCAGGTGCAACCACGGTGACTTCTTTGCGTTGGCCACTGGAAGTGGTTAGTGTTCTTATGAGTGATATTCGAAGATCTCCAAAAAGTGGCCAAAAAGACTCAAAATCTGCAATATTTTCTTAAGAGACACGTGAGGTAAATTAGGCCTAAAACATGGGTAAAATGCACCCGAGTGAGACAAAACAAGGCAAAATTAGGAGTAACAATATCTGAAAAAGTGGTGCTTTTTCGGATCGATCATCCTCCAAAGTGTAATATAAAAGTAAATCTCCACCGTTCATTTGTGGGGAGTTTTACTATAAATAGAGGTGGTGCTCAAATGACCAAACCACTCAAGCATTGTAAACATATCCACGTATTATACAAAGAGCTCTTCTGCACTCTCTTGATTGTTATCTTCCTTGCCATCTTTTCGGGTTTTCTTGCTTTCCTCTTGTTCTTACAGTATTTCGTGTAGAATCAATGCTGACTTAGGGCGTGCACAAGTAGTGCTAGTCACCTAAATGTCGGACGTACCACGAAAAGCTAAGGGGAAGCTTTCGGGTCATTACAGTTGGTATTAAATTTGGTTGTTGGGGACACGATCAAGGAAAGCATGTCAGATATTGTCATTGGAAGCACATCTTCTCAAAGTGACGCTCTGCATACAAGTGCTCGGACAAGGAAAGGTTAAGGGATGCAAATATCGCGCAAGAGTTCATTGGTGTTCGGACAAGGGAATGTTGAGGGATGCAAATATCGCGAAATCGTCGGAGCAATAGACATTCTCGTATTCGTGCAGTTTTACCGGAGCCGCAACCTTGCCAGAGTTGCAGTTCGCTCTCATGATATGTGCAACCCTGCCGGAGCTGTGGTTTCCGGATTTGTGCGAGTTTTGGACGATAACATAATTGGCCACTGATCGTTGGCTGGTTCCATAAGAGATGTGAGTTGATGAAGATTTTATACATTGTGAGATAATTTGATGTGTGTGATATTGGTTTGGCGGGAAAATGCAACGTGGAATAAAAAGAGTTTGTCTGAGACGATATGCTTATGCCTAAAAGCATATTAAAGCATATGCATGGCTTTTTAGCTGTGACTTGTTTATGGTTATGTCAAGAAGAAAATTTCGAATAGATGCTTTGATATAATGTAAAGAGAGAAACTTTTATATTTCTTGACTTTATGATTTTGTTAGTATGATAATTGATACTTATACAAATGGAGTACATGGGGAAGTAAATAAACAAAATTAATTACAAATAATTTACAACATGATTTTGATGATTGTCAATACTTTTTGCTTCAAAAAGAAAAAAGGTTATAATGAATGTTCAAAATAGGGATAATTTCATATGGATACCCCTAAATATGTCATATTAACACATGACTACACCTAGAATATTTCGTATCAGGGTGACTATCCATCAATTTCAGTTTTATCACTTTTGGTCTTTCCGTCTATTTCCGTTAGTTTTTAACATTTTTAACGTGTGAAAAAACTAAAATACCATTAGCAGATAAATAGATTGTTTTTAAATTGAATGAAATGACGCAAATACCCTTTACTATTCATTTAATTTGCAAAACTCTCTCTCTCTCCCCAGTAGCGAATCTCGACCTCCAACCCAGTCAAACAACCAAGTCAAATACAAATTTTTGGCCTTTCGATCTTCACACGTCAAAATTCGATGTTTTGATTTCAATGCCGATTCTTTGTCATCCCCAATCCTTGTTTCGTTCTATAAATTAAACCCTTTCTCCAAAAACCCCTTTCGTTAAATTCGATGTTTTGATTCAGCGTGTGGGTTTTGATGATTGTCAATACGTTTTGCTTCAAAAAAGAAAAAAAAGAAGGTTAAAATGAATGTTCAAAATAGGTGGTTTTAGAGAGGGAGGTTATTTTGGAAGGCAGCAAGGCGTATTAATCGGGGTGAAATTGAAAGAGAAAACAAAGCAAGTAATAAATTAGAGTGTTGAATTTGAATGAAGGAACAGAAATGGCGGCGAGAGGAAGAGAGTTGCTTAGTGTGCATCCTCTGCCTCATCCAGTTCTCATGCTACTGTCTGTCGTCATCATCCTCCTCCTCTTCTCTCACCACAACCCACTTTCCAACATCACAACAACAACATCATCATCATCGTCATGTTACTCTAGCCGGAGACGTCCCAATTGGGCGATCACCATCTCCCCATTGCTCATCATAGTCTACTCATCATCATCGCATTCGGACTCCTCTGCTGCCAAGATGGTGCCGTGGGGCTTGGCGCTCTTTGTGGCACTGTTTCGTCTCCGCGGCTTGCTCTTGTTACTGCTCAACTTCATCTACTTTGTCTACTGCCCTTCCCGTGATGTTCTGCTTTTGCTTCTTCCTGTTTTTTTCAGATTGTTTTTTTAACAAGGACGTGGTCGTGGTGGTGCTTGTGTTGTCGCCATTGAACATACAGTTTTATTTTCTTTCACTGCTTACTTCAAAATAAACTGCCTATTTACATCTAAATTTAGTAACCATGGCATTTTATTCCAAATAAATTTAGTATATTAAACTACAATAATGCAAACCATAGACATTGAAGATAACAAAAACAAGGCAACCATAGATGCATGCAGCCACATTTTATTACAGCCATTGTTGTTGTTGTCATCAATGACCTCATAGGAATTTCCTTGGTGGCCTTCCTGCATCCTCATCTTGCATGTGCTGTCATCATTGTATTTGTGAGGGGAAAATTAGAGTTAGGAAGCTAAATGTGAGTGTGCGAGTACAAGGTCTCATATATCTTCTTCTCTTTTTAGGAAGCTAAATTAGGGCAATGAAGAGATAGAGGGAAGAGAGGTTACGAAATCTTGTAGACGAAGATGGGGAGAGCGATGCCGAAGAAACCGATGATGGCCAGGTTGCGTCGGCTCCACCTCAAGTTGTGCTCCAGATTCTCTCTCTCTCTCTCTCTCTCTGGTGTGGCTTCTTGTTGAATTGTTGATGATTGTCGAATTTGGGTTTGTGCATCACTGTAGACTAGACTGTTTGGTTTACATGATTGAGCTATCCTTCTTTGGGTTGGGCCTAGATAAGTGGGCCTTTGACCATCCACCGCAATTTTAGGGCTTGGCCACTGAAATTGGAAGAAATCATCTCCTTCATCGAGATCGAGATCGAGATCCAAAGCAATATCAATGGCGTCAAGGGCTGTGGCGAAGAACAAAGGCGAGGGTGAGGAGGATTGGTGCGTCTCGGAGTTTGTGAAGGAGTGGAGCACCTGGAGCATGAAGAAGGCCAAGGTCATCGCTCACTACGGCTTCATCCCTCTCATCATCATCATCGGCATGAACTCCGATCCCAAGCCCCAACTCTCCCAGCTTCTCACTCCTGTCTGATCCATTTACTATCTGACTCTATGCGTGCTTTCGATTTTACATTCAAATGGAACATAGTTTGGCTCTCGTGGTGCATTTGCATGACTGCTAATAACAAAACCTCTAATTTGTCTTCTGATTATCCACATTTTGATTTCTTATTATGTTCATCACATGATTCTTTGTTTGTGTAAATCAGTCACCTTTTCATTTTCTGTTGAACAAGTTTTTGTGTCTTGTGTTTTGGTGTTAAATGTTGGATAAAGTTGGTATTTGGCTGCTAGTGTCATGTACACTGAAGACAAATGTAACAAATGCGAGTCATTGAGTTTGGTTTTTAGAAAAATGTCTGCTTGATTTCATTACACTTGAGGAAAAGCTATGGAGAAATAGGCATGGAGTTTCGGGTTTGTTTTGCTTATGAAGGGTTCCTTACTGTAAGCATATACATAACTGGTGGATTTGATTTAGGTTTAATATTGCATTTACCGTTATTGTTTTGCAGAGTGTGAAACTGCATTGTATTCGGTATAGTTCATCACGGCTACTCTTGATTTGCAAGTTTTTCCTTTCCTTTCATTTTTATTTTAGTTGGTAGTGTGGTTATATTCATGTTGTAGATTGCAGTCCTTGTACAAGTTAAGGCAAACAGGCGTCTTATTAGTATATGACAATAAACTATGTGTATCGTGTCTTCTGACAACAAGTCAATAAACTTGGTCATGTTTGAAAATGTTTCTGCCCAGTAACATTTATTCTATGATTGCATTGTGATAAATAGATTGCAAACTCGATATATTTGAGGAAACCCTCAAACCCACATAATGTTTTGCTCTTCTCCTCATATTAAGGTGCTTTGATTGCAAATTGTGCATATATATATATATATATATATATATATATATATATATATATATATATATATATATATATATATGAGGAATTTCATTTCCTTTCCCATAGATTGTAAATGGGAAATTTTGTTCACTTGCATTTTTCACTGCCAACTACTCTTGAGTCACATTCACAATCACAATAGTTATAGTTGCTTTATCACAGGGCATATGTATACCTAAAAATATTTCAGGTTGGTTGTATGGTTATTCATTTCTTGAGATTTATTTTAAGCTCCTCTTACAGTTGAGGCTGCTAAATGGTTTCCTGACTGATGAGTTGCTTTTTAGTGTACAGTGTTTGAATTTCAAGGAGGCTGCTTTTAATCTTCCTTTATTTCATTATTCCTCTTCAATATTGCTAGTTTGCTTTGAATCTTATTTTGACTTGTTAGGAACAAATTGGTAGTGTGAAAAGAAGAATTCCAGCTTTTGAAGCATGTTCAATGCCAGGAGGATTTATTCATCGTTGATTAAGAAAATTTAAAATTCAGATTCTTATGTATTAAATTTAAGAGGATTGAATTTTAGATTAAAGTGTTTACGAGTAATTTATATACATATTTTCAATCGGTGTAAAATTAACCAACTACTTGTCACGTGGTTAAGTGTTTGAACTCTTAATTATGAGACTTAGCAGTGGTACCAATATTTTGTTTTGGGTATTCAAAGGTATCGTTTCAACTCTTGCGGGGGAAATTAGAGGTGTTTGATTAAGGATCAAGATTCAATAATTGAGGAAAATCAATCAATTGCATTAAGTGAAGAGTTAAGTTTTAATTACGTGGTGATAGATGCAATCTCAACGGATGTCACTAGTCTGAACCGTGGGTAGTGTAATTTTGATTCGGTTTTAATTTTTAAATACATAACTACCGAGTATCCGCTTAGAACCAAACCTCCTCTTTATTATAGTTTTATCCTTGAAAAGGAGTCTCAATTTGTATGAAGCATAGAGATTGAGTAATTGAACCAAAGAATGAAGATTGAGCAACGAATGTCTCAATTTGTATGAAGCGAGGAAGATAGGTTATCTTTTATTAGTATTTTATTTACAAATTTTATAATTTGATTGAGTTGTAATAACTAAATCATAACGTTTGGTTTTTGTTATAACTTTTAATAATTACAAATTTTAAGTTTTTGTCTAGAAATCGAAACCAAAACCGTATCGTTCGAACCATAAACACATAAGTAACAAAATTTGAGAACTGACCAATTCTAACGAGAAGAACAGAGAAAATGAAAAACCAAATAAACCCTTTGTATAATAGTTCTAGATCTGCTTCTCAAAAATCGAGAACTGCTAAATTCGGTTTGGTCCAGCTCCTGACCCGCTTGGTCTGGTTTTGGACCCGTGTCTAGTGCCCAACCCGGAGAGTAATTTGTTTCACTTCAGTTATTAAATTATTTTAAATAACATAAATTATCAACTTGTTTATTAGAAGAAAACTGTAATGAAAACGTCTTGAGTGCACTTGTTGTTAATATAACTCTCCCTCCACTCCATTAAACTTATTGTCATCGTCATCATCGTCGTTATTTCTTATTCATGTTCTTAATTAAACTCATTAAGTCGTTAAAAAAAATCCTCATTTTTGTCTTTTTCCGACCCTTTGATACGTAAGTATTTACTGTAAATAAATATATTTGTTAATTACCCGCCACCACTTAACGCAGGCAGTGGCAGAGTCGTAAATATAGTTTATCTTTAAATACTAAAAATATAAAGCCTCGACATTTCAATTATATTGTAATTTTTCGTCTCTCCTACCGAGAAAAGAAGATTGACAGGCAGAGAGAGAAAATTTCAGAACTGCTCCGTTTCCTTTCTCGCTCACGCCTCCGAATTTTCGACTCTCTCTCTCTCTCTCTCGTATGCGATTACGATTCTCTTCCATTTTTCGTGCAGATCTTATTGTTTATTTATTTATTTTTTGCTAATTTGATTGATTTTATTTCCAGTGATTTGTTCTTTGGATCTGTGATTGATCTGTTGCATACAAATTAGACCTAGTTTGGTTGGTTCTCTGTATTTTCTTTCTCGGGGTACTTGTTTTCTCGGCAACCAAACATTCCGAGGCTATGAGCTGTTGGTGCGTTGTTTGTGTTTTTTTTTATTAGATCTGGATTTTTCATGGATTACAGTTTTGTCTTTTGGATTTTTTTCTGTTTTTTATGCCATTATTCTGGTTTTGTCTGGTGATTCGAACAAGATACTCATTTATGTTGCCGAATTCGAAGATGACAAATGGATGGATTTTCATAGAATGTCAAAATATGAGATTAGATAAATTTTAATGGTATGATATAGGGAAAATATTGCTGAGTTTATGTTTTTAGTGTATTGATGGATTTGTTTTTAGATTTTGATCATTCATTTGCTGCTGGCTGTATTAAAGTATATATTTTCTTATGTGAAGGGACTAACATGGAACCACTGGCTCTGGAAATTTATCTTCACTCTGTAGTCAGGACTATTTGATTCAAGCAGAGAGGTAATCTTGTTATTTTGGAAAAATATGTTGCTTATTTTCAATGTTTGAACTTTAAATTCACTATGATTTTGTGAGAATCTAAGAGAGCTGATAAGAGATCATTCGGAAACCGACAACTGTTTTTGCTTTCAATTTTGGTAGTCATGTTTGATAAAAATATCTCTAGAAGACATAAATTCACAGATTTATTTGATATGCTGTTGTTGAACTCAGATTCCATTTTATAGATCCTGTCTATATAAAGCTCATGCTTTCAATTCATTTTTCTATCTAATCGTAGGGGTTCCTATAACAGATTATTGTTCTGGGTAACTGGGTTTAATGAAGACATAGCATGTTGATCATTACCCTTTGATGAATTGTCATCCTGGATGTTTGGAACCTAATATTGGTAGATTTGACATTTATCCTGTATTTTCTTTTGGATGCCTTACTCTTTGAACCTCTTGTCATTAAATTTTGTTATCTTCCATGCTGTGTTACTTTTGATGTGGAAGGTTGCAGGGTTTGATACTTGTAGTCACTTATGTTTGCTCGTATATTCCATATTTGATGTATGACACAAACTTCATAAAATCCTAGAATTTTACTTGATTGAATTGAATAAAGATGTAAATCAGTTGTGGAGCTTCATATTGTCACATCAATGTAATTACTCATCTGTACCAATTATACTTTTATTGATCATGTTATCCATTTCAGGTGGTTTGAATCTGTTGAAATGTACTCACAACTTGAAAGCTCTCCTGGGGAAAAAGATGAAAATGAATTCCATGCAGTATTGCCGGTAGATGCTCCTTCTCCTTCTCCTTCTGATGCATCTTCTACTTCATCAGACACTCAAGACACGGGGGAAGATGATGACCTCTGTAAGCAGTTGGTTCTCTATGATCCTGTGGCAAATGGTATTGGGGAATATGAACCTGCTCCCGATCCTATTCAGATCCAACCTCCACCATTGCTGACTTCTCCAGCTGCATCTGCTTCTAGAGTGTTGCCATCTATAGGGGCATTCACGGTGCAATGTGCTGAGTGCTTCAAATGGCGGCTAATGCCCACTAAGGAGAAGTACGAAGCTATTCGTGAGCGCATTCTTGAAGTTCCTTTCGTATGCAAAGCTGCCCGTGCTTGGCGTCCCAGCATTTCTTGTAGTGATCCTGAAGATATATCTCAGGATGGCAGTAGGCTTTGGGCCATAGATAAACCAAATATTGCACAGCCCCCTCCTGGGTGGCAACGGGTTCTACGAATTAGGGGTGAAGGCGGCACCAAGTTTGCTGATGTGTAAGCCTGTTTTCTCATACTCGTACATTTTTCTGTTATTATTAAAAAAAGTTGTTCTCCTACTTCAAATTGTTATGGGCTGTTAATAATGTTACAATCACTCAAATCATCTGCAACTCATTTTCACTCTTTATTGTAGATGTGTACTAGTAATTGACAATCATAGATTGGTAAATTGTCTCCGTGTCAGAAAATATCACTCTTAAACACCTACCCAGCTCCGTGTGTTCTGCTATTGCATACATAAGATTGACTAGTTGTGAGGCAAATATTCTCATCTAATTTAAGGCAAGACACTTCATTATTCTTAGAATCTTATTGAAGGTATTTTGCAATGCATGAATGAAATTTATGCAGAAATGATTTTCTCTTACTTTCACTTTTTTCCTTTTTATTCTCATTGTGTGTTCTAAATGGTTTTCCTAGACTTATCTATCTGTGGTGATTGCGTTACTAGAAGTGGCTGATCTCCATTGGTTAATCTCATACTTTTTTTTCTAAATGAAATTCTTAGCACTTCCAGCTTGAAAGATCATCTTTTCAGTAATGCTGCCTCAGTCTTACCGTTTTTCATTATCTGTCATTAGTGACCTCTGCCAAATAGGTTCATCTGTTTCACTCTTGCATACTGTATTGTCCCTTGATTGTGAGTGATTATTGCGTGCATGGTTCCTGGAAAAAAGAAGGATAATGTATAATGAGTATAATAATGAATAATTTTGCACTGTACTACGCTGTTGAACGATGTATTGGTTGTCTATAGGACTGATAGGAGGTATTAGGAAGCTATTCTCTTCTTTTAGTCTAGTAGAATCATGTATTCTGGCGATGAGAATAGGCATCTATCTATGTAGTTATCTAAAATATGATTGCTAAATTTTTGGCTGCCATGTTGGCTCTTGTCAATCACAACACACTTTTTTTGTGGGGAGTGTTCTTTCGTTACAGTAATCTTATAATTTAAATTACTCTAGGCTATATAATCTATGACGATGGATGTACCATAAGGGTTTCTTTTCAGTATCCTCTGTTTCCTTTCTCAAATTTTTAGGTTTGTTATATTCTTCAAATCTTGAATTCCTATGTTTTCATGTATTATGAATTAATGATATCTTATAGCCTCGTAACATTTTGCATTTTTTATTGGTGGCCCATCTTAGTGGTTCTTGTTATTAGTCATTCATGTACTTAGCTGTGATTTCTCCTTTTGCATTTTCAGGTATTATCTGTCACCGTCAGGGAAAAGGCTCCGGTCTATGGTAGAAATCCAAAAGTATTCTCTCCCAGCATAATCACCCATATTTGTCTGCTAAACAGTGTTATGCATGAAGTGCACAGTATATCATCAGTGGCCTTGACTCTATTGCATTTGCAGGTACTTGGTGGAACATCCGGAGTATATAAGAGAGGGAGTAACACTGTCACAATTTTCATTTCAAAGTCCAAAGCCTTTACAGGAAAATTACGTAAGGAAGCGCCCTTCTC
Organism: Geranium rotundifolium; assembly: GCA_963920655.1. NCBI lineage: Eukaryota > Viridiplantae > Streptophyta > Magnoliopsida > Geraniales > Geraniaceae > Geranium > Geranium rotundifolium. The sequence goes on along the minus strand of OY987311.1, from coordinate 26,117,848 downwards.
GTTGTAAGGCTCCATGTGATGGCACTAACATGGAGATGCCAAGACCTCTAGAACCTGCAGAAGGTGCATACTCTTGAAAAAAACTTGAATTTTGATATTTAGTGAACTGCCATAGCCTGAGTTCCATGACAACATAAAATTACATCCTTCAGGATTACTCATATGATCTTTGGTGTGGTGAATTGAAACTCTTAATTCACATAGCATTTGAAAAGAGCATCTCTTAATGTTTTGGGGTGGAATGTTTCCCATCATTTATCTGTGTGGGTGTTGTTATGGAGCATTGTGAGATTATCCAATGTTCTTTCAATCATGCATTTAAATTCCTTAATTGTCACTCCTAGGCCTATTTGTTTTCTTCTCACCTTATTATTACTCTTCATATCATGCTCCTAGCTCTAAATTACTATTTCATTGTCATGTTTTTTGTTATAACGAGAAAGATAAGTTGTGGAAATAAACACTCAATCGGAATAAAGACAATCACAAGAGCACCAAATTTACGTAGTGTGCCAACAATGTGCTGACTACGTCCACATGCAGAGGAGAGGAACTCTTATTGATGATTTTGGAATACATAATCACCAACTAGTTTGGGTATGTTACATAGGTAGTATTTATACTACTACACTCACACCCGAATGAGAAAGGGAAACAGAGAACCCTAATCTCACATAAGTTCAAAAATAGGCCCTGGCCGGAAAATCAAAACCTAAACCTAGCATACCCATAGACCACCATTCTGACTAGTCAAGGCGTGTTCCAACATTTTCAGTACACTATTATTTGATTTGGCAATGCTTGTTTAATTGTTTTTTATCATTGCGAAACATCCATAATGCTTGATCTCATTGGATGTTTGGCAAACCATTTCTGCTAATACCTAAACAAAACATTAGTTAATGGAGAATGATTTTTTTGTTTGTTCAGTTTTGCTCAAAAGAATATGGGTTCGGATCTCCGCAGTTGAAGAACTAATGTAGAAAACATAAATTGACGAACTAATATTTGTGTTTATTTGGTGCAGCCCAACCTATATCATGGGCAGGTCGAAATACATGTACAGACTTGCAGCTTGGTGGGCCAGCTCCACTCCCATTGCCAACCTATGAGGAATCTGGCTATCCCGTTAGCCCTCCAAGGAAGAAACAAGCAAGAAGAGCACCAGCAGCTAAACAGATATACAATCCAGTGTATAACCTTCAGCATCAGCACCAACCCAAGTTAGAAGAGCCTGGTCAGACTAGCAATCTTGATTACAATCTGTGGCGGTGAGACAGATGTTTCGGGTTGTCAGTAATTGCTCTATTTTGATACATCACATAATATATTTTGGTTACAGAAGAGGGGTTTTTGTTTGTTCATAGTAGGGAGGGTACCAAAGAAAATATATAGGAAGAATTTACATCACATCGAAAGAAGTTAGTTTTGATTGTGTTTGGGGCTGAATATCAAACTATTGTGGATATGCTATTTGCTTTTTTGAGATCGCTTCTCTATGGATCTTTTTGGATCATCATGTTTTGTTTCTTTTAAGTTATCTTGCACTCTACTTTTCCTTCTCACATGCTGAATTTTATATTTAAACTATTACAAAACTTAAAGTTTTAAGATGTAATGTAACCCAAAGGGTTATTTATGGATCCAAGTCAATAATAGAAACTTTGATATACATTTCGAGAAGAGGAAGAATAATAGTTTTAGGCTACGGCTAAAGAAGATTAAAAATTAATCAAAACTCAAATTTTGACCTACATCCATCAGCACATTTGCAAATCCTTGTGACAAACAAGATCACACATCTCATTACAACATTATATTACATGTATGTCTTAAGGCTATTTGAATAACATCCAGACAAGTTTAAGATTAAATTAAAACAAATCATTAGAAGTATTTAAAAACATTTTCCTACTTAATATAGAATTCAGAGGGATTTGGAAATGTATAGCAGTAACAAATATCTTATACATTTTCAAGAATAAGGAATTTACAAAGACATCAAACACTGACGACAATACACCCTCGAACATCCTTCTATATCAGCCCAAAACCTTATTAGACAAAATCTCTCGAGGAACAAACAATACCATGTGATCCAGCATGTTCTGAAACTCAGCAAACCATTATCGTGATAATCAAAACTCTTTCCTGTATATACATACATTAAATGTTATCAACTCAGAACCAGCAACCAAATGGACCTCTTTGACCCACCTTCTTGAACCCAAGGAAGGTTGCACTGTATTTTCTCAGCACTTTGGAAGCCGGTGACTGCCAAAACCTTTTCTTCGGGAATAATTACCCGTATACAATCGCTTCAACTACACAATGAAATATAAACCTTATGTATATCCATGTTGGTGTTGATATTTGCACACTACTCATGAACTCAGTATAGGAATTTGGTATTTGAATGACCTTGTACAAAAGTAGCTGCTAGCTACCCACTGCAGACAACTATGGAGAATAGTAGAGGATCAGAAGCTCCGGTGATAAGAGCACCCTTGTTTTTAACATGCAGCAAATAGGCCAACGCGGTTTCTGTTATAACCTCACCAGGGATCATTACTGCAATTCCAGGTGGGTATGGGCATATAAGCTCCCCACAGATCCTCCCAAGGCTGTCACTAATACTCACTCTAGTTTTACTTGTAAAGAATGCATCTCTGGGATTCAAGCTCATTTTAGCACCGGCAAAGGGTTCATAATCATTATCTTCCACCCTATGTTTTCTTCCCTCTTTCAATAAGAAAGTTGCAGATAAACTCTTTATCCCAAGCAGGAGTCTCTCAATATCCTCTCTACAAGTTCCAAGGTTGATTGCAAAAGTAATAGACCTGGTTCCAACTAGTTCAGAGATGATTTGGTGATCTTTATCTAATATATCATCTGCTTCATAACCAGATAAACCAAGCTGCCAAAAACCAATAGTGAGCCGCAATGGGTCTACATTGGGGAAGTTAGAGAAGGTTGAAAAGTCTAAAACTGAGATACCTGGAATTTTTCTTATCAACTTCTTTGCTTCAACAGCCAAGTCCATCGATTTGTTAAAGATGGTCTCTGGGTTTTCACTTATTTGAGCTCTAGTGGCATCTAATGACGCTAAAAGCAGATAACTAGGGCTAGTGCTTTGAAGGGTTTGAAGGCATCTAGAAATCTTGTCTCTATCTACAATATCTCCAGACATGTGTAACATCGAGGACTGCGTAAGAGAGCATAGAACCTTATGGGTGGACTGTACAGCCAGATCAGCCCCTTGCTGAATGGCCGAGTTTGGCATTTCTGGATGAAATCCTAAATGTGCCCCATGAGCTTCGTCTACAATCAGTGGGATCCCATAAGAATGACACAGTCCAGAAAGCTCCCTTAGGTTGCTGCAAACGCCATGGTAAGTGGGGGAGGTGACAAAAACTGCACTAGCTTTTCGCCCTTCCTCTTCCAAATCCTTGATAGCTTTCTCTACCTATAATATCAGCCCCTTAAGTTACATTATGTGAGAAAAATGGTCATTATGCTTATATGCATTAATTGATTATTCTCTACTACTACGGAATATTATTTGAATGGTTTTACTTATTCCGATAAAACCAAATTAAGTACTAAGATTAAATAAGTATACGAGAAAAGAAAGCAGTGTCACATGATTTTAACAAAGCTAATAGCTAAGATGGAATAATGTTAATTTTGATACCACTGAATAGACTTGCCTGAGATGGAGAGATTCCTCCAGCTATGTCCCATTCAGAATTGTACTCAGGGATGATGTACTTCGGTACTGCCCCAGTCAATACCATGGCAGATATGGCTGATAAGTGAGAATTACGAGGGAGGATAAGAGTATCTCCGGGGGAACATGTAGCCATTATTGCTGCTTGGATTCCACAAGTGGTACCGCCCACAAGAAACCATGTCTCAGATGAACCAAATAATTTGGCTGCTGCTCTTTGCGCTTCTAAAATAGGTCCATCTGGACAAAAGAGGTTATCAAGCTCTGGAAGCTCAGGTAAATCATGAAGGAAAGGTCTTCTGCCAATGAGCTCGGTTAATGAAGATGGTGCAGCCCTCCCTCTATTATGCCCGGGGAAGTGAAAGCTGGCAGCATTTTGTTCGGCTGAAGATTTCAACGCGCTAACCAATGGAGTAGGGCAACGTTGAATATCAATCTGAGACTTAGGGATGATAACATTATCCGTTGTGATTGAGCGGGTGTTTGCAACCTTGCTCTCCTTCTTTTCTGGCTCTATCACGCTTCTTTTCTGTGAAACATTTGAAGGATTAACATAGGTACAATTTCAATCCCTAAACAACAATGATCCTCACAACACCTCATATAATCAAGAAGGTAACAAAATCTGAATTAAACTATTTCAATATCTACTCTTCAGACTTGAGAGCACAGTATGTTGCTGGTTTTAGACTTATTGTGTAGTGGCAGTGAATGTCCTTTTAAGAAATCATCCGGCATTACTTCACATAATCATTCCCCTTCTTGTAATGTTCCGCCTATCCATTTATTGTAGCTTACAACGACAAAACTTTGGACCAAACTAAACTCTAATCTAACATGTATGATTCTTCAGATGAGTGTGATACATTAAACAGGCACATGATTGACAAACCCATTCATGAAACCCCAACAATAAGGTACAACCAGTAAAATATAGCAAATACATAGAAAGCAATTTGTCTTGCCTAATCACGGCATACGCCTATCACACATAAAATCTTCAAAAGAGATATGGTAAATCAACAACACATTCACACATTACATAATTGGTTCCCGGAAGATTCCTTATCCATTGTGTTAATGCAAAGGGCGTTAAAGAATAAAACTCTACGGTCCATACCACTTTTCTTCTTTATTTTTCAATCAATTAAAACTAATTTATTTAATTGGTGGGAATTTCCCCCTAAAAGATATTAGTTGCTACCCATGTAAGAAATTGAACTATTCAGTAGCCATAAAGAAAATGTAGAAATCATTTATATTAACAAATTCAAAATATAATAATCAACCATTTCCCATTTTCAATTCATGAAACAAATAAAGGCCTGGAACGAAAACCCACCTTAGAAACACATGATATCGATCTTCTAAAGGAGCTCGAACTCAAGTAAACAGATAAAACCTGGAAAAATGAAAGAAAAAATGGTCAATTTAAGCCCTTAGAAAAATTAGGCGGAAGGTGGAGTGAAGTATGGGATATGATTACAAGGTGAGAGAGTGGGAGAGATGGTGAAGCGGCCGAAAGCATAATTGACCCAACTGTGTATATTGAAACGCAAAGAAGAAGAAGAAGATAGGCCTTTCAATGCAAGGTCGTTTTTTTCTTGTTTTTTTGCCGCTATTTCCTTTTTAATTTTATATGCTCCAGGAAGCGGATGCGCGGAGAAAGAACGTGAGCGTGAGCAAAATATTTACTTTTTTTAATTCATTATTGAGAAAATGATACTTTTGTATACCTAAATGTACATTTTTGACACTTTCATACTATAATTTTTTTTTCTTTTCTTTATACCTGAATTTTATTTTGGGACAATAATTTTAAAATACCCAAAATACTCATGAATTGAACCAAAATTCAGGGTACTTCTGGACCATTTTTCCAAAATACCAATGAATTGAGCCAAAATACCCATGAATTGAACCAAAATTCAGGGCATTTGTGGTAAATAAATGACCAGTTGTCCGAAAATGAAATTAATGTATGGAAAAAAGAGGAATAAAAAATTAAGGTATGAAAGTGTCAAAAATATATATTTAGGTGTACAAAAGTGTCATTTTCCCTTCATTATTCATTATAGTTTTAAAAAATCAATACCATTTATTCTAATTTCAATATACTCATATGACAGACACCAAATTTAATTCTAATTTCAATATTTCTTTCTTAGTAAATCTATATCTATATGTGTATAAAAGGAGTAACAAAATTGTGTACGTCGTGTACTTCTTTTTTCTTTTGTGAGTGCATCTAAATTATAATGTGTATCAGTTATTAGCCAAATAACTTTTCCTTTAACATTGTCTCTCCAGCGGAATCACATCTCTTCATCAATTTGTAACTTAATCCACGTTATAAATGGCGCCCTTCTGAACTGGAGATGTTGCTAATACTACAAAATTTTAGCCAGATTTTTCACAAACACCATCCCAAATATTATAGGTTTTGCGCTTTCTCCACCACGAAGAAGCGAATCGGCACTCACAAAGGCTCCTTCCCCTGCGACAAGGCTCTGGTCTGCTTCATCCTCTTCCTCACCCCCACCTTCTTCGATGCCCAAATCGTCCGCACTAGAGACCCTCGAGTAACCTGATTTGATCCTATTTGTATATGCTTCTTCTTTTTTTGTTTTCTTCATCGATGATTTTTAAGGTGCTGAAAACGCTCAACGTGGTGGTTGATGTTGGGGGCGTCTACGACCCGACCTAAGACCGCTACGACCACCACCAGAGAGGTTTCCAACAAGTGCTTGGTCATGAGTTCACCACCAAGCTCAGCAGTGCTTACCTCATTTACAAGGTAACTAATTATGACACTATTACCCACTATTTTTTCTGGTTTTTGGGTTGATTATGAAATTCTGAATTGAACTCCATTGTTTTGTTGATATTTTTTTTGTTAAATTATATTAGTTTCCTATATTTATGTTATATTTTCTCACATGTATTAGGGTTTCCCTGTCCTTCTATAAATAGAGGTCTCTTGTCCATCATAATTAATAATATATCCCTCATTAATTCTGTCATGGTATCAGAGCCATAACCGATCCTTGGTTAAATCTCTATGAATTTATCGCTTTTCCCACTCGTCGGTGATTTGTGATTCTGACGGGTGGGTGAGCCAATTCAATTTCTAATCTCTATCGCTTCCGCAAACAATCAACTCGACAATCATCAACCTCAAACCACTCAACACCCTCATTGGTCTCTCAATCCTCTAACCTCTCTCGCGACGATCAATTCGGCAATTCTCGAGCACCAATCATTATCGCAACAACTCACTCTCGACCACTCTCCATCTTCCTTCAACCACAAACTCCATCTATGAACCCACAAAAACACGTCTTCCACCTATACAACACGAACATCATCCAATTAATCAAGTCATTCTTAATCAAACATTCAAACCATCAAATATTTCTAGGCCTTTCTCAGTGTCGGAATCCTATAATCTGGACACCGCACGTGAGAGGAGAGCATCGACTGAATTCAACCAGCGGGCATCAAGCATTTGGCATCACTGGGCATTTGCTATCTTGCCATCAGGCATCTTGCATCATTGGGCATCTATTATCTCGCCATCAGCCATCAGGCATCTGGCATCATCGGGCATCTGCTATCTTGACATCGCCATCAGCTAGCGGGAAACATTAAACATTAGCGCACATCCTCCATCCTCAATCCTCGCTGCATCACTTCGACAACATCCTCGGTAGCCGCAACCCTCGCCACAACTCAATACTATCTAGCTTCAAACTCAATTCTTGTTTCACCGCATTGAATTTGAAGGGGTTGTTAGATTATATTAGTTTCCTATATTTATGTTTTATTTCCTCACATATATTAGGGTTTTCCTATCCCTCTATAAATAGAGGTCTCTTGTCTATAATAAAATAACACATTAATAATATATCCCTCATTTTCAGCATTATGGAAGATGTTGAAATTAAGCAGAGGGATAAAGGTCAGAAGAGGAGGTCTCAATATTTATTTGAATTGTTATCCATATTTTGAGTTGTGAAATAATAATTGCAGAGAGAGTTATATTTATAGGGATCATTGGAGGACCATAATCAACACAGCTCAGCCATCAGCACTTCTGCTGCTCCTGGTTTGTATGTTTATTGTTATTATCACTCTTTTTTTATTGAATCCTCTGTCATGGGTCCGAAAGGATGTCATCTCGATACATTTCGCCCATAACTAATTGGTTTATAAAACGTTAATTGACATCAAATTGGAAACTTGTGATGATGTGAGTAGTTTTGGATGTGTGTTTTGCAGGAGCATGGTTTTAGAGCTTATTTTGAGGGATTGGAAAAGTGAAGGAAATGGGTTAGCAAGTGACTCATTTCGAGCCTCTAGAGCGGAGGCCAAATTGGAGGGCAATTTTTTGGTCTCTATTTAAGCCTTTAGAAGCCCTTTTTTTTTTTTTGGGGGGGGGGGGGGAGCTCAAATTTTCCGCAGGGGATCCGAACCCTATCCTTCTCCACCCCAATTCTTCTTCCTTGAGCAACACATTTACCATAGAAGAAATAATCTTTGGAGTGCTTGGAGCTTGGAAGTGAAGGGGAAAGCTAGAAGGACATTGGGGAGAAGAAGCTAGAGTTTGGAGGAGGACTTGTCATACCTTCCATGAGCCTCTCTTCTCTTTTCTACTAGTTTTTAGCTTTAGAACTTTAAATTTTCTTTTAATTGGTTTAGATTTCCATGGATTGTAGTTACTTTTACTCTATTTTCCTTGAGGTAGCCATGGTTGAGGGCTAAAATCCTTAACCATGGATGCTTGACTTTATTGGCATGTGTTGGATATGAATTGATGTATTAGTTATAGGTAATTTGGTTTGGTTGCATGAATGCTTATGCTTATTATGAAATTTTCATGAATTAGCTATTTGTGAGTAATTGCTTAGGTTAAGGACCAAACTCCGAGAGGATAGGACTTAATCGAACTAACATTTGTCGCGAGTATGAACTTGTAGTCTAAAATTGTCAAAATGCGGTGATAAGTTTAATCGATCTCAAGAGAGTAGAGAGCACTATATCCTAAGGCTAAACCTAATGTCGAGAGACAAGTTTAGTAGTTAAGGCATAGATTAACCACTACCGAACCGAGAATTGATAGCCTATATTGAGAATTATGCATGTCGATAAGTTAAGTATCCGTGGTTGCTTAAAGTAAATTACAAAACAAATCGTGTGTGAAGTAGCTTGAGAATTAAGAAATTGAGAAAACACCAAAAAAGAGTTAGCAATTAGATTTACATTCTAAAACAAATGTATTGTATAATCACACGATAAACAACGCTATAGCCCTTTGTTAATCCCCGTGGAAGATGACTAGGGTTTAACTACTACTCTACATTACTTGTCGAGTGCTCATACCACGAGACGCTAATTAGTGTTGCGAGAGCGACACGTTTTGGCCGTACATCCTCATATTTTTCCTTTATTTTGATCCCCATTTTATAGTATAATTATGAATTAACATTTCACTGGTATTCATTTGATCATATCTTTTTCATCTGCATATTTTGATTGCATAATTTGAGAAATTGACACTGATGCACTGTTTCATGAACCCGTCATCTACTAAAACCTAATATTCTTTTGATATTTTTTTTTATTGCTTATGCATATGGATTGAAACCCCACTCCCTTAAAATGTTCAAGTTCAGTTTATATGTGGGATTATAGTTGGCGTCACCTGAAAATGGGGGTCTCCTCCTCGATTGGTGGTGATAGGTTAAGTTCAACCTGTGATTTCAGTTTTCACCTTCCCCAATTAATTGTAATTGGTGTACTTTAAAATTTGTTTTATGGGTTGCGATTGGTCCTATGTGCAATTCCTAGAATCCAAATTTTTAAAATTTTAAATTTTCAAACTCAACTGTTTCCTCCTCATCATACTCACATTTCCCCATTGGAATTTGGATTATAGATCTTCTCATGCTCCTCTAAATTCTAAATAATTCATTGAAAACTTCCCCAAATTCAGATTTATTTCTCATGTAATTCTTCTCATTTCTTACCCCCACAGTAATTGTGTTTTTCTCATTTAACATCAATTAATTGTTTAAATATTTTGGGGACCTTTATCTTTTAGTTTGAGTTTCTAGGTGAATCAGATGTTAAGTGAGTGTTTTAAAAATCCGAAAATGGTTTGTTTAATTCTCTATTAATATGCAATTAATTATATAAGGGATCTTGACACTTTGTTACACCTAACTATAGCGAAATGACACTTTCATATCTTAACTATTTTAGTCTCTTTTTTAGTATCCTGATAATTTTTTTGTGACAACCTATCTTTAAGATGTCTAAAATACCTAAACTACCATTGGTTTAAGAAATCAAAAATTGAATTAATTCAATTTTGTTTATCTTTTGTTCAATTTGGTTTATATTTAAGATTCAATTACAATTATGCTCTCAAATCTAAAATTAAATTTGAACCATTCTATTCTATTGGACCAAATTGGAACAATTCTATTCTAATTTCTGAAATCAAGGGTATTTTAGTCATTTTAGCGCACGTTGTCACATAAAATATGTCAGGGTACCATAAAAGAGAAAAAAATAGTTAGGGTATGAAAGTGTAATTTCGCTATAGTTAGGTGTAACAAAGTGTCATTATCCCATCTTATAATTCAATTAATTTTCAGAAGGCTCTTTTCGCTTGATTAGCGCCACCACCACCACCATACATATTATCAGAGCTCGCTTTCTCTCACCTCAATGGAGAAGAGTAGAGTGAACGGAGACGGAGGATCCGGACGGAAGGAGAGAGAGATCGGAAAAAAATAGGATACATGTCTGAGGAAGACTGTGACTATTTGTTCAAAATGTTGTTGATCAATGACTCCAGCGTCGGAAGTCAAACCTCCTCCCCAAATTCACTCACAATGTCTACAATAGGGGTCGAGTTCACTCCTCTGCCGCCAGCCTCACTCCAAACCCATAAGATGCAGAACCATAATTCATAACTCCACCACCCTAACAGTCTCTGGTGAGTATGTCCTCGCCTCCCATTTTGGATGTGTTGGGTTTTCATTTTCATTGGTTGGTTTTGACATTATCTATATGGTTTCGTTTTTTTTCTTTCCCATTTTCAATTTGTGTTCTTTGCATGTGGGTTGAGATTAGAAAGTGTTTCCAAGTGTTTGCTCGTCAGAAAAAAAAAAGTAAATTGGAAGAACTAGAAGTTTTGTGCATTAGGTTCATGAGAGAATGTAGATACTTCCTTTCAATTGGCTTATTAGCTATAGTCTATGTATTTATTTATTATGGAATCAATAGCACTGAACATTTTTCTCCATCATTTTCTTGGTATCCAAAAAGGTTATGGTATTAATGGGAGAATGAATTTGTGCGTGGTTTGAAGGTGTTTTGTTTGTCAATTATCATATTTTTTTAAAGTAAAAATGCAATGGGTCTTTGAAGAGAACAATAATAGTGATAGAAATTTTTGATTATATCCTCAAGCAATCAGAATATGTTGGTTGAGTTAGAAAGTGTCTATTTCCATTGTTTGGCTTTGCTTTTTTCCATCCGGATTTTGTTTGTTTCTTCTTCTTCTTTTTAATGTATGTGTGTTTGCTTACCTAGAAAAAAAAAGTAAATTGGAAGAATTTAAATTTTTACACTTCAAATCAGTCTCACTCCAAATCAGAACCATTTATGACAAGTTTTTTAACAAACCAAATCAGTTAGATTTAATAGAAATTTGGTTAACTATCACTTAAACAATCTCCAGGTACCTGAAATGAAATTTTTGAAGTTGGGGTACTGATTTTGAAAAGTGACACTGTTGGGTGTAGCCACATGTCATTATCTTTTTTTATAAGGGGTAATTTCATGTCAGTACCCCAATTTTGCCTCATTTTCAAATCAGTACCCTAAGTTTGAAAAGTTTTTTGCTAGTACCCCAAGTTTAATTAGTTGCGGATAAGTATCTAATTTGTTAAATCTAACAGAATTGGGATATGAAAATATTAAAATGCACCTAATGCTTATAATAATTAATATTATATTGAAACTTTTGAATGGAATAACTCTCTTATACAACCTCCATTTCAGGCTCATAAAATATCAAATCGGAAGATAAACAACATTGAAGAATAATATTAATAATTAGATTTAAATAATGATAATATTATTTAATAATTAATAAAATTTTATTTAATTTTTAATATTCTTCAAAGTTGTTTATCTTCCGATTTTCTTCGATTTGATATACTATGAGCCCGAAACGGAGGTCGTATGAGAGAGTTATTAAATTCGAAAGTTTCAATGTAATATTAATTATTATAAGCATTAGGGGCATTTTTCTCTTTTCACATCTCAATTCTGTTAGATTTAACATATTATGTACTTATTTGCAACTAATTAAACTTGGGGTACCGACAAAAAACTTTTCAAACTTGGGGTATTGATTTGAAAATGAGGCAAAGTTAGGGTACATACATTGAATTACCCATTTTTATAATTATACAATATATCAAAACAATGATTGAAATTATTTTGTGAATATACAATATGGCGTAAGAATTTATACAAACACTGTAAAAAATAAATATAAATGAAATTATTTTAATATTAAAATAATAGAAAGTAGTATTGATATGACAATTAGAGATAGTTTTGGCGTTATGGGTTGCGGTAGGATGAGGATGAGGATTCAACATTTCACTATTATTGTGTCATGATTTTTGGGGTTTTGGGGCTATTGGGTTGGAGATGCTCTAAGTGCTTCACATCTTTTACGTCTAAATACATATCAAATATAAACGAGGGTATTAATACAACCTTACGAAGGTTAGAACTTGAGTGTGCATTGGTAGAAGCAGATGGACTCGGTAGAAAGTGAGTGTGAACAGTTAGAACCACGAAAATAACAGTGGTAGAACTTCGTTGCCAAGTGTCGTGTGATGGGACAAATCTCACTAGATCTTGAGCATTTCAACGGCTGGTAAAAGTTTGGACGTTCTACCACTTCTACCAAACATTGGATCGCTCAAGATCAGACCTTTAATATATATATATATATAGGATCATGATCTGGTGTGAACCAGAAGGTCTTGTGCGAACTTGTGAGAATCGTGTTTCCATTATTTTGTCATGTATTTACATTATTAAGTCATATATTTCCATTAATATGTCGTGTAATATTATTATGGCAAACCACAAGAAAAACTTTTTTTCTTTCTAATCCATCGTAACACCCCTCCCCTTGACAGGTAACACTTTCCCTTCTAAGGTATAGAAAAATACACGCCCCCATCGTTACATTTGGGTGGTTAACACAGGTTCTCACGCGACTCTTGGTTCTCACTTGAATATACATATATATATATATATAGAGAGAGAGAGAGAGAGAGAGAGAGAGCAAATCAAGTAAGAACAAAACTCTTTTGTTAGAATGTGAAAAATGACTTTGGCTATTGAAAAAGTCTCTGTCTAACAAAACTAAGTGATTGTCAAATGACAATAAGTGATATCCAATGAAAGTGAATGTCCAGCGAAAATAAGTGAATGTCTAGTGGTTCGCACGTTTTCACTACATAATTGGTTGTCAACCAAATGCTTTCTTATATATGTACAAGTAATCATGTGCGAACCGTGAGGAGCGGTGAGAACCCATGGGAGCGCGACACGTGGCGCCGCGCACGCTAACATGGCAGACAAAATGTTTTTTATTCCAATTACTCGTTACACCACTCCCCCAACAAATTAACACTTTCCCTTCTAGGTTATAGAAGGAAACTCGTCCCCCCGTGCCACATGGAGTCCCCTTTTTGGTTCTCACACATCTTCTCTCTCTCTCTCTCTCTCACACACACACACACACATAATCAAGAAGCGAACCAAGAGGTTATGTGTGAACCATGCAAACCGAGCGGGTAGCAAAACGTGGCAAGAAAAATTGATGAAGTGGTGGGTTCTAGTGGCAAGCAAGGAGATTAATAAGTGAATGGTAGTGACAAACAAACATTTGAAGAAGCTGGTGGAAGTGAACCACAGTCAAACAAAGGTAGAAAGAAAAAAGTTGACACAATGTGACAGAAGAAGAATAATGTATTGAGGAGGAAGAAGAAGTTGGTCAAAGTAGAAGCTTGTGATGATGAGAAGTTGGCTAAAGAAGAAGTTGGTGGAATTGAGAAGCAGACCCAAGAAGAAGCTGGTGGTACTGAGATGGAGGCTGAAAAAGAAGTTTCTCTTACTCACAAGTAGCATGATGAAGTCGTGGATTGTAATGACAAGCAAGCAAATGAACAAGTGGACAGTAGTGACAAGCAAGGAGAAGAAGCTGGTGATAGTTAACCAAAATCAAACAAGAAAGAATCAAATAAGGGTAGAAAGAAAAAAGTATGCAAAATAAGGAGAAACCAACAAGAATACAAAGAAAGAGAACAAAACTTAAGAAAAAAAAAGTGGTTAATAGTGGCAAGTAAGCAGAAGAACAAGTGGATGGTAGTAAAAAGCAAACAGAAGAAGCTTGTGGTAGTGAACCGATATCAAAGAAGGTAGATCTAAAAAAGGGTGGAAAGAAAAAAGTAATCATTCCCAATGAAAAACCAATGGGATTAGAAAGAAAGAGAAAAGAACAGAAGAAGAAGAAAGAAATTACATTCCAAACTCATTCTACCGCATAAAACCTTTTTTAATGTATCAAACTGTTGAGCCGTAGACAAAGAGATCAAGTTAAAGAATTTGAATTTAGAGCTGTTATAGAACTTGAATTCAAAATTGTTCTGGTAAATATAACACATTATTTTGTTAATAATTTTTATACGTATTTACAAAAACTCAAGTTTGGTGATTTTCGTGAAATCCGTGGAGAAGAGGAGGATGGCAAGTGCACACTTGGATTGCCACGTGGTGTAGAGAAAATCCTCATAAAGACACATGTTGAACTGTCTGAGACACTAGCAAAATGAAGGAAACAATTTGAAGATGGACCTTTGGTAGAAGGATGATAAAAGGTTGCTTTCAAAATTGGAGTTGTAGAGATGTTTATGCAGATTTTATGTTAGAAGGACGGTAGGAAACTTTTCAATCATAACTTTATAGTTCTGGTTTCCACTGTGATTGTGTACCATTACACAATCACATGGGTAAATCAATCTCTGTTTGATGTCATTGAGAATGTGAATGAGGCAGGGGAGTTTAATTGGTGTAAACCAGTTTTAGTTAGTGCTATTAAAACTATGAAGAAGTGGCAGCCATGGAAATATTATGGTGGTCCGCTTTTTTTTGTTGGTTACTATACATATTTTTGTTTTTGTGTTTTCAATTATGAATTTGAATTAATCATTTACTAACTTGCTGTTTGTTTTGTTTAAATGTTTTATCTTGACCGCATTCAGTATTGGATGTATGTGGTATATCGTGTATTTCCAACAATGAGTGGCTAGACAGACGAAATTGTGAAGGAGAAGATTACCAAAAGCAACGATGAAAGAGTTTGGCACTGGACATCTTGTTGAAGAGAGGCCCAAAGACCAGGTGCCACTATCCCCAAAGACCTCTATTAAAAGGCGTGACAAATGTGGTCAACACATTTCTCAAGAAGATGAAAATTTCCCCACATAATCGAGTGGTGTGGAAGATGGAAATGTTAAGAACTCTAGACTGAAGGTAATCTGTATTAATTTTTCATTGAAAATACATATTTTTTGTGAAATTACATATTGTCTTGTGGAAATACATTTTTATTTGAGAGGATATAATAGAATATATTAGGAACACATAATTGTGTTAGTAATCTCATGTAATGACATTTACGTGTTTTATCAATTGTTCTTATGCATTGTTCATATATATAGGGGTGCACTAGGATACAATCTCCAATAAAACGTCCAAACGTTCAAACCTATGCAGAAACGTTGGATATGCCACATAGGAGTCGCGGTCAGTTCTCACACTTGCCAGAAAATCATTTAACGTCTCACTTAAAGATGTTGCCAGTATAGGGCGAGCTGCTTATGTGGATACAACTGAAAAAGAATCTGCTGATCTGGTTGTGAAATGTGAAAAAAGAGTTGGTGTGAACTACAATTTTCTCACATTACCTCACGAAAATAGGCGAACAAATTATACCAGCCCAATGACTTCGTATGAGTTAACGAAAACTTTACGATTAGTTCATGTCTAAGAAGTTGACGAAAGCTGATGATTGGTGAGTTTAAATTTCATTTATGTTGTATTATTCATTATTACCTAATATTGTGTACTGGTCGAAAACTAATGAATGCCAATGTGTGTTGTATATAGCCGAGTAATTGTGTCCTTGATGGGCGAAAATACGATGCACAAAAATGTGTCTTGCCCTTTCTTACACCTCAGCAGTGTACCGAATCTATAGTTTGATCACTCAAGTTTAATTCTTGTGATTAATCTTATCGAATCTATAGTTTGAAAATATGATAAAAATATGGTATGTAAAGCTAACAAACGAGAGTAAGTAAACAAATCTAAGACGGCGATTCTGGGTAATGACTTCATACAATGGAAAAAAAAGGTAAATCATGCATAGCAATGTTCCGTAACTTAGGGTGACAATGAGAATTCAACAACACCTAAGACTCCCTCCCGAGTGATAAAGTGTCTTAATTCAATTTAGGCAACCAAACTATCCCTAGTCATGATTTAACCAATTGAAAATTATTAAGTTTTATGAATTCTTCTAGCTTTCGGTTTTGGAAACATATGAATATAGTTCTTGTGTTAACACCTATATCCCTAGAAAGAATTTAAACCAAATCTTTAATCATTTCATTTCCACAATAAGAAGATTTATGAAATAATGAGAACATCCGATGTTGATTATGTAAAATTGTCATATGTTTCAATTGTAAATAAAAATGATTGTGCAATGTTCACTATGGCATGAAGAAAATTACATGGGTTCTTATTATTGAAAAACATTTTTGGAGAAAGATAACGTGATTAATATTTTTTTTATCAAAGTAGGCAGTACGAATATTATATTTTATCGATCTATCAACAATTGATGACCGATTTTAAATGTCTTTTGTAGATTACTCAAATGAAAAAGTTTTGAGTCCGAATTCTTTTCAAATTGCTTAATTGGAAGAAGAATACAATGTGGCTGAACATATATGGAAAAACTTGGCGTTATTATAAGGCGAAGGAAACTCTATTCGAGATTACAGAAAATATAAGAACATAATATCTATAAGTTTGAGCAATTGTTTTGTTGCAAAACGCTTGAAGAGTTGTGGAAATTAGTCATCGTTCCTATTTGTTTCTTCTTCTAAATGTCACATAATTTTATTTTATGTTTTTGTAATAGATTGACGTTTTATATGATATTTTAATGAATGCAATATTTTGATGTGTACATCAAACATGTTTACTAATTGAGTAAAAATAGATACACCTAAGACAATAAATATGTATATTATAACCTATTGTACTTTACAATGTCAACGACATTATTATTATTCTCTTCTTCTTCTTCAGAATTTTACGGTCATCCAATTGTTTTTTTAGAAAATCATCCAACTTTTATACTGCAAGCGTCTCTCGACATCGGTTCCATGGTGACAAAAGGTATTATTAAGGAACATCTTGTTTTTTTTTGCGAATATCATGACATGCACTTGTAATTTGATTGTCAGAGACTCCATTTTCATCTATATCCGGAATGTTACTATATAAAAAAATTATACTTATTATATAATTGTATATTTTTAGGTTTCTTTTTGGTTGGGGGTCTTAAGCGGTAGTTTCACTCGCTTAATGGTTTAGATCCCCCCAACATATATATTTTTGAGTGGTCATGTCCTCACATATCCTTTACACCAATACACATAGAAGAGATGTAAAGAGCAGTACCATTGCGCACACTGCATTTCCTAAACTCAAGTCTTGTCAATATACTTATTATAAAAGTAGGACTAGTCCATCACCCACTTGTTCTTTGTCCACTCTCCTCCAAAAAGTCACATCATTATGACCCTCTATGGGGCTCAAGTTCGGCATATAGTGGGTCATCTCCACAAATAAACCTTTTGTCGACTCATCGAATTTTGGATATGTGGATATCGCATCACCTTTGACGAATGTTCTTTCCAATCCTTCATCCTCTTCGAAATGGATGGAGTTGCCATGAGAATAAGCTAGAAAACACCATGTACAACTTGTCGATTCCAATTTACGTAACATGATACCAAATGCATCCACGTGCCCACTTTTCTTGGTCTAGACTAGAAGAATATTCTATCTCCATGGTTAGGGCCTCTGCCCCATTCTCCACCTCCAGGCCCCCGCGCCCCCATCCTCCACCCCACGACCACATCCTTGCCCGATTTTGTTCATTTCCTGGTTAATTTGTCCACGATGTTTATTACTTGGCCAACACTTTCTCTTTTCAGTTATGTCCCTCCAAGTCTTGATTCCATAGGTTGGTATGTATAAATAATCAACAACAAAGCAGTGGTCATTACACGGAAGCCTTAACCATGTTCCATTGCCTCAAACGAAATGTAGAAGTTAGAGAAAGCAACAAATTACACAAGAATGTAAGCCAGAGATATTTTTGGTTTATAATTTTTATAATCAAAAGGCTAGAGTTAAGGGGAAAATCACTTTAATTGGTGGTTAGTTCTGTTTACGGTTTGTAACACTTCGCTTGTAGAGAAGCAGTGACATCATTATTACAATTTTTTTTGTTTTATCATTACAAAAGTAAATAAGTAAGTTGTTTGTGTAAGACTAAAGTATTGCCTCAACAAATGTTGAAAAGATCAACCTTTAGACTGTCCATGTGGTTGCTTAAGTGGTTCCCCATGTCTCTAGTCGACTCTTTTCTGCTACTAGTCTCACGTTTGATGCTCCGCCTCTTGCCTCGGTTGTATCGCCCCAAACTGAGTCCTCTCCAACTCAAGAACTTCTCCTGCAAAATTCATGTCCTCGATGTTGACACTCTAGCTCACATCTAATCCGGGAACCTTGAGGTACACATAAGTATACTTCAATATTGAATTTATTTTTATTTGACACATTGAGTCCAACAATTATAATATATATTGTGTCGTATTTATAGGTTTACGAGGGAATTAGAAAAAGAACACGTGACAGTGTTGAATTTGTTGACGGGAGCCAGGAGGGTAGGCAATTTTGATGCCATCATTCTTGCCGTCGGCTATAAAAGTAATGTACCTTCTTGGTTGAAGGTACAACTATATATGTGTATGCTATTATTTGCTTTGAAGTGTGAATAAATGTATATTAATTAGTTAATTTATAGGAGAGAGACATGTTCAATGACAAGGATAGACTACCTCGGAAGTCATTTCCCAACGGATGGAAGGGTGAAAGCGGACTACATGCGGTAGGGTTCGCAAGAGAGAATTGGTTGGTGCTTCTATGGATGCAATGTGAATTGTTGAGGACATTTAAAATTGTTGGAAGGCTGACACTCATTAACTTAGTCATTTTGTACTTAATTGTACAAATTGTCCAATAATACGTTTATTTATTTTGTGACCATAGCTTCCATTCACATTACTTCTAATTCTGTCTTGCATGAGCGTACCAATCATATTGAGGTCGATTGTTACTTTATTCGTCATCGACTACATGCCTCAGTTCTTCTACCTCTTCTCATCTGTTGAAAGCACAAGGTAACATATATCTTCGCTAAAGCCCATGTGCATGACCACTTTCACGAATTATTAGGCAATTTAAGCATATTTTATCTTTATGCTCCTATGTAAGGAGAAATATTATCTAAATCAGATAATATCTTATACATTTATTAACTGAGTATACCTATTCTTTAAAAAATCTATGTATTTAATATATGAAGTTATGGCTCAAGAAAATCATCAAATATAATAATCACACTTTCATGATTCAAACCGTTATAAATAAGTTTGAATTCAAGATTAAAATTAATGTTATTTGAGTCCAAATTTTCAAAATCCGACAAATTTATGAGTTAGCAATGCTTTTTAAACTTTCAGTAAACATTTATTAAAAAGACCATCTATTCGAACCAAATCAAATTTTGACTTAACTAATTTACCTTGAATTTGAGCTTAATGTTCTAATGCAATAACTCTTATTTATGAATTGGGTAGTGCTTCTTTCGAAAATGCATAACTTTTTTTTTTTTTGAAGGTTATCAACATTTCATTCATTCATCAAATTGGGTAGGATAATCCCCACACCTATAGATCGAGCGTACACAAACTTACATGCTGAAATATATTATCAGAATGCACATCCACAGGCTCCACCTCTATCAAGATTTTTCGATCAACCCCTGCAAACAAACCAAGCACCAACACGAACGCAACAAACTCAAATCACAAATAGCAGCACAAGCCAACAATTGAGTTAAGCAGGAACAACTAATTACTCTATTCAACAAATATTGTGCAATAAACATTTACTTTTATTTCCATATAGAATAATAAAATAACCGGCGATGACAATAAATTACAAATCCAATGAATTCGCAACCGCATTAGTTGCAATGTCATTTGAAATGGATAAAATAAAAAGTTGCCATGTTTTGTTTTGAACATTTTCACAAAAAAATCCAAAACCGTCAAAATCATGGAGACCGACGTGGCATCTACTCGGATCTCTATCGGCTCAACAAATCAACCATAGGTACATACATGGATACAACACACACAGTTTCATTGCGGCGTGTTTAGTGGAGTTTTGCTACAATGGGCGAGGAGAAGAAACCTCTGGTGTTCGCTTACTACGTTACCGGCCATGGTTTCGGCCACGCCACTCGCGTCGTTGAGGTACATACATTACATGCCTTTTTGTGTTTGGTGAATGCCCAGTTTATGATTCTTGCTTATTTTGATGAGCTTGTGAACATTTGTTGCTGAGTTTCTGTATTTGGTGAATTTGCAATGCTGTGATTCTTGCTGCTGCTGCTGCTGTGATTTGTTCTGGGCTGCGTGAATTTTGGGTTGGGGGTGATAGGATGATACTGCTACTTGCTAATCAGTGTGTGATTTTTTTATTATTGGAAATCTAACCTTTAAGTTAACCAAAAGACCCTAACCTAACCCCCACCCTACCACCAACTCTCGAGCTGGTGACTCGTGAGGATTTGAACACTGATCTCATATGAGGTAATGCTCAGATTGACCAACTAGGAAGTGGGTATGATTTTGTTATGTACCAATTTCTTGATTTGGTTTTGTCCAAGCGCATTTGCCGTAGAAATCCAGGCTTGCTGTACTAATTAGCAGGGATGATAAAGTTCTGAATATATGTTGCCTGGAACAGTTATGGGTTATGTGAGTTTTGAGATGTGGCGACCAGGCAATATTGTTGTCTGTAATGTTTGTGTTGACATCTGTCCTGGGTTGAGTGAGCCTGAGCAATGGTGTTCTAAAAATCCCCGACTAGTCCTTGATTATTCTGTCGCAGATAAATAGTTAAGCACGGTGGGAAAAGCACGGGGAAAGATTGATATCCGGGATCTCGGTGGTTTATTTAGTTTTCCTAAATGTGTCTACCTAACCTTGCAATGCAATACCTGTTATAAATTTAAACATGCTTTTCTCTAATGTTTTTTTGCATAGGTGGTTCGCAATCTTATTCTTGGTGGGCATGAAGTTTATGTGGTTACTGCTGTTCCGGACTATGTCTTTACTTCTGAAATACGGTCACCTAAACTCCACCTTCGCAAGGTCAGTTCAAGGGCAGTTTTTTGGCCTTTGAGCACGGAATAGAAAATATTTGATTCTTCTCCATACAATTGCAAACTCATAGTATTAGTAGGCACTCTAATATTTGAAGAAAATATTTGTTATGGTTTCTACATCATGTGTAGTTCTTTCATTGCTGTTTGGCCCGAGTAGTTTCCTTCAAATACTGCAAAAACAAAATTAAATGGTTCCATTCCCACAGAAGATCTATATCATCTGCTGATCATTTCTGGCAGTAACTTGCCAAACTCATTCATATACCTTTGGAGTAGCTGCTAGTGCTACATTCATCCTTTTGCATAAGGAACAAGAGTTTTGGACAGTCTATTGGATTACTAGGCCGCTTTTATATGAACAATGAATGTAATCTCATCGACGGTTCAAACTTAGGAGGTCCGTGTCATTATAATTTAATTGTAAATTTTGATTTGTGAGGGTTAATTGGTGCAAGGGTAAAGTTGCTGCCTTTTGAATGTGAAATTTTAGGCTCAAGTTAGGGAAACAGCTGTGTTGCAACAGCAGTGTGCATACCTTCAAAACCTAACAATGGTTTATCTTGTGCACAAACAGGTGTTGTTGGACTGTGGAGCTGTCCAATCAGATGCTTTGACAGTTGATCGTCTTGCCTCCTTGGAAAAGGTATGGTTTAAATCCTAGAATTGAATTGTCAAAGTAGTTCCTTCAATATTTCTTAATTGTTATTCAAATATCTTAGTGATCATGACATGTCGAATGAACTTGGTGATCATGACATGTCATGTCAAGTAGTGTTTGTTCATTTCATGTCAGTGCATTATTTGCACCCATTATCGTAATTTCATTCTTGAAGATCATATTTGTTTCTTCCTTTCTATTGTTCAACACTGCAATCTATTTTTGAAGAGTAAACACTTCTTAATCTTATTTACATTTGAATCCATATATTGATATCGTTTTTCTCATTTATGTATTGTAAAGTATACCAGCACAGCTGTTATACCCCGGGCTTCCATTATTGCAACAGAGGTTGAGTGGCTGAAGTCGATCAAGGCTAACTTAGTGGTACTTGAACGCTTCTTATTTTACATATTTATTTTGTTTTTTTCTTTCAGTTGTTACTTGTTTCTTTTCCTCTTTTGTGGCCGGATTGCGTCAAATTTAGTATAAGAATTGGCATCACATCCCCGTTTAAATGAAGTAACAAGGCTTTCTAATGGAAACATTGATAGTTTCATGGGAACCATTTCCATTTACATGTGTTCGAATCCCTGAGGCAGTGAGGCCCACGTTAACTGTCCACTATGCTGAAGACTGAATGTCCCATTTAACTCGGCCCTCTCCCAATTAGTGAGATAAATATGACGGGATTTCCAATAGTACCTTCTCAGATTTGTTTGTTGTAATTGTTTTATATGCTGTAGGGGAAGTCGAGCACTAACAAAATTATCCTTGGTATTTAGTAACTGTAAATAACAACACAGTTACTTTGGAACACAGGGAGCAATCAGACAGACTGACCTTATTTACTCTACTACCTCTATGTGAACAGGCTTCAGACGTTGTTCCTATTGCATGCCGAGCAGCTGCAGATGCTGGAATACCTTCTATTTGTGTTACCAACTTCAGGTAGTTTATCTGAACCTTGATCTAAAAGCCAGAAACTTCAACTTAACCTTGTAAGTTTCTGGCACGTAATGATTTTTTACAAAACTAATTTTTTTAAAACTTTATGATGATACTATAGATTAGTTTTCACTATGTACTGTAGGAACCTCATAAAGATGTGAAAACTTACATGTAATGCATCTTGTTTCAAATGATAATCATTTTATTGCATAACATACTATTTAGGGAAAATTCCACTTAGCACCTCTTAAGTTTGGCCGAGTTTCACTTAACTCCCCTTAACTTCAAAATCAACTTGTGAAATCCCTTAAGTTTGAAAAAGTTTCACTTTACCCTTTTCTAGTTAACTTTTTTTAAAATTCTGTTAACTTTTTTGCAAAATGACGAAAATACCCTTTTATTGAAAAATTATAATAAATTAATAAAAATGATTTTTGAACTTCTTATATAATGTTTTCATTGTATAAAATAAAATTATGTTGGTAGTAAAAATAATTCTTAAAAAGTCTTTCTTATAAATTTTTTTTACAAATTTTAAAATGATTTTTAAACATCGTTTTTTTTATTTTTAAATTTTTTATAAAAACTAATACTAAACTTTTTTTTATTCTTTGTTTTTGTAAAAAAAAATAAGAAAACAAAAAGATCAAAATCATTTTTATTTATTATTTTAAATTTTTTTAATGAAAGGGTATTTTCGTCATTTCACAAAAAAGTTAACAGAGTTTTCAAAAAAGCTAACTGAAAATGGGTAAAGTGAGACTTCAAACTTAGGGGACTCCACAAGTAGATTTTGAACTTAAGAGGAGTTAAGTGAAACTCGGCCAAACTTAGGAGTGGCTAAGTGGAATTTTCCCTACTATTTAATAGGGTTTTTTTTTTGACAAGCCTAGGTCAGCGAATAATAATTTGTAACCAGGTAAGGGAAATTTTTCAGTCTCTCACAATCCATTCTTTACCACCTGATTCCTAGGCTCATAACTGTTACCAATCGTAGCTTGATGATGGTGTAGAATAAAGACTGCAATGTTTCTAAAGAACATCAGGACATGTTTGAGAACTTACGCTTATATAGGACTGACTGTAATTCATCATGATTTGGGCATGGGAAAAATGCAATAACTGTAAATTTTGTTTTGATGCCAAACATTGTTTATGTAAGCTTTAAGTTATATCTACATTTACATCTCTGAGATCTCTATATCTGTGTTTAAGACTGTAAAATGTATTTCTCGGGTCATTAATGTGCTGCTAACTTTTGCCAACATTTCTTCCATAAAGTGTGGTGCCTTTCATGATTTCATCACATAACTACAAAATTCCATGAACCCTTTGGTACTTCTCTTGAAATTTTTGCAGTTGGGACTTTATTTATGCTGAATATGTGATGGCTGCTGGACATGAACATCGCTCAATAGTCTTACAGGTCTACCTTTAATTTTTCGTTCACTGAACTATATTGTTTAGAGGCGTTTAACCTTTTGAAGTTACTTTAATGTCAACTCTATCCTCTTTCAATTGTGGGTTCATGGTTCTGTCTATAACTTTGGCCTTCATCATCTTCCTACATGATTTTCTAGTTCAAGAACTTCAACACAGGCAACAAGTATATCTTTAAGTTAACTCAAAGGAAATCTCAGTCACTAAGAAATTTATGAAATGTGTACAAATATAAGGTTGGAAAAAGAGTGTATAGTCGAGGCGTTTTGGGTGTGGACATTGACAATTAAGTTCCTTTAATTATAACATACATCATACTTGTTACTTATAAGTTTCCCTTATTTGAATAGAAATAGTATGTATTCTTCATAGCTATAATATGATTCAATGATTAGTCTCAATCACAGCATGTACATGCTTGAGTCTTATTCTACTGGACATGGCTCCTGCTCAAATAATTTTATATTTTGAATGCTAGACTGCAGCATTCTAATATTTCAGCAAAAAAGATTAGCAGTATATACATGTTCTTATATAACTATTTTCTTATATGAGTTATGCAGATAGCAGAGGATTATTCACTATGCGAGTTTCTGATTCGTTTACCAGGACACTGTCCAAGTATGTCGGTGCAAAACATTTTACATGTGTTTACTTTGGAAGTAATCGTCTTATATTTTTTTTAAGTATGAGGTCGATGTTCCAACCCCATACTTACGAGTATTGCTAATAAAAACTATATGTTTGTGATTTGTTCAAAGGACAAGCCTTTGCCGAATGGTAAGGTTGTTCCTTGTGACTCTTCAGGCCATGAATTTGAGCCAGGAAACAGCATCTCTCTAACAATCAGGAGAAGGCTATGTATATAAATAAAATAACCCCTCCTTGCACCGTAGTTTGCTGGGATAAGGCTTCTGTTTATTTTTATTTTATCTTTGTGTTAGCCCCCGTCCATGTCTTCTAGCAGTCTGCTACTCTTCTGTATCTAGTATGCATGTCCTTCGCAGGAACATTTTTTTGGTTTTATCTAAAGTATTCATTCATCTTTCAGTGCCTGCCTTCAGGGATGTTATTGATGTACCCCTTGTTGTCAGAAGATTACACAGATCTAGAGAGGAGGTGTTTTATTTTAGACCATTACAACTTCTTGTATGAGTATGTACACATTGCTACTAGTTAATTACTTCAATGTGGTTTAGGTTAGGAAAGAGCTTGGAATCGGGAATGACACAAAGCTGGTGATCTTCAATTTCGGTGGGCAGGTGAGGTTTTTCGGCATGGCATGTTGGGGAATTTCATTCACTTTCATCAACATAGTTCTTTTTATGGTCACTTTTATGTTGAACTTTTGCAAGAAATCATGTTAAAGTATACCACTTGCTTTTTTATTGAATGTTTTTCTATTCATACTTTATAACAAACCCTTATTACTGTACCAACTATTTCTCTTGTAAGTTGTAACAGACCTACAATCTGTTTTTTTTCTTCTACTAAACTTTATACCAAATTTTCCAAACCCTTTAAATTTAAGGCTAATCCTGATTCCTTTTGTCTACCCCGTGCAGCCTGCTGGGTGGTATTTAAAGGAAGAGTATCTGCCTCCTGGTTGGAAATGTGTAGTAAGTTTTTTCTAGGGCATCTTGTCTACTTAAGGATTATATGCTTGTCTTAGATTGGTTCTCTTGATTTTGTTTTTAACTTTTGGCTTTTAATATAGGTCTGTGGTGCTTCTGAGACCCAGCAGCTTCCTCCTAATTTCATCAAGCTTCCCAGAGATGCCTATACTCCTGATGTGATAGCAGCTTCAGACTGCATGCTTGGTATTGTAATTGAAGACTTTGTACAGAACTTCATGGATTTTAGTAGTATAACTAAGCTAATCCATTTCAATTATTTTTTCTATTCCAGGAAAGATTGGGTATGGCACAGCCAGTGAGTCTCTGGCATTTAATGTGCCATTTGTTTTTGTACGTAGAGATTATTTTAGTGAAGAACCATTTCTGAGAAACATGTTGGAGGTAACCACTTTGTTTCTTTTCTTGTTTCCCTTCATCAATATTCTCCAGTTAATGCCAACAATTTGTAGCTTGTTAATATTGCTATTTCTGTGTAAACAGCACTATCAATGTGGCGTTGAGATGATTAGAAGAGATTTGTTCTCTGGGCGCTGGAAACCCTACCTTGAACGTGCTGTTAGCTTGAAACCATGCTATGATGGCGGAATCGATGGGGGCAAGGTACCCCACTTTGTGCCACTTGTTGAATAGTGGCTTCAATTGTTACTTAAAGTGGTTTGTTAGGTCTTGCATTGAATTGCTGGCCGCTGTGCCAGGGAGTCCTTTGTCTTTGGATAGCAATTTTGATGCTTATAGGATATAACAAACTAAACTTTTTTGGTAATTGCAGTAAATCACAAGGGACTTGGAGAAAATATTACATGTGTTTTTGTTCACTATTATATCTTTACTTCTTTAGCACAGTTTTTTACTCACCCGTACAAAAATAAGCAGTGTTTGATTTTTGGTAAAAATTGACTAGTGAAGTTAGTAGCTTCACTTTCATGTGGTAGTAACTAATTCACACAAGATTGATAATCAGTGCATAATTCACTTCTTTAAGGGGGAAGTGAACACTTATTCCGAACATCTACATTAGGAAAGCAGGACAATTATTTACGAACGGAGGGAGTGTAAGATTTTCTAGCAATTCTGTAATTCACTCTGGCTTTCATGCCTATTTACAATATTTCTGTATTCCAGGTTACTGCTCGCATTCTGCAGGACACAGCCATGGGCAAAATTCGCACTCCTGATCAGGTAAAATTCCTGTAATTACGGGTCTTCGCCAATGGCGGTAGGTCTTCTTTTCAGTCCATCTCCTACCATCATTTTCATCTTCCTTTGGTTCAAATTTGGGTTCCCTTTTATATTTTTTTTGGATGCAAAATGAGGAGTTTTGGAACTGAGATGGAGACATAACTTAGCCAGAGCTTGCTTTCCTTTTTCATTATAGTACAGTCTGCCTTAATGTTAAATCAAACTTACTTCTGGAAACTATTTGGAGTTGTAAAATTTACAATTTTCTCCTGCTTAGTCACTTGCTGCTATGAGTACCTCAATTCTGCTAATAGTTTTTTGTCTTGCTAAAAATGAATATCAATGAGCAGTATCCTGCTTATTAGACAAGGATAAGGTCTGACCTGAGGTAGAAAAATCTCCTTCAAACCCACAAGTTTATCATATGTAAGAATGGCCTTGGATTCAGATCATCAAGTTCAATGTGAGTTTCACTGTATCAACTAGTCTGTGGTTGAAAGTGAAAAGGAAAAGAAAAGTGACATTTATTTTATATATAATCATTCATTTGGGGGTTAAGTTTCAAATAGCTATCTCATTACCATTTCAAGTAAAATATTCTTGTTCTAAAACTTGTAATTTTGTGGTCCAAATTCAACAATAAAGGTTTTTCCAATGAACCATAAATTCTGCTGATAGCTTTTTGTCTTACTAAAAATGAATATCAATGAGCAGTACAATGTGAAGCATTGGAATTTCCTGCTTATTAGACAAGGATAAGGTCTGACCTGAGGTAGAAAAATCTCCTTCAAGCCCACAAGTTTATCATATGTAACAATAGCCTTGGATTCAGATCATCAAGTTCAATGTGAGTTTCACTGTATCAACTAGTCTGTGGTTGAGAGTGAAAAGGAAAAGAAAAGTGACATGTATTTTATATATAATCATTCATTTGGGGGGTAATTTCAAATAGCTATCTCATTACCATTTCAAGTAAAATATTCTTTTTCTAAACCTTGTAGTAGTCAAATCCTAGTACGTGATCCAAATTCAACCATAAAGGTTTTTCCAATGAACAGAAGACAACCCCCCCCCCCCCCCCCCCCTACAATTTCACGGTCTAATAACTTGTTGCATTGTTAGGGGGTTCAGGTGCTGCCTCCAATCAAGATCAGATCTTATCATCTCTTGTTCATGTGTTTTGCAACCATTTTGTGGAGCGAATAGGGGAAAATAATGTTTTTCCTTCCTCAACCTTTTTGCTAACATAAACTTTTATGCTTAAATGTCCCCAGGTCAGTGGAGCAAGAAGATTACAAGATGCAATAGTACTTGGGTTCCAATTACAGAGAGCTCATGGTAGAGATCTTCACGTTCCAGATTGGTATTCCCTTGCAGAACATGAACTATTGCAAACTCGTGAAACAAACCAGAAAAGCACCCGACTTAAAGTGTGAGTCCTTATTGCTTCTTTCTATAATTCCACATTTTCTTTTTGGTAAAAAATTAACACTGTTGCACCTCGAAAGAATGTAAAGTGTTTGATTTGTTTCTCCTTTTCTTATACAGATACACTGAAAATTTTGAAATTATCCATGGGGACCTTCATGGTCTCTCAGATACAATGAATTTCTTGAATAGCTTGGCGATGCTTGATGATAGAAATAGCTCAGAAAATTATGCTATGCACCAAACACGTGAAAATTTGGCAGCTGCGGGTTTATTTAACTGGCAGGTTTTTCTCTCTTTTCCTATCAACCTTTTCTGTCCCATTGGTTGGATGAAGTATCGAACTTAACAAAAAAAATATACAGTTGCCTGACTTGTAAGCTACAGTATCATTTGATGTTTATATCATATGCTAGAAAATTTAACCAATATTGTTTCAACATGGCACACAAAACCATGCGGTTGACTTATGTAGTAATAGAAAACTCTATACTACTTTGTTTGATCAGCAATAAAAGATTTTATTGACTTGAAGAAATTTAAACAAAATGTGAAAAGAGACTAAGAACCCGAAAACAACATAAACTCAAGGCAACAAACCCATGCCCCTTAAATCTATTACAAAGAGAACTAGAGCTCAGAGAACAACAGGAGGCCAAATCACAAGAGAGGATTGTAGCTCCAAGCAGCGAGACATGGATAAATCAGAGACGATGATGCTCAAAATTTAGGAATTAGATCGAACGGGAGGCATATGCTACTAATATGAGGAAACAACTTGCTACATATACAGGATAATTTGGTGGCATTCTATACTTTAACTAGCTTGTATACTTCATGGTTGATTTGCAGGAGGAAATATTTGTTGCAAGAGCACCTGGGAGGTTGGATGTTATGGGAGGGATTGCGGATTATTCAGGAAGCCTGGTTCTGCAGGTCAGCCTTTTACTCAATGACCATTCTACTCTTTAATGGTTATATCTCTTTCCTTTTATGCATCCGCTGTTTATTCTAAATGAACTTGCTCACAGATGCCTATAAGAGAAGCATGCCATGTTGCTGTTCAGAGGAATCATCCAAGCAAGCAAAAGCTGTGGAAGCATGCTCAGGCTAGGCAGCAAGCCAAACAGTTCCCAACCCATGTACTTCAAATTGTAAGTATTACCATGGTTTGATTGATGTGTGTTAATTTGTTAGTATCGTTTATCTTGAGGAAAACTTTCTTCATAGAATCGTAGTATTCCAATTTTTAAATGGGTTATTAGCAGGGCAAAGTGACCCACCTGGGATTTGAACCAGACATTTTGAGTAAAATAATTGGTTATGTTCATCTTAAAAAGCATAGTGTTGGCTATTTCTTGAGAAGTGTAATAGCCATTATAGTTTCAACTTTCAAACATAAGTTTTTTTGAAGTTGAACTTTTGGCTTTTCAGGTATCATTTGGGTCAGAATTGAATAATCGTGGGCCAACATTTGACATGGATATATCTGATTTGATGGATGGTGATAAGCCAATCTCATATGAGAAAGCAAGGGAGTACTTTGCCCGAGATTCAGCCCAGAGGTGTGTGCATATTTTATTAGGATCTATTATTAAGAATTGTTTTTATGGTGAGTTGTCATTGATGTGGACACTTGTCAGGTGGGCAGCATATGTTGCAGGTACACTCCTAGTATTGATGACTGAATTGGGTGTTCGCTTTGAGGACAGTATCAGCATGCTTGTAAGTTTTAATGGCCTTCCTTACTTGTTCATATTTTACAGGTAACATAGGAAACCCATTCACTTTCATTCGTTTTTTTCTCCAACACCTCCCTCTACTCCCAAGTGTTTATTTATTTGTACACAATTTAATAACTTCTAGGAATCTGCTGAATAAATCCCTGTACCAAGTTTGAAATGTACATTTTGAAAGTGAAAGAACTCTAAGGTTTAGTATGACCATATATTTAGTCTCCATATACTTGATTAACATGTCAATCACTGTCAAATACAATGTAGCATCAGCTTATAGGCTTGAATTATCAGGTTTCTTCTGCAGTTCCAGAAGGCAAAGGTGTATCTTCTTCTGCATCAGTGGAGGTTGCTAGCATGTCTGCAATTGCTGCTGCTCATGGTAATCATTACTACTTTTTATTTTTGTATAGCTACTGGTCTTACTTGTTGTGTTACAGATTTCCTGTTTGCATCTAGGTATATTAAGGTTTAAACAATTTGTTGCTCTGTGTTAGGAGTCTCAACCGAATGCAACAAACTCTAGGAAGTTAGGAGTGGATAAGGTTGGAGATTAGTTGTTACTTGAATTTATTAGACTGGGCATTTATTTGAATTATTAGATTGGGCATTTTGAATTTGTAGTTATCTCAGGTTATAAATACCTGAGAAGAAATAAATAAATGGAATCAATTAAGAAAAAAACCAAAAGATTACCGTGAGATCGGTGTTCTCTCTAACAAATGCTAAATTGAGATTATAGCTCTCTCATTAATCGAGCTCTCTATCTGTCCAAGTCCGAGCTATAACTCGATCCTCAAATCTGGGACCGTACCAATTGGTATCATAACCAAGAGTTATGGCAGATTCGAGATCATTCAAGGAGAAGCTTGAGGCATTCCTTATTATGTACTAGATTTATTATTGGCAATGTGATCTGAATTTTGTTCATTGTTTGGCAGATATAAAGTTGATTAAACATGATTAGTTAACCACCCTTGGTGGGTTAGTTTGTGCTTGTTTTTCTCTATTTTGACTTCAAATACTTACTTTCTTTTTCGCTCCAGGTTTGAACATCAGCCCAAGGGATCTTGCTTTGCTTTGCCAAAAGGTATGCGCATAAAATCAAGCTTGCATTTACTTTTCACTTCTTGATTCTACCAACTGATGGGTTTTACAAACTTTAGGATCATAACGAACATTTTGTGATACTACTAATTAATAGGTGGAGAATCACATTGTTGGAGCCCCATGTGGAGTTATGGACCAGATGACATCAGCATGTGGAGAAGCCAACAAACTCATGGCAATGTTGTGTCAGGTAACCGTTATTGAGGAGTGAAAGATTATGCTTAATATTTGTTAGAAACATCACCTGAGTTCATGTTTTCTGTGCATCACTTGCACAGCCTGCTGAGGTGCTTGGACTTGTTGAAATTCCTTCCCATATAAGGTTTTGGGGGATTGATTCTGGGATACGACATAGGTATGTCATTTTCTCTCTAGTATAAGCACTGGTTGTATATGCTCTGCATATTTCTTAAGCCCGTCCTAATCACCTAAAACTACGAATATGTATTGTTCTCACTCCCTCTTTTTTAAGTTGGATAATCCAAAATAAGTGGTCTTTTTAAGGAAGTAAATTTTGTATGAGTCATCAGTAATGCCCTTGGATGAGTTAGTTATATTTTTCCTACTCATTGACTATTATTAGCACACAAGGACATGCTGGGAAAGTGGAGCACTAAGTCCACTGAGCCTTACTTTTATTTTCTAAATTCAAACATGCCACTTAATTTTGGAGAGTGTTATATTCATTTTAAGAGTGTTTTGAGGCTGCAGTCTAATAGCCTAGGAGAAAATCACGGTAGCAAACTGAAACCATCTAAATATGTTAACTTTTTCGGCTCTCACTCTAAATAATGGAATTCAGAATAAGTATCAGAGATAGAACTACCAAAGCTAAGGTAGTCTATCTGGCTCCTGAAAATAAGTGATCATACTAAATAGTATCTTGAAGCCAATAGGAGTCATCATCTAACATCTGTGAAGTAGCAAATAGCACTGAGGATGCTCTTTCCCCACAATTGGATAAATAATACTATAATTTTGTGTTTACGTCCCTTATATTTTTCTTTGATTAGTTTAATCTGCTAAACCACTGGATCTGTTTTCTATTTCTCAAGCAGACTTAATGTTCAGCTGGCATCTTTTGCAGTGTTGGTGGTTCAGATTATGGTTCTGTAAGAATAGGTGCTTTTATGGGACGAAGGATGATAGAGTCAATGGCATCTAAACTACTGCTCCAGAAAGTAAAAGAGGCTAACTCCGATGAGGCAGAAGAGAATAGCATTGAACTACTTAAGGCTGAGGCTTCATTAGGTTACCTGTGCAACCTTCCAACTCATAGGTAATGTCCTGTAACATGTCAAGGCACTTTCTTGCACTATACTACTATTACAAGTGTCCTAAATGAGAATAATAGCTCTGCTCTATCGAGTAATTTACTAAATGTTCACGAGTTTGATTGCATTTAGTCCTGATATATCTGGTTGCGGTACATTTCCCCCTATTTCTCCCTTATCGAGTCCAGTTATCCTGGAAACTGAACTGATATCCTGCTTTCTTAACTCCTATACAGATTTGAAGCTGCATATTCTTCTAAGCTTCCAGAGTGTATCAGTGGCCAGGGGTTTATAGACAAGTATGTTCATCACAATGACGCTGTCACGAAAATTGACAAGGACTGTAGTTATGCACTGAGAGCACCTACTAAGCATCCTATTTATGAGAATTTTCGCGTCAAGGTTAGTCATGTAAATATTGTCCGTTGTATAGCCATTTATCATCATATTCATGGTTTTCAGAGTGCAACTTTTGACGTCTGGTATCATTTATATGATCCCTACTAGAAGTTCTAAAATATAGTTGGAAATACCATTGCTTCTAATAGGCATTGGAGATTATTTGGAAAGTATACAAAGTGTAATATTCGTTTCCCTGTCCATTCGACAGTATATTCTTACTTCATTGCTAGATCTGGAGCATTGTCAGTTCTTTGCATGCGATGAGTGGCTCTAGAACTTTCTTGTGTGCAATTTAATATCATCATATACCACAACTACCCCCTTTTTAATATTTTTAACTTGAACCTAATATTTTACCAACCTGGGTTTGTATTTCTTCATACCGAGTTCATGCTGACACAAAATTGACCTTTCTTCCCACTTGCCTTGCTGTTTAGGCTTTCAAATCGTTACTATCAGCTTCTGCCTCTGAACACCAACTCTCTGCTCTGGGAGAACTCATGTATCAGGTGATTTAAGTGCCCTTTGGTTCAATTTGAGCAGATGAATCTTTGTTTAGAGCCAAAGTATGTCCTATGGTGATTTTAATGGGGCCACTCATTGCTGCAGTGTCACTACAGCTATAATGCTTGTGGAATCGGCTCCGATGCAACAGATAGGTTAGTAGAGTTGGTACAAAAAATGCAGCATAGCAAGCTGTCTAAATCCGAGGAGGGGACTCTCTATGGAGCAAAGATTACAGGCGGGGGTAGCGGTGGAACTGTTTGTATCATGGGACGAAACTGTTTGGAGAGTCGGGAACAAATCATTGAGGTACACTTGCATCTTCCATGAATCTAAATATATAAGGCTACAGCAATATATGATGCTAGAAATTTATACTGACTGGGTTTGGGTTGTCTTTTAATTTGCAGATTCAGAATAGATACAGAGATGCCACAAGCTATATGCCCTATCTTTTCGAGGGTTCTTCGCCAGGTGCCGGGCAGTTTGGATATCTCAAAATCCGCCGCTGCCCGCCTCCAACCTGAAATTACTGTTTCCTAAATAAATGTTCCAAAATTTAGGATTGAGTGGAAGTTGTGAATAATAATGTGATGATTATGTATGTTTCAGTTTAGACATTATAATGTTGTGACATAGCATCCATTGATTCTTAGCGTGAATTCACAAATCACTATGTTATTTGGACCCATTTCCAAAACTAATTTGTTAAAAGGAAATTCCTATTTTCATTGAAGTTTATTGACAAATTCCCTTTTCTATCAGTTAAAGTGAAAGTCTAATGAGATATATTATCCCTTAGGTCTTATATTTTGTTTTGTGGACCACTCTAATGAGATTTATATTAATCATCATTTGGTAAATGGCACCTCTTATTTCTTCTGCTAAACAAAAGCACAAACTCAACTCTAGAGGGATAACAATTTGTTTCTATATAAGAAACATTATCAAACTAAGTATTATCGTTGATTTGAAATTCTAAACTAACACAAGCCCTCATGTTTTAATTACTTGATCCATTCTCTTGGATCACGTGTGAATGATGATGAAAATGGGCCATTTTCTCAAGTAATGGACTGTGAGAGTGAGGTTTGATATTATAGGTGCAAAGTGATCGCTCGCCATCATAAATAGTTTGGTCCCAAAATGTCAAAACAACAAAGATTTGGGTCTCCAAAATGTATTCAACTTTATTTGCTATTCAAACTCACCGCCCAATGCTATTATGCCTTTTCACGCTAAAGTCATATTCTCTTTACTTGATTTGACTTCACTCTACCTTTCTATATAAAGTCTTTAAAAAGAGGAATCAAATAATGATTCCGTTTCTGCAGCAATAATATGGGAATGTTTTATTAGGTTCACCTCAATTTAGTAATACATCAATATTGTTTCAAATAATCACATTTATTTTAAAATATAATGTGTGAATTAGGTTTGTTGAGATAAAAGCATTAGTCTTCAAGTTTTCTAATATGAATTTGATTTAGTCATAATTAGCACATAAAAATAAGTGGATCTCGTTCAATAAATATTTAAAAAATATTTTTGTTTATATATTTAGAAGTCTTCGATAGATCAGACTTTAACATGATGTTAGAGAAAAGTTCATCTTCGGCATGTGCATTTTATAGCCGAAATATCGACTCGTTATTTCACGTGTAAAATCTTCCGTAACGTGAATGTTTTCAGTTTATTTATTAGTTTAGGCATATATATTTTAATTGTTTTATTATTACGAGAAGTTGTTAGACGAAATTAAGTTTAGTCCGTACGTAAGTCTAATAATTTAAACAATAATTTTTTTTCTTCCCCTTGTTGTGCTGGCTGGCCCAATGTATTGAGGAGATTGAGTTTTCTTTTATGAATCTAGAGGATTGAGTTGATTCTAATGTCCTACATATTTTTAGACACCACACACAATTACAGAAAAAAGTGACAATTACATATGTGAATGTGGATGATTTGATGAATAGGGCCATAGGCAATAGACATTTGCATGTTTTTGTATTAAATGCTCTTTGGCTTTGTCTCAATCCTCTTGCAGTATCAAGTTCCAATCCTATTTCCCCTATTATGTCTTGTGTCCCTTTCTTTCAATCAATTTTGGATCTCTATGTGCCCCAAATCACATTCCATTCAATTAATTTTGATACCTCACAAACATTTAAGTTTAATTTGTTATTTTATCTTTATAAGTTAGTATTTATATTTTATGCCCATCAAATGCGATCCATGATACAAATATAATACTCTTCTTAATATACATGTACCCTTTTTTATTAATATGTATTATTACTAGAATAATTATAGATCACTTTACTCAACTTTAATCGTGTGTAATTTTACTGTATCTAATTAATTTATTTTACTGATATATTCTAATTATTTGTTTGTTAAACTCAAGATAACTCTTGATAAATTTAACAAAAGTAGTACGTAAAAGTTTAAATTTCTCTCAACGTCTAATTTCAAAATGAGGTAATTGTTTAATAAATATGAAATAACACTAATTAATTTATTTTACTGATATATTCCAATTATTTTTTTGTTACACTCACGATAACTCTCGATAAATTTAACAGAATTAGTACGTAAAAAGTTTAAATTTCCCTCAACGTCTAATTTCAAAATGAGGTAATTGTTTGATGAATATGAAATAACACTTTTACCCTCAATTGACTAATAGATTTATCTCACGAGCAAAGGGCAAATTTCTCTTATAAAATATAAAAAAATAAAATGAAAACCATACTTCTTCACCCTTTCCTCCTTCGTCTCCGGTTCAAACTCAGTACTTTCTTATTCGTCTCTGTCATTGACATACTCATCAGCGGAATCCCATCCGTAGAATATTTGAAAGCTTTGAGTTGGTTGGGTCAAACACTCCCATCGGCGGCAATCATATCCCTTCTACGCCGAAACTCCCATCGACGAAAAATTGTCCCGACAAATAGTTGTTGTTCTCGACATCGCCGTCGCCATCAACAACATCGAGCACCTCACTCTTCCGACTCTTCCCCCAATTTTCGCCAACCATGTGAATTCTCAAAATTTAACTTCAATGAGATTTCAAATTCGAAGTGAAATGGAATTGGGTTGATTCAATAATAGTATAGATTTATACTTTGTGTTGCAGCCTCTAATGTGGATTTAAAATTTGGACTTGTATGTGTTGCAACTTCCATTTTGGATGTGAGGTTTGTTGTTGAGGATGTCTTGACATAGCCTACCTCGATGTCAGAGACAAACTCGTTATTAGAGTCAACAATGGAATGTGTCCTTAATTTTGGCGATTGGGAGGAGGACTCGACGTCGAAGTTGATTAGGAGGAAGATCTCGATGTCAACCACCACGGAAATTCATACGACCAAAGAGCTAGCGAGTGGAGGTTGAAGGCGATTGATTTTCTGTTTTTTTGTTCAAAAGGACAAAATATTCCTTCAATCATAAGTTGATATTGTTTTTTTGATAAACTTAAGATTATATTGCAGAGAAAGAGAAGTACAATAAAAGAGAGAATAGAAAAGGCCTAACCTAGACCAAGATAAAACCCAAAAACTTACACTAGAGTCGGCTAACAATAAATAGAGCATAATGCTACCCAACTAGATAAAACAATGACTTGATAGTCTATGCAAGTGTCAGCTAAGTCGGATTGTTGAAAAGTGTTAACATAGAGGCCGACAATAGAACACTATCTAATCGGCTTGATCTTGAGCTCGATCCATGATGGCCAAAAAGTCTACAACAAAAATGTCGTGTCTTTTCGAACACTCGGCAGTGAAGCAGTCTCAAGTAATAACGGGTAGTAGAAACAACCCAAGTATTGAACCCAAAGGACAACGAAGACTTTAAACACTCAAGTTGAATTTCTCAATTAAGCTCAGTTAGTCGATAATTTTGGAGTTATGAAACTTAAAAAGACGAAAAAATGATTAAAACACGATTCAGGGTCTTGATGGCATTCAACATTTCAAAATTTATAACTATCTTAATTCATGCTCAAGAATAAGACACATTAAGGGTGGCAACGTGATATCCAAGACTACTTCAAATTACCTTCCGGCCAAATTAAAAACTAACAAAGTTAGAGTAACCGAACTATCCCTAGACACAGTTTAACAAAACTGAGAAGCACTACGAACAATGATATCAGAAAAACTTTTGGTTTTTGGAACCTTTAGATGTTGCAATTGTGTTAATCACACTATTCCTAGCAATGGTTTAAACCCAAATTCCACTATTCAAATCCATTCTTCACGTTTGTTTCACAACGATTGCAGAGAAATAAATCAAACATTCAGGCGTACCGAGATTGTAAGCATTAAGCAATGAAATAATGAAGGCACCCGACACGGTGCTGTGAGCAAGAATTAAACTAGTACATGAAATAAGAAATGAAGAACATCATCAAGCCATAAATCGATGAACGAACTAGCAAGTCATGAATTCAATAGATACTTCAATATATAAAAATAATTCATGCAACTTGAATTCATTCACCAAAAGAAGTTATGGAAGACATACAACAAGTCAATTCATCAATTTGAAAACCAAATACATAAGACTCATAAGAGGGAGAAAAAGAGAGGATAAAACCCAACTTGAGTATTCAATACATAAATCCGGCCTTCTCTGATCTTTCTCGAACCTAGATTCTAACACCTTATCGATGAATCTCCTCTAGACCACGAGCCCTTTTATAGTGCAAAATTCGCCCTGACCACGAGCTCGTGTTAGATCATGCTTCGCGTTTTTCGGCCACTTCTCGCCCACGTTCTTTGGAACGAACCGAAGTGGTTAACTGCCAACTACCACGGGTTGGGCCCGAGAGGGACCCCGAAGTCGACCACGAATTGGTCCAAAAATTCCCGCAAAGTCGCTAAAAAGCCTTGAAATATGCGCAATAATACTCAGAGTACCCGTGAGGTTGTACGTAAAATATAACGTAAACGGGCAGAAAATACGAGTTAATGTGGGTAAAAAGGTCAACAAAGCCATGTGAAGATGCTCATGCATCAGTCCATACCATGTGTACCGTCGCCCCGAAAGGGTAAGTTCAGCAGATTTGCAAAGTTTATGAAATTGTTGAAAGACAGGAAATCTGAATCGCTTGTGAAGGCTTGGATTTCTCTATCGAGTCACAAATTGTGATAGTCATATGCTAGTAGTACTCTCAGCCTAACAGATGCTATCATTTTAAAAAAGGTTAGCCCATAGAGAGCATAGCTACAGTGCTCATCATAGAGAAAGTTGATTTGTGTTGGCCTATCGAAAAACCACAAAAATTCTGGATTGAGAGGGAAAAGAAGAAGTCATAGTCATGAAAAAATATCTCTCTATTTATTTCTTTAGATTATGATTAAGGTTTGCCGGTGTCAGGGTAATAGGTTGGCAACGCCTCAAGTGCTTCTTCCGCTATTCTCAAATCGATTTTTATTTGTTTAATGTGAGAGGTAATTTCTTACTCGGTATCTTTGGATTTGAAACCGAGTGACTTACAGTATGCTCAGGTTTGTTGCGCCAACAATTTGAATTCTCTTGTGGATGAGGAGTTGGAGCTGCATATTTTGGATTGGCTCCGGAGCTGCTTACCTAATGGTCCAAGAGGAGGGCACATGGTTGTAGTTTGTTGGGGTTGAGTTTGATTGAAGTCATAGTATTTGAGGGATGCAGGTGAGGAATTAGAGGAAGACCTTATGTGCTTAATTGAGTGTGGTCCATTGTGATTTCGCCCATGTAAGCTCGAGGCTTGGGCGGCTTGGTCCGGATGTGGTTTGACGTCTAGATTAGTGTAGGGGTGGTTTCCGATCTATTTTGATGCCTACTCTTGTAATTACGGTGACTTACTAGGGTTGGGGAGGAATTCCGACTCCTCTTCATCCGGGTTTGAATCGCCATAAGTTGAATTGTCACCTAAATTTGAGTCATTATCTGATTCACCACTTGAAATCTTCTCGGTCTCGTCGTTAACTGATTCATCGTTAGAAGCATTCTCGGTCGCACCCTTATATGATTCATCACCTTCATCCTTCGATATAGAGGGCCCCGACTCTTTCTTCTCTGGCAGTACATGCGGAACAGTCTTAGGGTCAACCAGAGTTACACGAACCGAAGAGGTGTTTCTTTTGTGCTGGATATTGACGTCATAGTCTTTAGATTAAAGGTCGTTCGTGTGAATTAATACCATACATTATACAATCCCTACTCCTTTATTCGTTTCTGGGTGTACCACGATCGGTGTATCAATTGTACCAGCTATTTCAAAAGGCAATTATGGGATCTAGAACAAGATGAGAAGTCCTGTGATGCTCAATCAGACGAATCCGCCTTCGACATTGATCAAGATGTCTAACTCAAAGAAGCCGAAGAACTAGTTGTGTATCCAACTCCAACTAGTGCCTCCCATAGAGACCATGAGATCCTCGTCAAGAAAGGAGAGAATGAATATTCGGTCTTCTATTGCAGAGATCGAGATGTCTGCAATTTCCCGTGAGTGAAACTTGGATCGGATTGTTTCTGGGTCCGAAAAAGTATTTGAGATTGCCATAAGTGTCTTCGTGAGGCTTGCATTGAAGAAGTCGTTGAGTTAAACTAAGCATGTTCTAGAGGATGAGTGTGAGTGCACATAAGGGTTGGGTGTTTTGATTTTTGTAGTTGGGGCTATGTCGACCTTAGGATTTTGGAAAGAAGGCTTCAATGGAGGCAACGGGATGTCAGAGATCTGGCCAGTGCGACAAAGAGGCATTCTCTGGCGAAGGATTTTCCATTGAAAGCCAAGATTGTTTGGTTAGCTTTGCACTCCCGTTTGTAGTGGACGGAGTCAAACCTTTTCCCTCTTGTTGTTGTGGATCTAGTTATATTAACACGTAGAGGTTTATCAAATTGAGAGAAAATAGAATTCAGTTTGATGGCTGAGAAAATAGATGGTATGTTGCAGACGAAAATGGTAAGGAGTCGAACAGAGAAGCCGGGTAAAAATTTGGGGCGGAGATGGAGATTGGTGACAACGGAAGCTACGGGGCGGTGGTTTGGTATGGCAGGAGGGTTGAGAGGGGCAAAAGTGATGGGTGAAAAGTAAGGGGCTAGGGCAGAGGTCGTGGAGAAGAAGAACATATGAGAGCTCCTTATTAAGGTTGCTTTTTCATAAGTTGATTTTGTTATTATACTTTTTATTATTTAGAATAAGAGATACAATTTGAAAATTCATATTGCAATAAATTTTGAACATTTAAAATATATTTGTTAAATTTAACCCAATTACCTTAAATGTAACAAAATGACCGTAAAAGTATTTATACAAATATTTTAAAAATGGAATATAGTAAAATTAGAATCGTTCGAAATTGAGTACACCACACAGTATCATATATTATAACTTGTACGGCAAAGAACATATTTATTTATTTGCATACTATGCATTTGACTTGAAATGCACGTGAAGGTGATCATAGTAACAATGTCGTGCGTGGGTTAAACATTTTGCCCTTTGAAGTGATGATAAAATTGCTTCATTCATATATAATATGCAATTAGAATAATCGATTTAATGGAGTTTTAAAATAAAGTTCATTGTACCTAAACCATGTTCTGCATATAATTATATGCTTTTAAATACTGTATCCATAATTGCATGTTGCGTTGGTGTCTTAGCTGGCCCAGTATTATTATTATTATTATTATTATTATTTGCTTATTTTATCTTTTTTTCCGAACCTATATGCATTGATGTTCTACCCTCGTATAAAAGCTATTTATGGATTATACTTTGGAATATTATTAAAATTCATATTCTAGTAAAATTTAATCTACACGAGAATTCAAAATAAAATGAGCTGCGATACTGTTCACGTGAATATACTCCTCAGACAAGTTGAAGCATATATATTAGTGATTATTCTCAGCAACGAGACCAGTTGACCTTTACACTATATATTGGCCACGAAACGAGTTGGCCTTTACACTATACGGTGACGTAGTTGTTTGAGAATTTTCATAAACGGACTTGGTCGGGTATATGGTACGTCTCCACGAGCTGTTCGGCAAGTTGGGCACTTCTACCATTCATGCTCCAACATGAGGGGAGATATTGAATACCTTACACCTTCCTCCAACCTTTTTAATCTTCTTCCAAGGCTCGTATAAATGTGTGCATCATGAATCAATAAAATTAAACTTGAATACACCATTCGGATGTCTTTACATGGTATCAGAGGAATACTGATCCTAATTTCTATCTCTGAGAAATTTTCGTTTTGCCCACTCGTCGATAATTTGTGATTTCGAGGGGTGGGAAAGGTAAATTAAATTGCTTCCACACTGTTTCTGGTCATTCTGTTCCAACAACACCATCGTCAAAAACTACTCAGTTGATTCTCCCCTCCCCCCTCGAGCGGTCGTTCGCGAACCACCTTCGATCGCTGCTCCACAAGCCTCAATAGGTGTCGCCGTCAAACCCGTCTCCTCCTCATGAGCCTTATCCTCAACCATGGTAAGGTGCGCCCGTGAAGCTGCCCATGGCGTCGATTGCCACTAGGGTCATACTCTAGTTCGTCCCAGTACATGCCGCCATCACCAAATCAGTCAAGCAGTTTCGATCCACGCGTAGGCTTCCTCCTCTGACACATCTGATCGCCGCTCTATGAGCCCCGATACATGTCGCAGTCTCGGTAGATTAAGCTAAAATATACTGCTCGGCTCTTTATAATAAACAATTGTCTATAAATGTTAAACATGATAAAATTAAAATAGAAGAGTATCATTGCAATGTAATGAAAAATAAAGGGATAATTACACATAAGTACACCAAACTATACGTCCTTCTCACATAAGTATACCCAAATAAAAAACTCGATTTTGCAGTCACACAAATTACATTTCGTCTTACTTAACTCTAACGAGGTTAAATCTAACAGAATTTTGAGGTAAGAATACCAAAATACCCTCGATAGTTCTAATTTAAAAACATGATGGTCAAACCGGTTCAAATTTAAAACATTTTATTATTATTATTAAATAATCATTAAAAATATTATTAATTAAAATAATAATAACATAATATTTATTAAATAAAATAATATTATTATTATTATTATAAAAACTGTTTTATTATTAATGAATTATTTAATTAAGAATTTATATATAAAAATATATTATATTTTTTGAAATGATTAATTATTAAATAATTTAATTAAACTTTTGAGTAGCATAACTATCTTATACGAGTTTCATTTCGGGCTCATAGTATATCAAATCGAAGATTATTGGATGGTTTTCGATTTGATATATTATAATCCCGAAACGAAACTCGTATGAGAGAGTTATATCGTTTGAAAGTTTCATTATATTATTTAATAATTAATCATTACAAAAAATATTAATAATTAAATTAAAAATAATAAATAATAAATAATAATGTAAATAAATAAATAATTATTATATATAAACAAAAACGTTTTTCTTCAAAGTTGTAGATCTTCAAATTCTCTTCGATTTGATATATCGTGTGTCTGAATCAAAGCTCGTATAAAAGAATTATGTCATTTATACGATTTAGTATATTATTAATAATTAATTAATTATATTAATAACAATTAGAGAGTTGAGCAAAGGTTGAAGACATCTTTTGATATATTTATTTATTAAACAAGTATAAACCAATTTGGAATTTGAGCCAGTCCGACCGGCTTGATTTCAAATAAAAATTATTGAGGGTATTTTAATCTTCTTACTTCAAAATTTTGTTAGATTTAACCTTATTAGAAATAAGTGAGACGAACTGTATTTTGAGTGATTACAAAATCGAGTTTTATATTTATGTGTATTTACGTGAGAATAACGTGTATAGCTGGATGTATTTATGTATAATTAACCTAAAAATAGAAGTAGAAGGTGATCCAAAAGAAGAGCAGTGTATATATTTGAAAGTGAGAGCTTATGGTCAAAAGGAGCGAGCATTAGCTATTTGTGTAAAGTACACGTGGCGTGTAGAGAGAGAGGTTTATGTATGTATTAGCTACTGGTGTTGTGTACAATGTTTCACTACGTTTCCACTTGTGTTTATGAGTCGCGTGCCCCTATTTTTCATTATTTTGTATTTAAAGCTGACCAAATTACAAATATAACAAAAATAATAATGGCACCGATAATTAGGATTTCCATAGCTAATTGTGAGCTCGAGGTTAATGCTGTTTTGAAAAAAAAAATTTCACTCTATGTTATCGGAACTAGTATTGGAATAAATTTATTTATTCAAGTATATAATCAAGAAAC
This sequence comes from Geranium rotundifolium, assembly GCA_963920655.1. Classification (NCBI taxonomy): domain Eukaryota; kingdom Viridiplantae; phylum Streptophyta; class Magnoliopsida; order Geraniales; family Geraniaceae; genus Geranium; species Geranium rotundifolium. The sequence continues at coordinate 26,073,817 of OY987311.1, read as the reverse complement.
CAACGCAAATAAGATGTGAAAATAAAAGAATAATAATAATTGAAATACATTAAAATAAAATGCAAATAAATACAACAGAAATGCCGAGAGTCAAACTATAACATTTACACATAAAATTATATTCATAGGTGTGATAGTGGAATGAAAAAATATGGTTAAGCACTAATCTTTTTACATTAAATATTTTGCATAAAGTAGCCCCAACTATTTATCAATTTAAAATTGGTATAATTTGTTATTACGTTTAGTATTGACATATTTTTTAGTGTGAAGTTAAGATGTCAGATAACATGTTGCAATACAGTTGGTATGACTTGATACTCACAGGATTAGGCAAGACATCGAATACTTCATGTTTTAAGCACAGAATAAGCTCTGCACGCAAAGAAATAAAGACAATGGATGAATTAGGCAGGGTCCAGCTTGAAGAAAGACACGGAAGCAAGATTTAATAAAGGCGGCAACGACTAGTTTGTCACTTGCCAGAAACGCAAGGCGGCAAGAGACTTCCTAATCGGAATAGGAATCCGATTAGGCGATGTGAGTTTCTATAAAAGCAATCGCTACCCCCTTAGTAACTCAGTCCTTTCTCTGTGCTAAATTCTCAGAGTTCTTAACCGTATACGACTAGTGGATTGAGTGGCTGATCAATTTAGAGAGGACGTTGTCGATTACATACATCAAGTTGAGGAGATTTGAGTGTCTATAATCTATTGGGTTTTGTTCGTGATTGAAGAACTCACGAAGAAGATTGTCGAAGACAACACAACCGAGCATAGGCTTGCTCGAAGGTTGAAATTGAGAGGATCTCAAAGACAGAGGGAGTCCCTGGTCGAGATTGTTCACGGTGAGATCTCTAGTAGCTTAGGACAATAGCTTGTGTGATAGCTAGTTGATGCTTGAAATTGTACTATTGACTACCGAATAGTGAAAACCTTTCCACTGGCAGAGTGCCCCCAGACGTAGGTGCGGAGTCACCGAATTGGGTAAACATATTGTGTGTCTTCTGTTTACTGTTTTACTATTTATTATTCTTAAACTGTAATTAGGCAAGTTGACGAACCAATCGTTACAATATTACGTTCGACATATTATACCTGCTACTTAATAAAAATTTCATAATTATTTAAGAATGACATTTTATCAACACTTAGTATTATTGTATCATGCATCATGAGATGCAACGCTGAAATTTCACTAAAAGCAATGCAAGTTTAAGTTAGTTGACCTTTAGACCTTAATATATATAAAGATGCACTCCAATACAAACTTACCCAAAATGTTCACACGTTCAAACCAATGTATAACCGTCGGATCAGAGACGCACGTTATTTTAGATTGCGACACGTGGCAGTTATACAACGTTGTACTACATATTGTACATTACTTCAATTTTGCACATGTACAACACGTTATACAACATTGCACTACATGTTCTACATAATGTACTACATGTTATACAGTTTGGACGTTTGGACATTTTCCCCTGGTTTGTATTTGATACCTGCTCTTTCTCTCTCTCTCTCTCTCTACAAACTCACCCAAAATGTCCAAACGCTCATATGGCGATTCATTTTTTCGCGAGCGAGGATCAAGCGACACGTGGCGGAGTGGTTCACTAACCCCGTTAGTCACAAATAGACGGAGAGCTGAGGGCACGCTCTTCATTCCAATATCAGATTTGATGTATAACATTATGTGTTGTATTGTATAACATTATATTGTGTGTGCTGATCACACATTTAAAGCGCGATCATTCAGCGATTCGCACTAAAAATAGGTGCATTTAAAGAACGATCACGCATTTAAACGGCGATCGTTCAACGATTCACACTAAAAATAGGCGCATATAAAACTCGATTATTCAGCGATTCACGCTAAAAATAGGCTATATCTAGAGAACGGTCGTTCATCGTCTTGTGTGTTGTTGCACATTATATAATTAATCTGGTTATACAATATAACATGTTATATATCGACAATGAGAGAGTCATACATAAACCTCTGAAAGTGGGTAATTTAAATTGGTTATACAGTACAATCCGACATGTTATACAGAGTACCTCGACATGTTATACATAAACAGAAAGACAGATGCAAACTTGATTAATATAAAGTTTGTCCCGAAGGAGAATCGATTACAAAAACATTACAAACACGGAAAAATGAGTAAAAAAATATGTAGCGACGTCATCAGTCGTCATCGTCTTCTGCACCTCGAATTTGTTGTAGATGAAAGAAAAAACCTAGATTGGATCAAAACCAGCTAAAATAAAAAAAATATAGCAAATCGAAAATCACAACATAATAATTGACTGCAGATTTATCATGAAATCGTGCTACTTACCGATAACTCTCAACTGGATCGACGACAACAAATCACGCTTCTCGCCTTCTCTGAAACAAAATCAAAATTACTCTGATCGTGTTGTTCAGAGAAGCCAAACTGTAGAAATAGGTATTTGGTCATGTGCGCGAAAGGACCCAAATACCCTTCACAATCCGTCTCCACCCGTTAACTGGCTTCAAAAACCGTCTGCGCCATGTGACACTTCCACGTCGCGCACACTCCAATCCAACGGTTGTGCTCAAGTTTGGACGTTTTGACTTTGGTTGGTTTGTATTTGATACCTACTCTATATACATATAGAGTACGTATCAAATACAAACCAGCCAAAGTCAAAACGTCCAAACTTGATTTGGTTGTGAATTACCGGTAAGTAGCGCGATTTCATGATAGAGCTGCATTCGATTGCGTGTGTTAAGATTTTCGATTTGCTATTTTTTTTTATTTTAGCCGGTTTTGATCTGATCTAGGATTTTTCTTTCATCAACAACAGATTTGAGGCGCAGAAGACGATAACGACGAGGATGACAACGACTGACCACCGTCGCTATATGTTTTTTACTCATTTTTCTGTATTTGTAATACTTTTGTAAACAACTCTCCTTCGAGATAAACTTTATATTTATCAAGTTTACATTTGTTTTTATATTTATGCATAAAATGTCGAGGTACTCTTTATAACATGTCAGATTGTACTGTATAACATGGCGGTTTGTACTATATCACTTATGTTAAAGCTGATTCATATTACTGAGATCATAATCGTCTATTAGCTTGGTTGACTTGTAATTAATGTCCCACTTAAATATTTGCAGTAAATGCTCATTTAATTTAGAAATAAATCTTAAATTGATCATCAATAATTTTGGTAATGAATAGTTGATTGTTGACTTGTAATTTATGTCCTACTTAAGTATCTACAGTAAATGCTCATTTAATTTAGAAATAAATATTCAATTAATAATCAATAATTTTGGTAACAAATAACTGATGGTGGTGTACCATGTATAACATGATGTTATATATTGTATAACCAATGTAGTTAGATGATGTTCAGCAACACATAAAACGATAACCCACTTTCAGAGGTTTGAGTATAAAGGTCTTACTATTGATGTATAACATGTCGATGTACCATGTATAACATGTTGTTATATATTGTATCGATGAAAAATTGCTTTCTGGATCTAGCCTATTTTTAGCGTGAATCGTTGAATGATCGCGATTTAAATGCACGATCCCGCTATAAATGCGCCAATTTTTGTGCGAATCGTTGAATGATCGCACTTTAAATGCACGATCAACACACACACACAATATGATGTTATACAATCCAATACATAAGGTTATACATCAAATATGATATTGGAATGACGAGCGTGCCCTCAGCTCTCCGTCTGTTTGTGACTAACGGGGTTAGCGATTCGCTCCGCCACATGTCGCTTGATCGTCGCTCGCGAAAAAATGGATGGACAAATGAGGGTTTGGACTTTTGGATGTTTTGGTGGAGTTTGTAGTGTAGTGCATCCCTATATATATAGGGAAGAGTTCAGTTGAGAACCAAATGTGTCGTGAGAACATAAGAACCACTGGATATTCTCTTATTTCCGTTAGACATTCATTTATTTTGAATGAATAAAGTGTTTCTGTTGGACATTCACCTATTTCCGCTAGACATTCATTTTCATTGGATATTACAATTTTTATTGGGCATTCACATATTTCCGATGAACATTCACTTATTTTCAATGGACAAACTCAGTTTTCACGTTCTCATAAAAGGATTTAGTTCTCACCCGATCCAACCCTTATATATATATATATATATATATATATATAAGTATAGTTTTCTCTTAAATGTAGAATACATGATTAACTGTTTGGAGAAATCGGACCATTTTAACTTATAAACAAGCAGAAATGAATTTTTCAATTTTTATGCAATTCGTCAATATGACATACAATATTACATATCGACGAATTTTGTACACTTTCTTTAATTGATTTCAACTTGATATGAAATTTTGGCTCTCATAAAATTCAATCAACTACATTTATTCTTACACAAAATTTTAAAAATCAATAGTATTTTTCAACAATATTCCCAAGTACAATCGATAACAACAACTGCGACGGTGGCTAAAAATAAGATTGTTACGTGACAACGACTATATTTTGATAAAAGATAAATCTATTGATCAAGCTTTGAAAAATGACTACCACAATAAGGATGCCTCTAGTAACACAATAGTGGTGATGTACCTTTATAGGGACGTCGTCGTTAAAGTAACAATGGTGTACCAAATTGGCTCGTATACTTGAGTGATACACCATGGTATTCGAATAACGACGACATACCCTATGAAAGTATGTTGCTCCCTTAAGTACAAAATCAATCTGAGTGGTGCCTTAAGTATCAAAAAGTCTCACTTTACCCGCCCTAAGTATTAAAAACGCTCACATTACCGTTTTATGTCAACTTGTTGTAAAAATTATGTTAACTTTTTTTTGTGAAATGACGAAAATACCCTTGTACCTGAAAAATTAAAATAAACAATAAAAAATTATTTTGAGCTTTTTGTTTCTAAATTTCTCGTTGTACAAAATAAAGAATAAAATTATTTTAGTGGTAAAAATAATTTATAAAAAGTTATTTTTATAAAAAAAAATTAAAAGATAAAATTTTATTTTTAAACATCCTTTTTTAATTTTATTTTTAAAAATTAACACTAAAATATTGTTTTATTCTTTGTTTTTGTAAAAAAAATAGAAAAAAAGAAGTTCAAATTTTGTTTTAATTTTTTTAATGCAAGGGTATTTTCGTCATTTCACAACAAACTTAACAGAATTTTTAAAAAAGTTAACAGAAAAGGTAAAGTGAGACTTTTTGATAGTTAGGGCATCTCTCAGATTGATTTTGTAATTAAGGGGGTTCATCTGAGACATGCGTATAGTCAAGGGGGTTATTTGGAATTTACCATAATTTCTAATGAGAAAAATTTTATGTTTAGGGATGTAATCGAGCCAAATTGAGCTACATTTTGACTAGGCTCTGCTCGTGAAAAAAGTTTTTGTCTCAAGCTCGCCTTGGACTCAAATGAACTTATGCACCCAAGCTCGAGTTCGGCTCAAAATAAAATAGACAACCTCGAGCTTGGTTCAATTCGGTTCACTTAAATTTCTATACAAATTTCATTAAAAATTAAATAAATAATTCATTAAATAATAAATGAACCAACTTGAAATTGGCTCGACTTGATTCGGCTCGTCTAATTCTATTATAAATATTTATTAAAATTTTAAAAAATATATTAATATAAATATATAATTAGTTAAATATTAAACGAGCCAACACGCGAGTTTATCGAGCATTAAAAAGTTAGGCTCGAGCTCAGCTCAGCTCATTTATTTAACGAGGCGAGCTCAAGCGACTCGTTAAAAGCTCGCTCGTTTACAATCTACTTATACCTTTCTTAGTATATAGGGATAATGTCACCTGACTACTCCTAAAGTTGACGTTTTTTTCACCTGAATACCCTATTTTTTTTTTTTTGCATTGTGGGTACCCTAAATTTGTAAAATTGTCACCATTAGTACCCAAAGCCATTTCCGTCCATTTTTTTCAAAAATCTGTTAACTTTTGAGGTGAAAAAACTAAAATGCCCTTGTAAGTGCTTTAAAATTTCAAAATGTACCCTTCTATTCTTAATCTTTCTTTTTCCTCCATACCTCTCACTCTCCTTCATCCCATGCTACTCTCAAGCATCCACAATCCTCATCAAGAAAGACCTCGCCTTTGATATCGCAATCAAGTGCATCACAACTTTAGTATCAGAATTAATATTGAAAATGGACCCATTTTACTCAAGGTTAGCTCTAAGAGTACTATAATTCACCAAATTACCATTGTGCGCGACCCCTACGGACCTGAATCGATAACCTGCCACAAATGGTTGGGCGTTCTTGAGCATCGAAGAACCAGCAATGGAGTAGCGGACATGGCCGATTGTTGAGTCTCCAGGCAACTGGTTGAGCTTGGACTGGTTAAAGACCTCGGAGACGAGCTCGACGCCAGTGACCGACTGGAGCACGTTGTTGTTCACGGCGACGATTCCGGCGCTTCCTGGCCGCGGTGCTGGAGTGCGTGGTGAGTCAGGTAACAGAGACGCTCCGCTTCGGAGTCGCCCTAAATACCCACAACGCTACAACACTCCTTGGGCTTGTCACGTCTTCTTCGTCGAATTCGCCATATGTGTTCGGTTTTGCGACGGAGACGATGTCTGAGATGTGGTTTTTGCCAGCGGCAACGAAATGGGCTTTCTGGGTCTGCTGAGAGATTGGAGATAATGTGAAATAAAGGTTGAGGCTTGTGGGTTTTTAGGAAGGTGAGTTTGGGGAGGAGGACTTATGAGAGGGAAGAGAGGCTTGTGGTGAACATGTAAGTAGAGAGAATGCTTGTGGTGGTGAGAGAGAGTAAATGGTACATTTTAAAAATTTTAAAAATTCACAAGGACATTTTAGCTTTTTCACCTCAAAAGTTAACATATTTTTGAAAAAATGGACGGAAATGGCTTTGGGTACTAACGGTTACAATTTTGCAAATTTTGAGTACCCATAATGCGCAAAAAACTTTTAGAATATTCAGGTGAAAAAAACTTTAAAGATAGTCAGGTAAACATTATCCCCGTTACACCTGACATATTTTGTTTACAAGTAATCATGTAGTTTATTTATTTTAAATCGTAAAATAAGCGATGGAGCATATTAAAATTAGTTAGTTGTAATTATAAAATTCAGTCCAATTAAACGACAAACACAAAAATGAAAATAGTGAAAGCAAGCCTAGGGCCCTACCACCCACTTCCGCCGGAAACACGGTGAACATGACGCACCTATCATTTTTAAACCCACTATCACAATTTTTATAAACCATGACGCATACACTAATTTTTTTTTTCAATTTTTCTCTAAATAATAACATCATGCTTGACGATTAAAATGTGTAACATTGTTGAATAATGTTATTGATTATTTTGATCCAATCATAATTTTATTCTTTAATTTTCAAGTTGACGTGCACTTAATATATGAAAAAATAATAAATTATTTTATTTTGTAAGTCAATAAAAAAGATACCGTTTTTTTTAAACTTACTTTGAAACATAATATGTTTTACAAATATATATTAGAAAATACCTAGGAACGACAAAAAAACCAAACCAAATGAATACTCGATGCATCCGCCCTATTTAGAATGGGTGAAACCTAAAAAAAATTTGGGTGTGAGTCAGGTTCAGATTTTTGACCGGGTGCAGGGTGGGAGGATTTATACCCGATCTGAAACCGACCCTTACCCAAAAATATTTAAAAAAATAATAGTTAATTCAAATATTATAATTATATTCTTATTTTTTAATATCTAGAATTTTCACGATCTAACGGAAGGTTTTAAATTTGTTATTTAGTTGAATGAGATGTTTATTACAATTTTTGAGTTAACGGTAAAATAGTATATTGATATGCCTATCGTAATTATTTTTTATCCAAGCTTTTATGGCTGAGTTTCGGAAAATTCACGTACATGACAAGCTTTGAATTGATGGATCACTCGTTCAATACGAGTAAGTGCAGATGCGGGTTTGACAAAATCCGGCATGTCGCTATTCCTTACAAATACTAATTAACTTAATGGTGCAACGTATGAATTTTCCTTTTACAGTCAATTATATTGAAATTGAAATCAAAGAGAGACAAATGAAAGTGCTTGTTAATTTTTTCTTTAGTGGAAGAAAAAAGGTGTGGCCGTGAAATATGAATACATCTTTAAAACGTGTGCAGTCGACATTAGAAATTGGATTCGAGAGTAGCAAAACTGAAAAAAAAAAACTACATGAATTAATGCACTTAATTAAACAATTGCTCTAAACTCCGTTTACTATATACTATTCAATTAACTCTCCTAATATTTAGCCATTTTTTCTACCCAATTTATTTTAAAGCTTCCAATTAAAAGTTCATATATCCACAAAATCCTCTCAAAATTTGAAATTATAACCTTTAATTTCATGAAAATTTCCCAAGTTCTCTTGACTATATATCAAAATTTCTTGTCATTCAAAAGAAGTAGAGGCCGTTAGAGGCCGTGAGAATCAGAAAACCACTTCTTAAGCGAAATAGAAGAACTTGACTGGGGCGGTGATAGAGTCTTATTACCTTAGGGTGGTGGATCATGTCAGACGTGAAAAATATGTAAGGAACATTTTCGAGGGTATCATTGTTAACTGTTGCCATAGTTTATAAGTCTATAGAATAAGTATTTCCACTTTTTTTATTCGATGTACTTGTAATTTCGTGACTCATGAATTAATCAAGGATGCTTTAACGAATAATATTCGAGACTATAGTGCGGGATCTGTCCCACCAAATATTTTATTTCGACTTTCCAACGTCGTATCGATTTCATTGCTTAATAATATCGGGTGCTTTTTTAAAAAAATCTCTTGCCACCAAACCTCGTCCTTTCCAAATCGCTACAACATTATTTCTTTTGTTCAAAATAATTATTTAATTATGGAAGGTAGTTGAATATTTATTTTAAAAATAGATTGTTGAAGATATAAAGCAGAGTCGTCAATATTACCCCAGCACGTGTGCCGACAATATTTGCCACGTCATTCATGTATAAAAGGAAGACGTAGATGTATGTATTAATTACTGTTTAGTTAATACTATACTTTTTACCAAATAAATTAGGGTTAGTGTACAGTACCCACGTGAGGTCAAATTAGGCATAATCATATGTCTCGGTAATGTAATAAAATAAAACTGATAAATAAATTAATAATAGTCGAGCTAAATATATATATTAGATTATGTTACTGAGAGTTGAAGCCTTGAAGGATCTGTGGGAGGAAATACGGCAACATATTAATGTGACTAAAATAATTATTGTTAGTTGCAATAATGGTTGTTCCTTAAAAGACAACCTTCTGGTCTTATCGGATGAGATATATAATTGGATTGCTTGATGACACAAACATATACATTTTCAATTATTGTACTACAGATGTAATAGTGTCTTCCTAATACGTTTATTATATATATTTTTGGAGATTGTACAATCGCTGTATACCTTAGGGATAGTTACTCCGTGTACATTTAAATGCCGTGATTTATCATATATGTTATTTAATTTTACAGTCACACACGTCACGATCGTCATCTGTATTGTGACAATCGTGACTCATCTTTTAGTGAGCACTCTCCGTCACACCTTTATCACAACATCGTTACGCCGTCGTCACAAACCACTGGAAATTGAAGGGTTTTTGTGGCAATCGTTGTGAATTGTGATGATCGTCACATCTGGTGCCACATGCATGTGACGATCGTCACCCGTCTTTGCTGCTTAGCTGTTGTTTCTCCTTGTTGTTAGAAGCCCACTTTTTCATTCTTTTTTCTTTCTCTTTTTCACTTGAACCCTGCACAAGTGCTTCAAAGATACCCAAAAGCGTAAAGTGGTAGAAAATGGACTCTAAAAGCCTAATAACAAGGGAATTCATCGCTTATTTGTGGGTAAAGAAATGTCGATATGGGCACTGAATGGACCCACATCAAACATGCCTTCTAATTCAAATTTAGTTTCCCTAATCACACGAGATTTCACCAATGCAACCTTTTGGACGTTCCTCCATACACCTAATTGTCTCCATGTCTCATTTTTTCTTGTCATAATTTAAAATCTGGTAGTGAAGAGTTAACTTGCTTTAAAAAGTCATTTTAAGATGGAAAAATACACCCCCTTCTTTGATTTTTCCCAAGCCCGAACATATTCATTCCACACCTAACGACCGATATCCTAGACCTGTATTTCTCGTGGGATCGTTATTCGAGGGTCGTAAACTTGCTTGCCTTTTTGCAATGATCGGTTATTCTTACTTATTGTTAACACGATTAAGGTTAATCTTGTTGGGGTATATAACAACGTGGAACAATTCTCTAGCAAAAATAATCAAGAGAAATAAAAACAATCACACAAGAACAAAAGGATTTACGTGGTTCGGCAAATTGCCTACGTCCACGGTCACACTACTCTCTTATTATTGCTCTCAACTCATGAATAATTATGGGATTACAAGTACATGTATTTAGAGTGCAAGACTAGGGGGAATTAAGAAAGACCTAGAATTCCTAATTCCTTGCACATTAGGAGTTCTTTTCTAATTCATTATCCTAATGCAATTAGGAAATTGTGGCTTCCCTAAATAAATAGGAAAGTCTCCACAAACCCAACAATCTCCCACTTGGAGACTGTCTTCACACGTCTTCACCCTCAATCATGTATCTCCAGTAACACGCCCAACGATCTCCGCAATAAGCTCTAGAGTTAGTGTGACGTCTTCTCTTCACTAACAGTGAAGGCCGGCTGAAGCTATACATAGCTTCAGCTTCTCGGTTGTAACCGCCTTGGTCAACATATCTGCAGGATTCTTTGACCCAAGGACTTTCTTTAAGGACAAAGTGTCATCACTCATCAACCCCCTGATGAAGTGATATCTCAACTGAATATGCTTCGTCCTAGCATGAAACACGGGATTCTTGGCAAGGTGAATAGCGCTCTGACTGTCACTATACAAAGAACTGTCCGATTGTTTCTTGCCTAACTCCTCCAGAAAACTTTTCAACCAAATCATTTCCTTCCCAACTTCTGAAATAGTCATGTACTCTGCTTCTGTGGTTGAAAGAGCAACACTCTTCTGGAGTCGTGACATCCAGCTAACTGCTGTGCCACCCAAGGTGAAGATGTACCCTGTAGTACTCTTCCTTGTATCCAGGCATCCACCTAAGTCTGCATCAGAAAACCCTTCTAGGATCACGTCATTCTTCTTGAAGTGTAGTGCAACCTTTGAAGTCCCTTTCAAGTAGCGAAACAACCACTTGACCGCTTCCCAATGCTCTCTTCCTGGATTAGACATAAATCTACTAACAACTCCCACTGCATGCGCAATGTCTGGTCTTGTGCATACCATCGCATACATCAAACTGCCCACTGCCGATGCATAAGGGACCTTAGTCATTTCTTCCATGTCCTTATCCGTCTTAGGTGATTGCTCTCGAGTGAGTTTGAAGTGACTTCCCAGCGGTGTACTCCTAACCTTGGCATCTTGGAGACTGAACTTGTTCAAAATCTTCCCAATATACTTCTCTTGGGATAACTTCAAACTACCATCAGATCGATCCCTGCTAATGCTCATACCGAGTATCTGCTTCGCTTCACCTAAGTCTTTCATCTCAAACTCTTCAGACATCTGTCTTTTCAACTTGTTGATTTCCACCATGTTAGAGCCTGCAATCAACATGTCATCAACATACAACAATAATATGATGTAGGATCCCTTGAAGTGCTTGACGTAGCAACAATGGTCCATGACACATCTTGTGTATCCACTCCTCATCATAAAATCGTCAAATTTCAAGTACCACTGTCTTGGTGCTTGCTTTAGACCATACAAGCTTTTACGTAGCTTGCAAACTAGATCTTCCTTTCCAGCTATCCGGAAACCTTCTGGTTGTACCATGTAAATGTCTTCCTCAAGATCGCCATGTAAGAACGCAGTTTTGACGTCTAACTGCTCTAGATGAAGATTCTCTGCAGCCACGATACCCAACACAAGTCTGATAGTAGTCATCTTGACTACTGGAGAGAATATCTCGTTGTAATCAATGCCTTTTTTCTGCTGAAAACCCTTGACCACTAACCTTGCCTTGTATCTTTTGCTGCCATCATGTTCTTTTTGATTCATCCCAGAATCTATACCCCATGTCATCAGAACCGTAGCCAATAAATACACACTTCTTTGCTTTCGGATCAAGCTTGTCTCTGTCAGAATCTTTCACTCGCACATAAGAATCACAACCGAAGACTCGCAAGTGTTGAAGATTTACCTCATTTCCACGCCATTCCTCTTCAGGGATCTTGAATCCCAAAGGAGTTGAGGGTCCACGATTTATGAGGTACGCTGCTGTACTCACTGCATCCGCCCAGAACTTCTTGGGAAATCCTGTTTGAATCCTCATACTCTTCGTTCTCTCATTAAGCGTTCTGTTCATCCTCTCAGCAACACCATTATGCTGAGGTGTCTCAGGCTCAGTCTTCAGCATTCGTATACCATGCTCAGCACAATAATCCTCAAACTCATCACTACTATACTCACCACCATTGTCAGACTTTAAACACTTCACTTTTAAGTCGGTTTCATTTTCAACAGCAGCTTTCCACTTCTTAAAGGTATTAAATACTTCATATTTGTGCTTTAGAAAGTAAACCCATACCTTTCTTGTGGAATCATCAATGAATGTGACATAGTAGTGAGATCCTCCTATCGACGGAACCTTTGTGGGTCCATACACGTCTGAATGCACCATTTCTAACTTCGTCTTCTTGGGATCCTTCCTTGCGTTTGTGAAGCTTACCCGTTTTTGTTTTCCGAGCACACATGGTTCACAAAAAAATCAACTTTCACATCCTTCAGCTCTAGAATCTTCCCTTTTGAAGCTAGCATCTTCATCCCCTTCTCACTCATATGCCCAAGCCTTTGGTGCCATAGAGTTGAAGGATTAGCCCCATCAGTGACTGCATTAACCCTCTCCACTGGCATCTCCGCCATGTACAAAGTTCCTTTCTTCCAACCGCGAGCTGTGACCAGATTCCCTTTTGATACCTTCCATTTGCCGTTCTCAAAGGTTATCTTGTATCCCAAACCGTCTAACTGACTCACCGAGATCAACATTCTCTTTATGGTGGGGATAAATCTGACATCCTTCAACGTCCAAATCGTACCCATGGTAGTCTTGAGGTTCACATCTCTTATACCCATGATCTCTTCCGTCTGATCATTAGCTAGATGAACTTTACCTTTTAAAGGTCTAAAGTTCACTAACAAATCCTTACAAGGGGTAGTATGGAAGGACGCACCAGAATCCATGATCCATGATTCAACTGGACTCTCTACACAACAGATCAAAGCATCGTCTTCGAATTCCTCCGTTGCATTTACCGAGTTGTCCTGCTTGCTTTCCTTCTTCGGGTTTGGACAATGACTCTTGAAGTGACCAGTTTGTTGACAGTTCCAACAAGTTGCGTTTGTGCCTTGCTTTTTAGACTTCGATCTTCCACGACCCTTACTCTTTCCCCTTTCAGACTTCCTACCTCTCCCTTCTACGTTCAACACCGAGCCAGACGACTCTCCTCGATTCCTTCTTCGGATATCTTCCCCGAGAATCAAGTCTCTCACTCCTTCGAACGATAGCTTAGTAGTTCCAGTTGAGCTACTAACTGCTGTAACGGTTCCTGCCCAACTTTCAGGTAAAGATGATAGCAACAACAGGGCTTGTATCTCATCATCGAATTTAATATTCACTGACACTAATCTCGATAGTATCGTATTAAATTCGTTCACATGATCAGTAACACTAGCACCTTCGTATTAACCAATTAACGAATCAAATATACCTTGTTTGATGCAGACGGCTTTTCATACATATTTGATAGCGCCTTAATGAGTCCGTAGGTAGTTGTCTCCTTCATGACGTTGTATGCAACATTCTTTGCCAATGTCAATCTCACCGTACCCAAAGCCTGCCGATCTAGCAACGCCCAGTCGCTCGGACTTATCTTCTCCGGTTTGGTCTCTGACAAAGGTTCAAGTAGCCTTTTCTGGTACAAATAGTCCTCTATTTGCATCTTCCAGAATCCAAAATCCCTTCCGTCGAACTTGTCGATTCGAACTTTCCCTTCTTCTGCCATTGCTCCCACTTGTCACGAACCAAGGCTCTGATACCAGTTGTTGGGGTATATAACAACGTGGAACAATTCTCTAGCAAAAGTAATCAAGAGAAATAAAAACAATCACACAAGAACACAAGGATTTACGTGGTTCGGCAAATTGCCTACGTCCACGGTCACACTACTCTCTTATTATTGCTCTCAACTCATGAATAATTATGGGATTACAAGTACATGTATTTATAGTGCAAGACTAGGGGGAATTAAGAAAGACCTAGAATTCCTAATTCCTTGCACATTAGGAGTTCTTTTCTAATTCATTATCCTAATGCAATTAGGAAATTGTGGCTTCCCTAAATAAATAGGAAAGTCTCCACAAACCCAACAAATCTAGTGGTGGATTGAGTCGTTTCAAAGTAAATGGCCTCGTTGTCGTTAACACGGTTAAGGTTAATCTTGTGGTAGATTGTGTCGTGTCAACAACCAAGCAAATTCGAATCGAGAGGGCCTTGAGTCCATGTTCTTGAAGAGACTCCCAGATCCAAAAGAATAGGGGAGTGGTACAAAGTGTTGACCCCAGTATAGCCTTTATGTGTTAAATTTTAAAAGTCATACATGAGCAACGAGTGCTCTATCAAGATGGACCTCCACCCAATGAGAAGAACTATGATCCATCTCCCAAGCAAACTCGCGGCCAAATCCAAGTCAATAAGATCCCATGAATAAATAGTCCTATTAAAGTAATCAATCAGCTTTGCCGGATAAGGTAGACCACCCTAAATATCATATTGACTTGTGATATTGTTTAAGTCGGTTAGGAAAAAGTGTGAGTGATATAGTCACACCTTCGCGGACACACGTAAGTGTACGTGGTCGACAAGTAACAAACTGGAAGCTACCGGGTCGATTTCCCAAGGGACTAAACAGTAGGGTCGTTATTATGAATCTAAAAGGATGTCATTTTGACACATTTTGCTTGTAACTAATTGGTTAGTAGTCTTGATTAAGCATTAATTCATATCACATTGAGAACTTGTGATGATGCGAGGATATTTGGCATGTCCAGGAACAAAGCTGAAAATAAGCTCTAGTTTTCGATGGTCAAAACCGGGATGGCTTGCCATGCAAGAAAAAAGGGTCAGCAAGTGACACCTCTTGGCACTCCGGACCGGAGTCCCGAGCGGAGTCCACTTCCCATTCCTCTGGTCACTCCGGAACGGAGAAGCAGAGGGTCCAAGCACCTGAGAGCAAATCCTATGGAGACTCCGGAGCGGAGTCTTGAAAGGAAAGCTTCTCAATATCCACTCTATTAGAGACTCCGGAGCGGAGGTAGACCCGGATAGTAGAGAGGTTCTCCGATCGGTACTCCGTACCGAAGTACCGAGCGGAGATCGATTCTGGGCAGCAATTATAAAGCAAATTTGAGATTCTAATTTGGGGGCTCTATCCTGGATTCGAAAATTGACCACTCACAACTACTTTCTCTCTCACTTCTGAGCAGCCACACCTTGGGATGACCTTGTTAGAGCTTTAGGATGTAAGGATTGAAGTTTGGAGCTAGCATGGAGGAGGAGAAGTATAGCTTTAGGATGAAGACCACTGATGAGGGAGAATCTTAGCGGTCTCCCAAGATAATTCATCCTACTTTCAAGAACATTTTCGCCCCGAATTTAGTTATTTTATAGTGAATCTTACAACTCTTGTGTCACATGTATGTTGAGTGCATTTCAGGTTAAATCGAGGAGTTTTATACCGAAAAATGGATCAAAAAGGAAAAGTGCCTCAGAGAAGATAGTTGCCGAGTCCTCTGACTCGGCTACCTCATCTAGGACTCGGCTGATATCATTTAAAATATTCGATTCGTGGATAGATTCAAAGAGCCAAGTAGTCGAGTTCACTAGCCGACTAGGCTACCCACTCGGCTACTCAGAGGGTCACTTAGCCAGTTTCACTCGACTACCACAGTTGAAAACAAAGAACAAAGAAGGTAGCCGAGTCCCCACTTAGCTACTAACTCGGCTATTAATGTCGAACCAACTGATCTCCAAGATTCTTTCCAGATTTGGATCACACTCTCTCACGCCTATTTAAGCAATACTTAGGGTTCAAGCAAAAGAAGGGAAACACGTTTTTGAATAGCAGTGTCGTTAGTTTGAAGCACAAGAGCAAGGAGAGACCGAGGAGCAAGGGTTGAAGGTTCACATAGGTTTACTTTGTCAGTTTAAGGTTAGAACTTGTGATAGTGATTGAGACTTATTGGGAATTTGTTTTTTACGTTATTATTGATGTATTATTCAAATCTTGATATCTTGTATGATAATTTCTAGTGTTTTAGGGTATCTAAGATTAAGGATGAATGGTTTCAACATGTATGCTTTTAAATTCCCTAGTTACATGAGTAGCTAAATCACTCGGTTGGAGTAGGATGAACGAAGATTGTGTTTTTAGTTTATAACATGGTAGGTTGGATAATTGAGGGTTAGAGTAGATGGTAAATGCTCTAAATGTGATTAAACTACTAATTCTCCCGTGTAGGCTTGAATTAAATCAAATCTAGGTTTTGAGGCAATAACAAAGAACTTAGGTTGATTAGATCATTTAGATACCGGATCAATAATAGTGACAGGTTTGATATAGTTTATGACTATAGGGTACCAACCCGAAAGTTAGAGAATCCTACTAGACTTTTAAGAGTAGATGACTTACTTCTTACTAGCTTAGGCCGAGTTAGTTACCAACGGGTTATTTCGCCTTTCATTCGCTCATAGAGGGATATGAGGTAAGGTTTTGACTACTCAACACTTAACGACTCTCCACTTAATAAGATTCCCCTCGATATAACAACTAAGTAGATAGTACACTAAATTGCGTAATTCCCAGGAATCTATACGCTCTGATCATTCTTTCCCCTTGAATGCACACCGCACATTTCTTATTCTCTTGCTTTAACTTATGTGTTTTGTTTTTAATCTACAGCCCTATTGCATGACCGACCAAATCTGTATGATATTGCATGCTACTAGTGTCTGCAGCTTCACAAGCACTAAATCATAACTCCTTGTGGGATCGATAACTCTGGGGCATAATACCCCTTTATCACTTGACGACCGGTGCACTTGTCATGTGTTCAGGAGTGAGTGAGATCTGCGTGTCGAGATTTCCTCCCGTCAACCACCATCTCATGAGCTTTCTATCTCTTTTTCTTTTGTTATGCTTTCAGAACCTTTATTTTCTTTGTAATTTTGCATTCTACCTTTTAGATTTGAAATTTGTAGCCATGGTTAGAGGGTAAAACCCTTGGCCATAGGCCCTAGACATTGCTGATTTCATATTATGTTAATTTGAGGTATTAACTCTAGGATTCGTGATGTGTGATGCATGTTTGCCTTATTTTACTCTTGGATTGCTCTAGTTTGGCCAATTAGGATGATTCGACTAGGTTAGTGACTCGAGTTCGAGAGAATCGAGCCTAATTGATGTGGGAAACATCGAGAGTGGAGGCTTGAGACCGTTTCAAGACACATCCAGTAACTCTTAGTTGATAATTGTCGGTTTAATGCGGTGAGAGTTGCAATTGATCCCAAGAGGGTACAGAACAACTCATCATTAGGATAATTCAAATGTCGAGAGGCATAATTAGTAATCAGACATAGGGTATCTACACCCCTATTCCTAAGATTGATATTGATGATTAGTTAATAGGAATTAGCAAGACCTAGTACCCGTGGTGCTTTAATTTGATAAGAGAAATTCAATTGTGTCAATGAGCATTGCATGATAAGCCAATAGAAAATACCAAAAAGATTAGTTGTGTGTGCATTTCTATCACGTGTCACATTCGACTTCGCCCACAAACATTGATCTAAACAAGACCGAAACCCCATAATCAGTCCCCGTGGAGATGACCCAAGACTTACCAAATTTTATTACTTGTGACCTTGTTCGCTTACACGAGATAGATTAAAGTGCGGTCCTAATAAGATTACACTTTTGCTCTATTATCGTTACCTTAACAATGTATGCAAGTATATGAAAAATTAATCTACTCAATTTATTTGTGTGTGTGAAAGTATAAATAATGGTTCAATTATAAAGTAATTAATTAGCTAAGTGAACGAATGTGGCAAATTGGAATGTATCAAATGTAGACGAGAACCACAGATGCTAGATAAGTATTAATCAACGAAATATCAAGATAAAAAACCTAAGCATGCTTTTAACTGGATAACCTATGTGAACAATACCGCGCCCGCTTCTAGTCATTGGATGTAGCCTAACCTCGAGTCGATCTTTACCCTATTTGAATCAATTTGGACTCGAGCCACATTAGCCCTATAATCTCAGGGTAAGGGTTGTTCTGGGTGTTTTGCCACGGGCTTGAGCCCTAACCCTCAATGGTACCTAGATCTGGAGAATGTTGGGGGCTGTAAAGTAGATGGTATGTGGGTGTACCCCTATAAACTTAGGTCACACCAGCCTTTATACTCGTCTCAAAAATGGGTGCCCTGCTTTGAAGCATCCACCAAAGTGGATTTCTGGAATTTGTTCTGGTCCCTAATCTTGGTCGGAGCACTCCTCTTGCTCTCTTTCTCGTTGCAGTGACCTCCACACATCCTCTCTAATTAAGTCCTTAATTTCATACCTGAAAAACCTACACCAAAACTCAACCAGAAACATAAAATAACAGTTAAGCGATAAGATAAAACTTCACCAATAAAAATATGAACATTAAAATAATAGGTTATAAACAATTTAAAAGTAACTTCATCATTAGATTGTCAAAACATAAAAATCCCCTCACTTCGACCTTGTGATTCAACTCCAAAAACATTGTCAATTCTCAACTCGAATTCAAAGTCAGGGACATTGACGAGGATATCATATCACATATTGAACTAGATAAACTCTAATTTTGTCTTTGTAATCGACTCTGGTGACGGGAGACTCGATCCTTACCATAAGGACCATCTGTTGGAATGGTAGAGGAATAACCGCTACCCAGGATCACTGAGCCATAGCCACCCTCCAATCGTTGTACTGATCCAAGCTCAATCTCAATTTCAGGCATGTGGTTTCACTCGAGAATGAGATTTCTTGTATATTCCATCTATTGGGAATTCAAGGGGTATCCTTACAGCCTGGCTCAAGCGTCGTTTTCTATGACGAGCACCTCGCGCGTCCCTAGATGCATCATTGTCTCAGGTTTCCTCATCCACACAAGGAACATATCAACAAGTTTCATCATCATCTAATTCACCAATTCAACAATCATTCAAAGGATTGAGAGAATATGAGGTATGGAAAGCATGTGGAGTATTACGAAGTGGTGTGCATTGCTTAAGGAAAAGAACAAAGAGGGAAATGATCAATCTCTTCTCTGCATGCGGGTAGATTTTTTCAAGTCTTCTAAAAACATATCTCCATCTATATGTTGCCTCCTTGCCCCTTCATGCCGCTTCTTAAGTTTCAAGAGTTTTGAAGCATTAAATTACTTCAAATGCTCTGTTTGCTTCAACACACTTTATGAGCACACTTGAGAACCTACTCCTAGAGGATCTGCAAAAGTCTGGTGCTTTCATCACCGAGTTCTTCGTCCTCGTCTCCGGCCTTCACATAACAATAAGAGGTATGCTTCATTATCAGGCTTGGTACTGATCATTTCTTTGGTCTAATCCTGAGACGTTTCAGCATCAGTTCTAAACTTACCGACCTCCCTCTCGTTGTTGGTTGCTCTCCCACGCCCCACAATCTAATTATCCCTTTCTTTGAGCCCCTTTTTTCCTTTTTTGGTTCTCGGTTAGCACCCTTTTCGTGTTATGGGTAGTTTTCATTTTTTTCATATCCTTTTTCCTTGTTAGTTCTATCTTTATTGTATTTGTTTCTTAATACAATAATATTCCGCATCTTATAAAAAAAACTGACACCATATTCAAACCTTCAAACGTCGTTTCATATAAGCAAATAAAAGAGACTAAGGACATCATTTAAAAAAAAGAAAGATAAAATGAGTAATTTGGTAATTCGCAATGAGAACTAAACTGATGTAAAGGTAAAATTAAACGATATACAGTAAAGTAGATCAAAATATTGTCAAAACTGACGTTTCACAACAAAAAATCAATTTAGTATGAGAAGGACATATGCTCAATTCTATATATACGAGGTAATGGTACAGATGATTAATCAAAAATAACCAAGCACGAGTTAGTGAAATGTAACTAGCCTTTTAAATATTGATGAATGTTAGAAAAGTGAAACAAATGTGCTGGGGTCAACAACCACTGTTGGTTGGGCCAATAACCATTTCCATTTTCAAGGATGGACACAAATGGAATGGGAGACACTGTTTGTTTAGAGAGAGAGAGAGAGAGAGATAAAGCAAGCAAGAAACAAAGAGGGGTTTGTATTTGTAGGGAAATATAGCATTTTGTTCCTCTTCCTCTCCGGCCACCGCCGTCCGCCGGACACTCACCTACCCTCCGATCCCTTTTTTCCTTTTTCTCTCCCTTTCCATCTTTTAAGTTGACTTTTTAGTGACCAAGCTCTCCCCTTTTTCCCTGGAAATTTTTGAGGGATGTGTTGTTTTGTGGTTCTTCAAGACCAGCTTGTGACAGATTTGTGCGTAATCAAAATTGGGTCATTCGAGCTCGCCGGCGGGATGGAAAATTGAGACGCCGCCGCCGATGAAGATGCCCATCAAAGGGTTCTCCGCCGAAGGTCCTCTCTATGCATTTTTCTCTGTAAATAACGACAAACTGTAGAGCATAGACTCCTCCGCTTTGTGTTTTTTTTTCATGATTCCTAGAAAACTAAAGCAAACCCATGAATCCATGATTCTTTGTTAATCCAAAGGTCCCAACTTTATTTCCTTTTTCTCATTTCTCCGGGAAAAAATGTTGCTTTTTTATATATTCTGTGGGGAAATGGGTGGGTGACACGTGGCGGCGTTGTTGCAGGTGGTGGAGAGCAGAGCAACATAAACCAGGAGCTATGGCAAGCGTGCGCCGGGCCTCTCGTCGACCTCCCGGCGGCTGGGACCCACGTCGTCTACTTCCCTCAAGGCCATAGCGAGCAGGTTTGCTATCCTGCGCTCCTTTGATCTCTTGTACACGGGGCTCTGCTATCGTGAGCCGCCTGTGTTCATGTTTGTGCAGTATTGCTGCTATTTATAGGATTTATTTTTGTTGTAATCAATGCCTGGTTTTAATTACTTCTTCTTCTTCTTGTAGGATTGGTTTTTATTGCTTTGAAAGTTCTTTTCTAGCTCCTTCAATGCTAGCTGCTGTAGTAATTAATTTATTGTATCAACTATCCTACCAATAATTGTTATGCTAGTTGAACTTGCAAGTCCTAGCCTTTTAGGGTTTGGGTTAGATTAGGAATTCAGCTATTTTGGTATTATTGATGTTGTACTTGTTTTGTTGGCGTCTTCTTGGTTGGAGTAAGTTTGTGCCTGACTTGGAACTGAATTTCCTTGTTCAGGTTGCGGCTTCTATGAAAAAGGATATCAATGGCCAAGTTCCAAGCTACCCTAATCTTCCCTCAAAGATATTATGTCTCCTTCACAACGTTACTTTACATGTATGATTATAGCTCTCAATTTTTCATGCCTCTGGAATCTATTCATGCACTATTTATCTAATTCCCGACTGATGCTATGTTCCATTTACTAGGCCGATCCGGAGACGGACGAGGTTTATGCTCAGATGACCCTTCAACCTGTCCCTTCTGTAAGTTTTCAAAATCATTATCATATCTTTGCTTTGTGAGGTTCCTATAGCACTCTAAGTCTTATTTATATCAATATTTGCATGCAGTTTGACAAGGATGCATTGCTGAGATCAGATCTTGCACTCAAGTCAAATAGGCCACAAACTGAGTTTTTCTGTAAAACATTGACTGCTAGCGATACTAGTACTCATGGAGGTTTCTCTGTTCCCCGTCGTGCTGCTGAGAAGATTTTCCCTCCTCTTGTAAGCATTTATACTTTTTACTCTTAACAATTTCTTTTCCTTTTTCTATTTCAAGTTTTAATTTTGTTTCTGTTGTTTGTAGGATTTTTCTATGCAGCCGCCTGCTCAAGAACTGGTTGCCAGGGACTTGCATGATAATGCATGGACATTTCGCCACATCTTCCGAGGTATGTTCATATTACCTTTTCCGACAACTTATGGAGGATAGACACGTGTTCTAGTGGAACAGCACTGCGTCTTCTTTCTCCTTGGGGAGAGATACCATTTGGAACTGAAGGCCAATGAGAGCTTCTTATTCATTTGTTAAATTTTCTTTAATCCATGAAACGGTCAACCTATTCTTGTTTGTCCCTTTCCTATACATCTGATTCTAACTTGTGCTTTCGTTTTACCCAGGACAACCAAAACGCCACTTGCTCACAACAGGATGGAGCCTATATATCAGTGGAAAGAGGCTTTTTGCTGGAGACTCAGTTTTGTTTATTAGGTAATATATCGATTATTGTTGATAGTACTGATTCCTATTCTATTAATGCCTTGTTGGTTAATTTGCACTTACTCATAAACATTTTGATTTTTGACATTATTTTCAAGCAGAGATGAAAAGCAGCAACTTCTGTTGGGGATTAGACGGGCCAATAGGCAACCCACAAATTTGTCATCATCAGTATTGTCAAGCGATAGCATGCATATCGGCATCCTAGCAGCAGCAGCTCATGCAGCTGCTAACAACAGCCCTTTCACTGTGTTCTATAATCCAAGGTCAGTGACCGTTTTATTAAGATATATGACCCTCCATATACATCTTCAATCAATTTTGTTTTTGTTTCTGTTTGTGTGAATTCTTCCTGATAAATATAGTTTGTATGTGCAGGGCAAGCCCATCAGAATTTGTCATCCCGTTGGCCAAGTACTATAAGGCCATATATGGTAACCAGCTATCCCTTGGAATGCGCTTCCGAATGATGTTTGAAACTGAAGACTCGGGAACAAGAAGGTACTTGTATTTAACTTTTACTATAATGAAAAAGCTAACCTTGCACTAATCTCAAGTCAAGCTAATACGTCCTAGCTGTTATTAAGGATTTCCAAACTGGAAGTGAATTAAAATTGAAAGATATAGTGTATACTTTTTGCAGGTATATGGGTACAATTACAGGTATCAATGATTTGGATCCAGTTAGGTGGAAGAATTCACAATGGCGGAATTTGCAGGTACTTGTTACTCCTTTACTGGTTTAATTCGATTTACACTCCATACCATTGGTAACCCAGACTGCTATTGTAACTAAACATTATGTACTAAATAGGTCGGCTGGGACGAATCAACCGCTGGGGATAGGCGAAATCGAGTCTCGGTATGGGAAATTGAACCTGTGACTACTCCATTTTTTATCTGTCCCCCTCCTTTTTTCCGGTCCAAGAGACCAAGGCAACCTGGAATGCCAGGTATTATGCACTGTTGTTGCTATAAATCGTTTTCTTTGTTTCTTAGAGGCCGAGAGGATAATTTGAGTTATGTTTTTTGTTTAGATGACGAGCCCTCTGATTTTGAGAATCTTTTCAAGAGGACAATGCCTTGGCTTGGCGATGAATCCTTCATGAAGGATCAGCAGGCTCTCCCTGGCCTAAGCTTAGTTCAGTGGATGAACATGCAGCAAAACCCTTCCCTTGCTAACTCAGTTGCGCCAAATTACGTGCCAGGATCCGTCCTCCAAAACCTTGGTGGAGCGGATCTGTCCCGTCAGCTTGGTTTGTCAGTACCTCAAATACCTCAGCCAAACAACTTACAGTTTAACGCGGCAGGGCTTCCTCAGCAAACACAACTGGTTGATCAGATTCCAAAATTGCAATCGGCGTTGAACCCGTTAGGCACCATCTTGCAGTCACAGCAACAGTTGGGCGATATCAGTCAGCAATCCAGGCAAAACGTGATGAACCAGAACTTACCAACGAGTCAAGTTCAAGCCCAGACTCTCGTGCAAGCAAACAATGTTCTTCAGCAGCAGCCATCTGCTCAAACTCATCAGCTTCAGAGAAACCTTACTCAAAACCTACAACAGCAGGAGCAGCAAACACAGTTTATGGGTCAGCAAAACTGTATGCAACCTCAGATACCTGATCAAGCTAACCAGCAGCTCCATATGTCTGACAATCAGATTCAACGTCAACTGTTACAGAAGCTTCAGCAGCAACAGCAGTCATTTCTTGCCCAGCAATCTGCGCTGCAACAGCCCGGTCAGCTTATACAGCTCCAAGATCATCAGAGGCAGCAATTAGATGTATCGCAGGGCTTCTCTACGTCCGTAGCCCCCGGTCAAACGCTGGATATACCTCAGTCAACTCCTCTGCCTCTTCAGTCAGGTGTTGTGCTCCCGCCGATGACCAAGAACAGCAACCAGGCAAATGGATGGTTCTCTAATGTTCCCCAGCAGCTAAAGCCTGAGCAACATCAACTCAGAATGCTTACTGAAATGTCTGGTCATCAGGGGCTTCCTCCAATCCCGACAACCAATCACATGCCGACATCTGGTAATAACCCGTTGATTGGAGCTGCAGGGGCACGGCAGCCTGTTGGTAACGACGACGTTCCATCTTGTTCCACCTCACCTTCATCAAACAACTGTTCAAGCTCAGTTCAACCTATGGTCAACAACCGGGCCCACCAGACCACATCAATAAGGGAGGACATTGCTCAGTCTGCTTCCATGGTTTTGAATCCTGTAGAGACCATTTCATCTCGTGGTAACTCGGGAAAAGATTTCAAGAAGTCTGATATTAAGCCTTCAGTGAACATCTCCAAGAATCAAAACCAAGGATTTTTCGCCCCACAAACATCATATCTAAATGGTGCTGGCCCTCCTACTGATTACTTGGAAACATCATCTTCAACAACTTCTGTTGGCCTTCCCCAGCATGATGTCCAATTACGGCAGAACAACAACCCGCTGTCCTACCACCCTCAATCTGTGCTGTTCAGAGAGATGAGTCAAGAGGTGGAAATTCAAGTGGATCCAAGGGATAATAATGCATATGGGAGTAACATTGATGACCAATTTGTGGTATCCTTGAATCCAGAGTCCTTGTTGACAAAGGACATGGTAGGGTTAGATAAAGACTATTCAAATCATTTTTCTTCAGGAGGTATGCTCACCAACTACGAGACCTCCAAAGATGCTCAACAGGATCTTTCATCGTCCATAGTTTCTCAGGCATTTGGAGTTCCAGATATGACTTTTGATGCGATTGACACCACAATGAACGACGAAAGCTTCATGAACAAGTGGGCCCCACAGCCACAGCTTCCGCGGATGCGAACATTTACCAAGGTTTGATATTCTTACACAACGTTTTTGAAAGAAAAAAGATGGAGAAGTGTATATTGATTATTCCAAGTGAGATTCTAACTTAAGTAACGGTTGTGTGAAGGTATACAAGCGCGGGGCTGTAGGGAGGTCCATTGATATTGCTCGCTACTCTGGCTATGATGAGCTGAAACAAGATCTAGCGCGTAGGTTTGGAATAGAAGGGCAGTTGGAGGATCGGCAGAGGATAGGGTGGAAACTTGTGTATGTGGATCATGAAAATGACGTTTTGCTCGTCGGGGATGATCCATGGGAGTAAGTCTTCAAAGCATTTCTTCTTTGTGTCCTGAATATTTAACAAGACCGTCTGCCTTACGCCATTTGGTTTTGACGTGTTTTCAGAGAGTTTGTGAACTGTGTACGCTGTATCAAGATCCTATCTCCTCAAGAAGTTCAGCAAATGAGCTTGGATGGAGATTTTGGAAACAGTACAGCCCTACCAAATCAAGCCTGCAGCAGCTCTGATGGTGTTAATGCTTAAAGTAGCTCTCCAGGTGCTAACATTCTTCATTTGCTCCTGCCACCACCCTATATTATTTTCATAGGAATCTGTTTATACTTCATAGCACATAGCCAAGCTGCCAAAGCTCAAGCATATTTACGTGTTATCACCCTTTTGGCCGTTCACCGAATTTTGACATAACTTCTGAAACTTAGAATGCTCGAGTGGAGGATACGGTGAAGCATTTCAGAGTGGGTTGTGTCTGCCCCAGACATGGGCCAGAGTTTGCTATGTGCCTTGCAACTCATTTCCCAAGCACGGTGATCTTGTTATAATTTGTAAGGTTGATAGCAAGACGTGTATTGTATTTCTCATATGTGAAAATTTTCCCACATAATAGATACATTGTAGAGAGCTGAAAGCTTAGTGGTTGGTTATATTGGTTTAGTTTTGAGTGTATAAATGCGCAGTGCAGGACCCTTCAGTCTAATTTGAATCTTGCAATTTATGAAATGTGAGACTCAAAATGTCCAATGTTCTGTGATGACTGGCCAGGTGAACAAGCTTGCCATTTTTACATGGGCACATATCAAATTTCTAACAATATCAATCTCTGGACACAATGTCACTCTCACTAAATATTTAAATTTGGGCAATAAACCCAAACCATAAGAAATACTGAGGAAATTTAAAATCACTGAGATAAAATCTAAATAGAGCTTATTTCTTGCATGGATAGCAAATGAGAAATGAATTTCTATTGCAAATTAGATTAAGGCAGTAGAAGAACTGATAAAGTATTTTCATCCAGATCTTTATAACATAGACCAATATCCTTTGCAAATAAAGTTACATGCTCCCAGAAAGATAAAAAGTACAATCCACTGCAGGGATGGTTCTTCACTCGATGAGCTTTTCTTATGTGCTCATTGGCTCTGGGCTGGATGACGATGATGCCAGAATGTCTAGAAGTGAATTTTGGGGCACCAGTTCCTCATGCCACAGAGGGAGCATGTCACCCGGGTAGAAGTTCCTTTTCACCCCTTCTGAGTTTATCTGCAGGTAAGAAAATAAATGAGCACCGAGAAATACTTAAATGCAAAACGAGAATAAACTATACTGAGTTTAGATACTGTTTTACCAACTAATAAGGAGATACTTAATATGCAAGTATTTGTTTGCCCCTTCTCGATCAAATTATTTTCCACTCCTGTCCTAGAATAAGTGTCTCATTTGACTGATTGCAACATGTTTGATTTTCCATCCTTCACCCATCTAATGTCATGTGCCCACTACTCAAGTTTTGTAACTACAATGTGTAGGGATATTATCGGCAATCCATGACTAATTAACGAACTGAAATACAAAGTGGACACAAATTTCGGGATGGTGGCAGTAGCTTTTTCATAAATGATGAAACCACTGACAAGATAATCATTACAAGTTTTATTTCAGTGGTAGTCACCTTTAGTGAACAATGAAGGTATGGCATTTATGATTGCTGCGCTGACAATAGATTTTCTCATATCACAAACATTGCAGCGGCTTTTAAGTCATGTTGAATTTGTCTAAATATCTCAAATTACAATAGAATGCATAGAAACACTTGATATTTTATTTCAAATTCCATCATCTAGAAATCTATAACACAAACACAGCATGCATCATATTTAATTAGGGAAAACAACCTGCAGGACAAGAATAAAAAAATGGTCAAAACTTACAATGACAGTTCGAACAACACCCCCACTGGCACCATCTCGAGCAATAGCAAGTGACACTGCTTTCACGACTAATTGCTGCATTTGAACCACCAAAAATTGTAATGAACTCTAAAATAGTCACAGATGTTTTGGGAAGATTAACTACGACAGAAGGGGGATTTATTTACATTTCTCCCGAGAAACAATGAATTCAAAGGGAAAAAGCGGGATGGGGAGATAATTCATACTAAGCCTGTCAATATTCCCACCATCACTGGAATAGAGAAAACATATTTTGGAACATTACCTCAGCTTCCTCTTTGGTCATTCCTTCTTTCCATGCTTGATCAAAGAAACCATACAAGTAGGAAGACCCAGATCCTGCAATCACAAAAAACACCTATTTTACACCCAAAAGCCTCTAGCGTATGGCAATGAAACAAAAAAGAACATACAAATATTGGATACATCATACTGAAAAAATGTAAGATGCAAGAATATTGCCAAACATTGATCCCATGCTACAAGACAATAAGAATATTGGAATACATCTTTGCTGACGAAATGTAATAAATTCTATTAGTAAACATTGCTTTAGTGATCACAAGAACTCACCTCCAATAGCAAAAGGTTGCTCTACAACTGTCCCACCGAGAGGTATTCCGTATATTTTCCCTCCCTCATACTTGTCCCATCCACCAACAATTAAGCCAGTTTGTAGCATATTCTGCCAGATTAAATAAATGTCAATGGGTGTATCTTTAAATACCATCCTTACAATTAAATGATCATTGTGTACTAAAGAAAGGAGCCAAAAGAAAATCGGTTGAGAAAAGATATAGCTTCTTAAATTTTAGGAGATTGAACTCAAAATTTGTTTTTAACTCACCAACCAATAAGTATCTTGAGTGCTTAATCATTCTGAATACATTGATATCAGCTCATCTTTCAGTGCCAGAGGGTAAAATAATCATCCCCACAACGAGGCACAAAACTAGAAGATCTAAATAGAATAACTTAGTTTTTTTACTGAAACGCTAATAACAAATTCATCATTTAGTTACAGCATGGTAACAGTTCGACGTAACTACTAGCAGACAGAAGAAATGAGCCAATCTCCTTCGTTTTTGTTCTCCAGTAACCCCATTCAAACATATATAAAACAATTGGCACCCCTTTAGTCATTGTCCAAAAAGAATTTCTTTAAAAGAATCCAAAAACCTTTGTAACGCACATAATAAAGCTGGTTTGAAGGGAAAAATCAATGTCATCAGACCCATTGACTTGATAATTGAATGAAGAGGAAAAAGGGTTCAAGCATTTAGCGGAACTCTAGTATCCAAGGCCATCAAACCACCAGTCTTTGACAAAACACATAAATAGGATATCATAACTATTGATTGATAATGATGGTTGAAGAAGTTAAGGAGGAAGAAGAAGAGCATATATTAAACCTCAAGAGTTCAAAGCCATCAAACCTCCAGAATTATCGATAAAACACATCAAAGGGATATTTAAAGCTAACTTGGATAGGAAACAAGTCAACACAGAAACAAGGCAGAAGGGTATTTTTTTAAACCTCCAAAATTCTAGATGATCAAACAACCATAGTAGTTACTGACAAAATACATCACATACATTATAACCACATATGCATATAAAAGGAAACAGAAACATCCAATATTCAGGACCATCAAATACTGGGGGTTTTGGTAAAACAATTCAAAGGCATATTACAACCTTAAAGTACCTAGCGGAACATAAGTTCCTCTTTTATCAGCAAGAGGAACATAAGTTTTTGCAAGGATAACTGTGCAAATTAATATTTAAAACAGAACAAGTGTACCGGATGTGAACCTTGTTATTGTAAGACAGCATCCTGGACAGGTTTGCAGCAACCTTGACAGTTGCAGGCTCCCCCAGCTGTATACTACACATATTAAACAAAAAATGCATTTAGTAGGGCTAAGTTGTTGTTTGAAGGCCATATTTTTCCAACTTCACCAACAAACTCGTAATCTTATAAACACTTCACAAAAATGAAACATAAGGTGATCAGAAAATTTCTAACTCATAATTGAAGGCATGATCAATATTTCATCATCTACATTTTATAGAAATTATAATACGGTTTCCACTGCATGCAAACGAACTCATAACTCATCCAAACAAAGTAGCACGAGTGCATGCAAAATTAATGACAGGCCATGTGCTGTAGATTTGTTATGAAGTATTTGATATTTGACTATGGTAAGGTTGGGTATATTAAAATAACTCTGTTTGAGATTTGAGAGCAGTTTTATTCTGGTCTTCAAGTATTTTTATAAGCAATTACATATCCTGTGACTAAGTAAAATTCCCTTATAAGCAATTACACACAAGAGAGCATGCAGTCACACAAAGGGAAAGGAGAGATAATTGAAAATCATTGAATTCCCTTACGTGTGCTGGTGGAGAAAGTAACGCACATAGTCCGAAACAACCTGAGAATCTGCAGCCTAAAAACAGACTGTAAATTAGTAACAAATATAGAGAAAACTACCAACTTATGAACCTTTAATAAACACTAGTAAGTTTAGTTTTATCAAATTACTCAAAGAAATGTATTGACAACATCTAAAAGTAGAAAGTTTCTTCAATAAGATAACACCACTTGGAAACTAACAAATATATTCGAGAAAGACAAAGAAGAAACTAAGGGTAACCATACCGATCCAGAACGGCACAAATAGACATTATCTGTCAGCTGGGTAATCTTGTCTGATGCCCTATTTGCAACATAAACTCCTGCAACAAGGACAGTGAGAAACTTAACATTTTAGAACAGTACTTGAGATTAGAATTAGAAAAACATAGAAGAGCTTATCATCAATTCTACCACGGTATCATATACAGGAAAAATAAAATCTGCACTGAAATAGCACAACTTACAGCATAGAACCTAAAATCAAATTTTTTTTCCTTGCAACCTCAATAGATCAATGAACTAGAACACATAATATAAACTTAAACCTAAGAAATTTGAGTGGTTGGAGCTAAATTATGATTCGGCTCAAATTTCTCAGCAAACAAACCAACAGAAAGAACCAATAGAATTCCATACAGTTCCAAGGAACAAAAAAATCATTCCTTGAATCAACCCGTTCAACTTATTTCTATGGAGGAAACGCAGAACTAAGCACAAAGCATGAGAGGATTATAATATAGCCTCGGCTTTTCCTTGTAATTTCTAGAGAAACACATATTCATAAGATCTAGAGAAGCAAGAAAAGAGGAATATACCGGTGCTGGTGCGGGAATCGGCGCCGAGGACGACCCCACCGTTGTAGGTGACGCCGATGATGGTGGTCCCCATGGAATGAGGGGCATTGAAGCTGTTCTCAATGGAGAGATCCATGGCAGAAAAATGGTGAGGATCGATTGATCAGAAAACCCTAAAAGCAGAGAGAGACGATGATGAATGAGTAAGTGAGTAATTAGATCGGTATTTCATCGCAATAGCTTGCAGGGAAGGAAACCCGAGACCATGTCCGGTTATTCGGGTGACCCGAGCCCAATTCCACCCAAAGCCCAGTAAATATTGTTCGGCCCATTTCGTGTACCTCTTCCAGGTCGGATTGTTTAGTCTGTTTTTTCTTCCTTGTCAAGTCAAATAGAATAAAAGTGGTTGCTCCGAACAAACAAAATATGGGTAATTACAAGTAAATACATCCGTCCAAACCTTATTCTAGGACCAGTCTTCTAAGTTTGAATTTTTTTTTTCAGTCTCCCAAGTTTATAAAGTTAACACCTCAGTCTAAATTGTGACAGAAACCGTTAACTTTTCTTTAATACCCAAAATGCCCTCGTAGTATAATGTAAAAATTGTACAATTATTTTAAAAAGTGAAATGACCATTTTTCTCTTAAATAAATATTAAATCAAACTAATGGATTAGGGTAGAATTGTCTTCTAGTATAAACTAATAAAATAATAAAAGTAACTAAGTATAAAAAATAAAATAATAAAAATAATAAATGAAATGTCTATATTACCCTCATCTTCAACCTCCCTCTCCTCCCTCCCTCTCTCTCTCACTCATCCGCCACTGCCATATTCAACAAATTAACCACGAACTCATTGTTTGATATACAAATCAAATAACTTTTCTATCAAAATTGTGATTAAATTACAATCCTTTTTTAATTAAGTTTTGCGAACAAGAAAATCAAAATTGTGGTTTCAAATTTTGGATCTTCGTCTTCGGCTACCGAAACCATACCATCCCTGTACCAACTCCACCGCCACGCACGGCGGAGAGAAGCACTCTCAGTCGTCGGCCCTTAAAGCGTCGGAGGCGCTTCTGCTCCCTCTGTACCTCACAAACACCGACATCGACCTCAATTTCCACCATCCCCAACCCTAACTTGAATCGTTGGATCCAGCTCTGGCCTTATCTAAAGATGAGGAAATCGTCAACACCGTCGTGAATGATTGATTCCTTCCTACACACTCTTAGCAGAACCAGAGGGAATCCGGCAAGCCGTCAACGAGTCTGAAGTCGCCGAAGTCCCCAAGAGAATCCTCTGTTGACGTCGATTCATTGCCGCCAACACCGATTTGTGGTCGCTGACGTGCTGAGATGTCGCCCAAATCAACTAGGTTTTGGTTGGCGCTGAGGGTGGAGAGGTGGAGCGGGTTGTGGGAGAGCGTGCGGTGTTGGATCTGTCGAGTCTCCGGCAACTTGTTGGAGTCTCTGACGACTTTTGGGTCCAGTGGTTGTTGGGTCGAAGAACAAGGTGAACAAAGATGAAGAGAGTGGACATTGTTTGGAAATTAGATTGATACCTAAGGACATTTTTGTCCTTTCAATCAAAATTTTAATATGTTTTAATGATTATTAATTGAAATAGATAAATCAATTTTTGTTTTTATGTTTTTTATTTGTTTATATGAAAAGACAAATA
This sequence comes from Geranium rotundifolium, assembly GCA_963920655.1. Lineage (NCBI taxonomy): Eukaryota > Viridiplantae > Streptophyta > Magnoliopsida > Geraniales > Geraniaceae > Geranium > Geranium rotundifolium. The sequence continues at coordinate 26,041,256 of OY987311.1, read as the reverse complement.
TGTCCTTAATCTATTGGTTAAAAATGTTATTTATTTAAGGGTAGAATGGTCGTTTCATAACTATTACATAGTTACATTTCTTATATCAGGGGTATTTTATACTTTTTACAAACATTTCCGTTAGATTTAACAGAATTTAGATTTATGTGTTAACTTTTTAAACTTGGGGGACTGAGAAATTTTTTTTCAAATTTGGGGGACTGATCTTGGAATGAAGTTTCGACTGATCCATAATTACCCCAACAAAAAATGCTTGTATTTGGCTTTCTCTCATTTAATTTAATTCACTAATTATATTTTTTCAATTATACTCGAAGAACTCGCCCACCATCTATACCAGCTTCGAATTCACAACTTTTCTAATGGAAATGTAAGTAAAAAGCCTACTTGAAAACTTATATTTGACTTCTAAAAATAACATTTTGAATCAAGTTATAATTGAATCTATAAATTTATGTTTTTGTCATTGTAAAAAATAGATCAATTCAATATTAAAATGTCAAATTATAAGAAAATTAACTCTTAACATGATATAATAGTTTGGTGGTCGTGATATTGGAATACCACGGGCCAAATGTCCATTGTCTCGGGTAAACCAGTCAACTATAACATAGGTCTATTAACATATGTACATGACTTCATGAAAATATAAAAAACGTAAATATTAAAGTAACGTTCGTATATATAAGAAAAAGTGACAAGTGTATGAATTTTTACGAAGATTAGGATCGAATACTTCTACATTTTTCAACTTCATTCATAAGAAAGTTGCAAATATAGCCATGTTTATAATATTTTATAGGGGTAATTACAGATCTGTACACATGCCGAAACATCATTTTAGGATCAATCCTTCAAGTTTGAAAAAAAAATTCTCGATCTCTCAAATTTAAAAAGTTAACATTTAAGTGTAAATTTTGTTAAATATAACATAAATGTCTATAAAAAATCTAAAATACTCTCGGTATGTAACTCTTAAACAGAGAAATTATTTAATAGATATGTAATTGTCATTTTACCCTAAAATAAATAACAATTTCAACTAATATATTAAGGGCGTATTTGTCTTTTCATGTAAAAAATAAAAGAAATAAATTTCTTTTTAAAACCTAATGAAATTACAAATCTATTCTCTTTCTTCAATCTATCCTATCTTACCCATCCCCCACCCACTAATTCTATATCTAATCCATTTCTCTACAACTTTTCAATCTCTCGCCACTTTCATTATCTCCAACAAATTAAACACAAAATGATTTGATACATAATTTAAATTTATAATTAAATACATGATTTTATTTTTTATTCAACCAAATTAAAACCCAAAATCTGCTGATTTGATTTTTCATTCAACCAAATTGAAACTCAAAATCAGCGACCTCGGCAACTATGATGTCGACACCCTTCATCGTCAATATGTCTTAAAGGTCGGAATCCTTGGGGACGACTACGGTGGCGCGGCAGTCATCGATAGCGCTGAGCTGGAGGGCGGAGGTGTCCTTGCTGAACTAGACCCTCACGTTGAGTATGGCAGATTGGCTAGGTATGGCAGATTGGCCATCGATTGTCTTAGGGGTAGTCTGGAGGAGGTTCTGACCGAAGGAAGATGGGTTTGCCAAACTGTGCATGGCAGATTGGTTTTTGATGACAGATGGAGCAGTGGGTGGGGAGGCGTTGTCGACAACGAGTGCTTGCGGGGCGATGGAGAAAGAGAAGGGGAGGGAAGAAAATCTGGTGGGTTTGGGTGAACCTATCTCAGCACACTGGCGTTTCGAGGGAAGACGAAGCCGCAGTCGGAGTCGGGACTTGAACCCTCAAGGCGAAATCTGGCCTAAGCCGCGGTCGCCGCACAGATTCTTGCCGGAGACGGCGAGGCCGACGACGCATGGTTCGGGAAAGTCGGTGATGTTGGCGTAGGAGACGCAACAGATTAGCCAGCGACCTACGACAACCTATTCGCCGGCGAGCACGTACGAGAGAAAAGGGTGTGTGATTGTGTGATGGAGGAGGGCAAATGTGACCTTTCATATGTTATTTTAATCATCTTTTACTTTTTTATTTTGTTTTCTTGAAAATACAATTCTGCCCCTAAACTTTAAGTTTAATCTGTTTTGCACATGAGGATAGAATAATCATTTTAACTTATAATATAAGTGTATCATTTTTAAATTAATATGTGAGAGTATTTTGGGTATTACAAAAAAAGTTAACAGATTCTGTTATCGAATTGAGTGAAGTGTGACGCAATGAAACTCGAGGACTTAGAAATTTTTTTTCAAATTTGGGGGACTGATTTTATATTGAAGTTTCGGTGAATGTACTGATATGTAATTACCCCTACTTTATATATGTAAGCTTGTACACTTATTTTTATACCATACACATTTCAAAATATTATTTAGATGCTATTTTCGGAGAGGCAAGACTCATCCTTTATTATTTTACTAACGATTTTTTTAATAGTAATCCGTGTGATGACTTAGTTTTAGGTGAATTATTAGAATATGTTACATCAGACATAATTTAACAGGGGTCTCATAGTCTATCATATTTGTAGTACACGTACTTCAATCATATAAAGGTAAACCACAATGAAATACATACTTGCCCCATTAGCATATATACAATGAAGCAACCAGCCCTTCAACATCTCTCATAATGTGTTCTAAGCTGTTGAAAGCTAGATCTAAGATCTACATACAAAGGGACTGTTATGAAATTTTACATTGAAAAATGAATATCATGTGTGAAGCACATAGGGTTTATTATTTTCCTTCCAAATCTCGAACCGTGTGAACAATATTATTACAAGGTATTGTTTGTTGTTGCCATACATTAAAGAGGTGCAGAAAAACAGAGCATATAGCCCAAACTGATGAGCCATTTTGTGATCAAGAGTTGATAGGTTTGAAGACAACAGTAGAGTGATTGGCAATGTGCAAGCTGAACTGGCCTCCCTTCTCAGTGACATCAACCTTGTCCTCCCCCGCCGGAGGCACCATTTCGAACTCCGCCACCAGCTTCCCTATCACCATCCCCAAGATGGGCATCGCAAGTATGAGCCCCGGGCAGCTCCTCCTCCCCATCCCGAACGGCAGGTACCTGAAGTCCACCTTCCCCCCGGCCACCACCGCCTCCGTCCCCCTCTCCTCCTCCATGAACCTCTCCGGCCTGAACTCCCCCGGTCGGTCCCACAGGGCGGGGTCGTTGGCCAGCCACCACGCGTTCACCACCACCTTGGACTCCCTGGGGACGGTGTACCCCCCCAGCCTGGCCTCCTCCAGGTTCATGTGCGGCACCAGCAGCGGTATCGGCGTGTGCAGCCTCAGCGCCTCCTTCACCGTCGCCTGCAGGTACGGGAGCTCCTTCAGGCTCGACTCCCTCACCGCCCTTCCCTTGATTTCCTCCCGGATCTTGCGCTGGACGGACGGGTGGTTCACGACCTCGGCTATGGCCCACTCCATAGACCACAGGGTTGTCTCTATTGCGGCCACGTTGATGTTCTCTACTATGTACAACACGTTCTCTTCGCTGATCTCTCCTTTTAGCTCCGCATCTATTATGTGGTCGATGGCACAGTTGATCTTGTGCTTCCCTCCTTCGTCACCCATCAGTTTCCTACAGTGTAGTAGCGTTCAAATCGTTAGATCACGAGGAAACAGAATGACTCGAATTTTGTAGTGCTAATAAGTTGTATGTTCTTGAAATTTGGGGTGATAAAATAATTTGAGCTCGACCAGGCTTGACATATCTCTAACTGATCAGAGATTTTTTGAGAATCGAGGTAAGAAATGATCGGAGTTCAAAATTGATGGACTTCTAACATCTATTGCTTTAGATCATATTAGAGGTTGTTCATGCACCCCAACTGTTGTATGTGAGAGTGTGTATTATAAAGTACCACATTTAAAACAAATGAATATAAAACGAGTAAGTAATAGTGTTTGCACATATATATCAAAGTGGGTTGGACTTCTAACATATATACATGTACGAGTTAAAATAGAATATTGAAGTACCTTCTTTTCTGGACAAAGTGGTCATTGAAAAATGCAAGCCTCCTACTCTGCAAGTCTCTGCATTTCTTCAAATACCCTCTCAAGAACGGCCTAAGCAGAGGGATGAAATCTCCATAATTATAGTCGAAGCTCTGGGCCAACCGGCTCCTCTCGGAGTTGAACCTGGTGGCCTGGATGAACAGAGGGTCCTCCTGAGAGTCGAACCCGGCATCAAACATCATCCTATACATGATATTGTAGAGCATGAGCTGCAAGCGCTTCCTTATAACCACCCCTTCCCTCGTGGCTCCCTTCAAGTCACGCACCACCAGCTCCATCTCATGCTCCCACATGGGACTGTAGTTGTGCACCACCTTGTTGGTGAAGAACGGGAGCGTCATGATCCTCCTCATCTTGCGCCAGTGCTCCCCGTACACCGTGAACACCATGTCTTGCCCGTTCCCGGTGAAGATGTCGAACACCACGTTGCGCGGGCGGGACCCGAACTCCACCCCCTGGGTGTGGAGGACTTGCGTGGCTAGCTCGGGGTCGGAGACAACGACCAGGTTCTTGGAGCCGAGTTTGAGGAGGAAGACGGGCCCGAGGGTGCGGGACATGGAGGCGAGGAGACGGTGGTTGAGGTCATTGCCGACTTGGAGCCAATTGCCAAAGATGGGGATGGAGAGAGGGGAAGGAGGGAGGAGAGTGGAGGGTTTGGAGGAGGAGAGGAGCAAGTAGGCAGTGAGGGGGAGGAGGATGAGAATGATGGAGATGACAGTTGGAGGGAAATTACTAGATATGGAGATGTTGTGGGATGTGAAAAAGTTGGCTGATGAGAGAAAATGACCCATTTTAAGGACTGGGTTTGTGTGTTGTTACTTGTTTGAGGATGATGGGTTTATATAAAATGTGGGTTGGTGGAGGATTGGGAAAGGAAAGGGTATCAGAGGGAAATGGAGTTGGTGTGTGTCAAATGGTTTTTGGGGTGAATCAGTGGGTTGTGACTTTGAAACAAGGTAGAGGAAGAACTCATGAGTTGCCTCTTTTTAAAGATTTAAATGGGTCTTTTGTTTAGTGGGTAGGTAGGTCATAGGTGGGCCTATTTTTCTTCCCTCTTTGTATTATTTTCTTCTTCTCAAATAATGTTCATTTCTGTTCAAATTGTGAATGTTAAATCAAGAACAGATAATTCATTAGAAGAAACAGAATATTGTGTTTATCATCACAACAAGCAATGGTTTCAAATGTGCTTAATAGTTTTTTTTATGTGATACATACTTAGTAATTAAAAACTTGTTTGTACAGATTTCAAAACAGAGAAGAAAAACTTGAGTGTACATCTTTGAAGTAGGGTGTATGGACTTGAGTTCAAGTCTCCCTCTTACCTAATATCTCATGCACATGTGTTGTGCTTAGAATATATTTTCTGAAATCGGTTTACTACAGGTCAAGAGTGAACTATAATTGAATTTGAACTTGATTCAAATTTATAATGGAATTGAAATTTGTGTGATCTAAAATTTTAGTGAACCGGATAGAATTGAAATCAAAATTAGGAGTAATTTAGGTATTCTAGGCATTATAGGGGTAAGTTGTCAATAAAAATAGTCAGGGTACAAAAAAAGAGAGAAGTTACGGTATGAAAATGTCATTTCGGGATAGTTTGATGTAATATATTGTCATTATCCCATTCTCATATAATATTATAAAATTATCACATTTTATATATTTTTGAAATAATCTCGTTTTAGTCAGTTAAGTTGACACGTTTTTCACTTAAACACACCTAGTTTTAACAAATTAAAATACATAGATAATGTTTCATTTTTTCTCACTTTAGGTGACGGTGTTAGTTATCAGTTAGTTTTCAATGTGAAATTACAAAAATGTTCCTGTTTGTCATTCAAATTTTCAAAAGCATGTCATTGGGATCCACATCCTCTCTCTTCATACTTTTGTACCCTTCCCAGCTGAGCCCTAATGGACTATTTCACCAAAACACCATAATTCATAAACTCTTAATCTATACACAAACATAATTTTGGGCATTTGTATCCAAATAACACCTATTCTGCTTCGAGCATAATGGGTAATCCATATATACCTGTGGGTCAATGGGTGCTACACCATGGTGAGTGGAACCTCTAAATCCTAGTTCTTGTATGAGAATTAGAATCTAAAACCCAAATAGGATCTAAAATACAGAGATTTTGTTTCCATGTATTTAAAGCCATGAAGTATTTAAACCATAAGAAATCTATTTACAAGTGGTCATCACACAATGTGGGAGCTAAAAGTAAAACCATCACAAGACAAAAAGGGTTGCCCAACTTAAACTGAAGTTATAAGCACAGTCTCTTGCACTAATGACCATCCAAAGTAGTTGGAAAACAACCAATCCCAATTAAAATCATGGCCGTTCGGGGTGTTTTTTTAACTGGCTGTGGATTTCCCGACGGGTACAGAAATTTCTCATTTTCCACTTCTAACCTAAAATATTATTAAAATATATTTATTTTTTAATAAATTTTAATTAAAAATTATACATTAAAATATTATTATTTTATTAAATAAGTATCGTAAAATATTATTTTGATAAAAAATATATTTAAGGATATCAAATTTTTTATTAAATATGTATTTTAAAATTTAATTTTTAATGTACCGGAGCGGAGCGGGACAGAATGGGGCAGGGATACCTCACCACTTCCTGGCCCCGTTCTGGTTTAGATTCGGGAATTCTCCTCTCTGTTCTCGTATGAATTCGAGAATCACCATCGGGGACGGAAAAAATTGCCATCCTTATTTTTTACAAAATCATAAACCAAATATGACATAACAGAATTGCATACAAGAACCAGTTTCACAATGATGACATGACTCTACTAAGCACAAAAAATTACATAACTCTAACGGACAATCGTGGTTAGTTATAATATAGTTCCATTTTTGTGAGATGATCGATACATCCCGAGTCCCGAGCTCCACAACCTTGGTTGAAACCGTGATGGTATTTAGCTTATTTTTCTTTTAACTATATTTTTTTGTTTTTACCAATTTAATTATTATTATTTAATTAATTATAATTTTTAGGATGAAATTTTGCCTCTTAAAATAATTTTTGGATCCGCCCCTACTTTTATATATATTTCTACTTAATATTATGAGTTTTAGGAGAATCATCGAGTAAGAGTAAGAAAGTCATGAAGATTTTCATAATCAAAACTTAAGAGACCACTCTTCACATGATAGAAAATATTAGTTAGAACCACTGTTATGAAACTCGCTAGTTCCGGTCGAATTCTAGATTTTGGGCTCAACCGAGTCGAGTTTGCTAAAAAGCGGACAGAACTCGGTCAAACCGGTCTAGATCGATTGAGTCCGGTCTAGCCCGGTCAAATTCCAGTCTGACCGGTCCATTTTTTGTCCATTTTTTTAATCAAAGCTTTTCTTCCTCAATAATTTCAAATTCAATTAATGATAGTTGCTAGATTTTACAATACATTCAATCAACCGGAGCATTTTGGTTCAGTAAATAAATATTAAATGTCAGAACCTTTTGGTTAGGTATATATTCAATCAACAAGAGCCTTTTGATCTTATAGTATTAAAATTTATCGAATAAATATCAAATGCTAGAACATAATCTTTGATAAGCATATATGATTAACTTAAAATTTTCACATCTATATATAATTAATCCGATAAATTTTGGAGTTTGTGTGCCACATACGCGATAAAATTTGATTATATATAATTAGTTTTGTTTATAATAAACATTCCATATTAATATATAGATATATATTTTTTTTAATGCAAAACGAGTTTTGCTCGAGTTCCGAGATTTTCTTTATTTTCAGCGAGTCGAGTTTTTGCCTGAGTTCCGAGTTTCATAACCTTGGTTAGAACTTGATAGAATAGCCTGAAAGTTCCAAACAGATGATCATGGTTGTTCATCATCATTAGAGATGCTCAAATTAGCCGCAAATTGGGATACCGATTGGAATTGTACATATAAAAATCGGAACTGGGACGAACCGGTACAAAGTGAATAAACTTCCCAACCACTAGAGAAAATATCCATATGTGAAAATGCTGTGATTTTTTTGTTCATCAACGATAGAAGAGGTGATGATTACGTAGGAGGCGGAGGAGAAAAACCTAAGGTTTAGAAAGAATTTTTCAACTAGTTTTTTTAATTTTTTTAATTTGAACTGATTTCGGTTTAACTGGAATAACCGACCAAAATTTACAGTTAGCTGGAAGTCTGGTCTCAGTGTAATTCTGGGCAATTTCGGTTCTAGAAATTAGAAACCAGATATGAATGGTTCAGTTTTTGGTTCCAATCTCTAATTCCGGTTATTCGAAAATGAGCACCCTTAATCGTCGTCGTCATCATCACAAACCCATAATACATCTACTTTAACTGTGTTGTAGTTTTATAATTCAAATTAGGTGTATCGTTTGGATGAAATATAACAATTATCTCATTGGAATTGAATTGAACGTAAATCTCAAAAAATATATGGCATAACTTGTTGTGATGAAATAACGTATTTATTCTACTTGAACCTTTTCAACTATATGACAAATTTGTGATTTTTTTAATTGAGATTCCATACGGATAGCAACCAAAATAACCACTTATTTTTCTTTCACTACTTTTCAATATATTTATATTAGAGTCTAAACCCTCGCATTAATCATAAAACATAACCTTTTTTGAAACAATTATAAAATATAACTTTAATTTCACTGGTATCGATTAACAATTATGAATGAATCGTTTTCAAATTTAAATTGAGTTTAAATTTGTGGATAAAATTATGATGATTAATTAATAGCTATTTATCAATTCATATACTTATTAAAATTTAATAAATATATCTACAATCGATCTGGTTGTGAAATTGGGATGTGTTTACAAAAGGAGTCGTTTGGGCCATGGATCCCACAATATCCTCAATGATTTAATTTCAAAGCAATAGCATTATTAATTAATTAGAAAAGATCAACACAAGTAATTATGCATAATTATCGCCCCAAACCCAATCTTCGGAACCATCGTTTTATTTTGGGAGTATAAATTCAGAAGACTCTTTGTCGAGGATATCAGAATACTCTGCTATTGCAGATTATATGTGGATTTGTATTGTATCATCCTTGTGATTTCGCTAACATCAACATCAATTTGTGAGTTTGCTTATTTTTTTACTTTGTTTTGTTTAAATTTATTGATTTGTTGTGCGATTTTACACTTGTTTCAAGTAAAAATTGCTTTGAGGCATTGTGTTATGCATCACAAGTTTGTTGGAAAATTATAAGAATTACATTTGTGTTGGGCATCACAAGTTTGTATAGAAAAAATTGTAGCGATTCTTCAAAATTCAGAGAAAAAAAAGTAACAATTAGTGCTCATCATATATATTATATATAGTAAGCAAATAAGAGAGATTGATAGTATGGTAAATTATTAATCGAGTATGTACATGATCTCTGCACATTCTTTAATATAACATCTCCCATACAAATATAGCATTAACACAAGGTCATATCTATATATCCTCTATTTTATTTCAAATTTTCCTCAACCGTGTACTCAATTATTATTCAATTCCAACATGTATGATGCAATTGATTGGTTATTTAACCATACCATTAATGAACATTTCATGCATTCCAAGCACAACTAACTTCTTCATGATGCTCAGTCATTGGTTACAGATTGAATAGGTGCAATGCATTAAAGAACGAAAAGGTGCAAACGCTAAGGAGAGCTTTTATATATAGAAGTTTTTTTAGTGATTATTTCCCTACTACTATTTGCCGTCTGTTCAACCGAGCTCGCCGCCGTTATTATACGCTCCTCATGCAGGGCCACGACTACTCCGACCTCTGCGTCTCCGCCGTCACCATCGTACCGGAACTCGCATCCACAGTTCAGACCCCTTGGGACGTCATCGAGCTCACTATCAACATCACAATCACGGCAGGGCAGCACAACTACATACCTCACTGTTGGCTGGGGGCCTGACGGCTCGTGAGAAGATGGCGCCACATATGATCATGAAATCATGAAATGAAATGATTCAAATGATCGACTTGACCCTATATGAGCTACGTGAGACCGTCAGGACCTCGCGGCGTACCCGAGCTTTGACAAGTCAATGGCAGCTTCTGTCTTTAAGGAACATCATATTAATCTTCCTTTGAGACTGGAGCCGCCATTGACTTGTCAAAGCTCGGTACGCCGGCGAGGTCCTCAACGGTCTCGCGGAGCTCATCTAGGGTCAAGTCGATCATTTGAAGGTTCTGTAGCGCCATCTTCTCACGAGCCGTCAGGCCCTAGCCGACAGTAAGCCTCTCGACGGCGTTGTGCTGCACCGCAGTGATATTGATGTTGATGGTGAGCTCGATGACGTCCCAAGGGGTCTGGACCGTGGATGCGAGTTCCGGTACGATGGCTGAAACGCAGAGGTCGGAGTAGTTGTGGCCCTGCATGAAGAGCGTGTAACAATGCCGGCGAGGTCGGTTTTACGTAGGCGACGAATAATAGTAGGGAAACAATCACTAAGAAAAGCTTCATTCCATATAATGATTGATCAGTGGGCAAAACAAAGGCTTCTTTTTGATCGATCGGAAGTTTAGGGTTTGGGATCGTGTGTGAGTATATATATATATTGGATAGATTGATGTAATTGATACGTGTGTTAATTTGTGAGATAATATTATTATTATTCAAGTTTTTTCAAAAAAATATTATTGTTCAAGTAAATATTATCATAAAAGATATTGAACTTATGGATAATGATTGAGTTAAAAAGTCCATCCAGCTCTACTTTCAAATGTTCCTTTACTACCATTATATGAGTTACGAAATGAAAAGTCATTTTATAATCTTTTCCCAACTTTTCCTGCGATAGACTATATAAACATGAATAGTGGAAGCATAAATCATGAAATTACTTGATGCTCTTGCTTGGTGTTGTCAATCCAGTCAGATGTTCGAGTTTGTTTACTGTAAATGATTAGATATAGAAATTAGGAAGTGAGTGTGTTTTTGTATGATCTATTATATTGGTGTTGTTTTTGTATAACCCAACTGTCAAAAGAAAAAAATGGTTGATTGTATGCATTCAAAGAGGAAGCATGAGCACAAGGTCACAAGGTGCAATTTCGTCTGTTCAACAACATATTGGTGGATCAATTCTATAAATAAACCCATGCATTTGAAGATTTTGTAAGGAGCGCACCAAAATGTGAAATGCGTTATAAAGAAGCAACGGTTTTCAAAATAATATCATATGTGATTTTTTTATATTATTTTTAATTTAAGAAACTACATTTAAAGATGGTGTTTGATTAAGTAGTTTTAATTTTGAAAGTTTTAAGAAATAATAATTTAGAGATGGATTATTCGTAATTGTTACCAAATTAAATAATTCTAAGATTAACTGCCCATAATTGAATTGATATATTTCACATCATTTTAAATTCTAATATTAATTTAAATAACGTATTAGTAACTGCTGAGATTTTTTATGAATTTATATCACATATTAGTATTTGAGTAACCTTGCATCATGATTAAATGCAACCATGAATAAGTTGGTTCATATGTCATATAATGGTGATTTTTATGTTCAAGGTGAATGGATCTTGTGTCGGATGCTTGGAGAAGATAGATGATGAACCTAACTACCATTCTAAACAATAAATATGTGAAGGGAAACAAGAACATGTGAATTGCTTGGAGAAATTTGAGTGATTTTGTACTTGATTTTTTTTGTAATTAGTTGTTAGTTTGACTTTATCTCGGGCATATTACCAATTCAAGATTAAGGCTTTTCCATTTATTGTATTTCTACTTGGGCTGCAATTTTTATAATGATTAGCGGAGTGACTTAATTGGCAAATGAGGCCAATTCACCATGTCATGGTTAGGAAAAGTTTTTCATTAATCCTAAAAAAGATCTCATTAATCCTAAAAAGATCTATAAAGTGGTTTAAATTTTAAGAGGGCAATGGTAAAAAACATGGGAGAAATAAAATAAATATACTTATGATCACATTCCCAATGGTACACTAATAATACACATGTTTTAAATTTTGGGGAAAATCAAGAAAGTTAGGCCTTAAACCATCCACAACATTGAGTGGAAAGAAAGTGGGGACTCATGACAGAAAGGAAGGGTAGAAAAGAGAAGGGAGTGGTGGAGAGGGTATGAGAGAGAAAGAGAGTGAGTAGGGTGGATTGAATATAATAATAATATATAATTAACTTCATATATAAATTAATAATTATAATATATATATATAAATAATTTATACAATTAGATATTAATAATTAATTATGTATAATATATAATTCATACAGTATTGTATGAATTGAGATCGGCTATAAACTATATATATATGTTACAAACTATAGAATGCATATTATTCATTAGATTTGTTTCATCAACGGTTGTTATCAATGACATTATTTAATATGTAAAATAATTAGAAACAAACTAAAAAGGTATATATATATATATATTATAAACCCTACACGAGGCCACACCACAAATGAACTTGTGAGAGCGCCGCTTCTTCTTCCATCCAAATCTGGGTACACTTCCGGCGACCGCTGACGACGACTTAGCTAGACGATGACGGCTCCACCAGAAGACGACTGATGGTGGCTTCGACGATTCGATTGGGCAACGACGATCATCCGCCCACTCACACACGACGGCTCGATGACGGCGATCAGAGATTTATTTTCGGATCCCGCGACCCATCTCCTTGCTCGGCATCGACCCTGCCCCCACACGACGACGAGCGACGGTCGCGACTCTACTCCACCGAACACACAGTGAACGATGGCGACTCCATCGAGACGAGAACGACGATTCAAACCAGATGCGACAACAGTGATGGCCTCGGCGGCGGCAACCCTCTATCCAGACGGTCGTCGGGACTCGACGTTTTAACGGCGGCGGTGTCCCAACGACGGTGAAACTTCGGCTGTGGCTCAGGCGCTGATGATTGAGATTAGTTTTTCATCACAAATTTGTGTATTGATTGAGTTTTGATTTTTTGTCACAAACTGAATAATAGTGATTGAGCTTTTGTTTCGATAAAAAACGGTATATTGTATGTTATGATTAAACTTTTAGTTTTTTTGGTAGGTACCTATTTGAATTATGGCTTCTATTTTCCAAGTTTGGGTTGAGTATTATAAATGCTAATCATATGTAATTAGTGGTTTATTTGATGATTATGTATCTTGAATTCTTTAGAAAAACACGTAGATGCATCGAACGTGTTGTTGACGACCTATACAACTTTTGTGTTTTAGAAAAACACGTAGATGCATCGAACGTGTTGTTGTTGACGACCTATACAACTTTTGTGTATTTTCATTGTTGCTTGATCTCATGTTGTTTTTGTTTATGTCTATTATATATAGAATTATAATAATTTTTAGGATAATGGGTTGAAATGAATTCTTAATTTGTGTGATGGCAAAGAAACCAATTACTAAACACGAGATTGTCGGTTTAAATTTTCACGGGTCGGTATTGCTGATTAATTATTATCTTATAGTTCACCTATTTGGTGACTCTTGAAGGTTATATGATCTCATACATGAATCATATTTATGAAACTGGTTTGATGGAGCATATCCGATAGAATATATCAGATGACACATATCAGATGAAGCCAATAATTAAACATATCATGTGAACTGATGAAACTATTGCATTGAATTGATGAAACAATTTGTAAGTAAACCGATCAAACCATTACAACGAACCGGTACTAAAACATATTCAACTAATAAAATAAAATTTTCAAGTAAAGAAATATTATTCAAAAGAAAGAGGGGTATAAAAATACATTTATACCCCTCTGATAGTATAAAATGACAAAAAAATATTTATAGTTAATTCGTATTTACGCAGTATGCCATTAATGAGTCAACATAGTGGATTGATAAGTTTGTCCTTGATTGAAACCCTAATTAATTATATAAGAAAAATTTATAAATTATTTGAAATTAATTAGTTATATACACTATATAATTTATTCATGAAGTATAATTAGTATATATATATATTTGATTTACAAAATTTGCGATTTTTTTCTTATTTCTTTTTGCAATGAATTTATATTTTTCATAAATGAGCATATTTTGCGGAATTAATATATAATAAAAATAGAAAAATAAATTCTTGGAGTATAATTAACTTTTTATTCCCTAAAAAATATCTATTGTACCTATATGTAATATAAACATTGTTGTTGAATTAAATAACATAAACATAAGGCACTGTGTTGTGGCCTTCAAGAAGTGAGTGTCTGCAGAGGGTGAGTGTGCTGATGTGGCAACTCAAAAGCTGACGTGGAGGCCCCCAGAGAGGCCCTCTCTTGCGAATAGCCTTATAGCCCAATGATTATGTCCTTGCCCAATCCACCCGTTAATGCTGTTTGGTTAAAATAATAAGTTAATATTTAGTCTCTTTAGTACTTCTTTTTTCTAAAAAAGCTATATCGTGTGAAGATGAAGAGTTCTCAATGGTTTCAAAGTAAGACTTTCATAGTAGACCGTGGGTTGGAGGGGGTGTTAGGGAAAACATGGCAAGATGAGAATTTGACTGATACTTCTAATAAATTTTTTATGTGCATCAGTGAACAGAAAGGGAAAATATCAACAATATAATAAATCACCTTGAGCTGCAAACTTATAGAGCATGTCCACCAACAAGGATCTGTGTAACCACTTCTATGTGATTCTAAAATATCTTTTGCTTTATAAAATATTCATTGCATTTATCCGTACACTAAGAGATTGAAGAAAGTGATCTTCTAATTATTAATAAGAGCAATTATTTGTAATATCGTTCTAGACAAACAACAAACAATAATGTAAATGTAAATTATTTGATTATAATGGCTTTCTCTATAATTATCAAGTGTCAGTTTTTTTATTTTTCGTTGTGTGGTTTATGCAGTTGATATTGGTGAAGAAAAATTAATTATTACACCAACACCGTAAATTAGAAACTGCAAGAGAATTAATTAGAATGGGCACTGATTTCAGTTTTGGTGGCTATGGTAAACTTTTTACTGAAAAAAATTAGTATTTTATTGTATTAATACAGTACAACGAATTTAAGAGACAAGTTGATATTGATATTTTAGGAAAGTTTTAAGTTTGTATCTTTTGGTTTTGATGCAGTGCGATTTGAGGAGACTTTTATGCAGAAGGTAGAGCACTCGAAGTTAATACGGAAATGTTAGATTTCGACAAAAAAACTAGAGTTTTCCATGCAGAAACGGTATTCTGAGCAAAACTCGTGGTTTTCCATGAGGTACGTCAGATTTAGGCCATCGGAGGTCATCTGGAGGGTAAAAATTGCGTTTTATAAGTTTTGGGCACTTTTTGCAATATTTAATTGTTGTTTTCTTTTCTTTTCCAGCAAGTTAGGGTTTCATTTTCAGTTATTTGTGTTCCTCTATTTAAGAACCCTTAGACATCTTTGTTATTCAAATTATTGAAGTTTAATAAAAAAAATCGAGGCTTCCCTCAAAATCTATCATCTTCGGTATTCTTGCGAATCAACGAATTTTGATAAACAGTTCTTCCTAGCCACGTACGCTGGATCAGTTGATATCAGAGGCCAGTCGATCTTGAGGTATGCCGCTCCGTAGACAACAACGAGCCGCTCCCCATGGTGCTGATGATGATCATGCTGAGTTACGACGTGAACATGCTAAATTTCGCAGTGAGAACGACGATCTGAGGCGGCAGGTTGAATTATTGACGCGACGAATGGATGAATTGTATCGTCGTGATGATGATACTGTCACAGACGAGAATCCTTTCGCCTGTTGCCGGAATCGCTCACCCGAACGCCCTAACCGTTGGTGGGAATATGGTTTCAAGGTGAACATTTCACAATTCGATGGCAGTCTTAAATCTGCTAATCGTGGCCTTTTTGCCGAGGCTTGTGAATTCGAATCTGCCCTTCTCACATATTCGACCCCTATTTATGATGATTATGCCGACACAGATGCGGCGATTTATGATGATTATGCCAACACAGATGCGGAGGAGTATGTGTGCGGTGATTTTTGTCCTTTGTTGATGCTCTATCGATCCTGCTTAACGCCTCGTGCTCTTTAGGAGCATGCTTCTGCCGAAGAGTTCGTGGGACAATTGGCTCAAGTTCATCAGACCACTCATGACCATTTGGTTACAACTACGGCCAAGTACACGAAGATGGCTAATAAAAAATGTCGTGATGTGGAGTTCGATGTCGGTGACTGTGTGGGCTATACTCGCCGATGATCGCTTTCCTGCTCGTGAATATAGCAAGCTTGTTGCTGAGAAGATTGGTCATGTTGAGATTGTGGAGAAGATAAATCTTAATGCCTATCGTTTGCGCCTTCCCGGTCATGTACGTAAATCTGATGTCTTCGGTGTAAAGCACCTTATTCCTTTCATAGGTGATTCTTCTTCTGATGAGGATGATGTGGTTCCAGATTCGAGACTGAATCTTCTCGACCCTGGAGGAATGAAGCGGTGCGATTCGAGGAGGCCTTTATGCAGAAGCTAGAGCACCCGAAGTTAGTGCGGAAGTGTCAGATTTCGACAAAAGACTAGTGTTTTCCATGTAGAAACGGTGTCCTGAGAAAAAATCATGGATTTTTCATGAAGTACGTCGGACTTAGGCCATTGGACGTCATCTGGAGGGTCAAAATTGCATTTTTTTTAAGTTTTGGGCACTTTTTACAATTTTTAATAGTTGTTTCCTTTTCTTTTTCAACAAGTTTGGATTTCCTTTTCTAGTTATTTATATTTCTCTATTTAAGCACCATCACCCGTCTTTGTTATTCTAATGATTGAAGTTTAATAAAAAATCGAGATTTTCTTCAAAATCTATCATCTTCGGTATTCTTCTGAATCAACGAATTTTAATAAAGAGTTATTCCTAACCACATACGCTACATCAGTTTTAGTTTCGATAATCAGAATGGTGAAAAAAATGCTAAAGTATTATATGACAACTATATTGCAACTTCTAAAGGGATATTCTTTTAACTCAACTTGGTAATTGTTGGTTTTCTGCTTTCCAAAATCTGTTACGATCTCCTCTTGCATATTGTATCTTTAATTGCTATTGAACTCGATGTTTAATTCAAGATCCTTATGTTTCAAGGTTGAAAAAAGACCATGTTCACTTTGTTTCGCTACTAAATTCCTTATGCGGCAACAAGTTAGATTGAAAATATTTTGTCCTGGTTGAGGTAATAATTATCACATAATTAAGATATATAGATAGAACGCGTATCGCGCGTGCCCCTCACTAATTTGTTTAAATTTAATTACACCATAAAGATGACTTTCAATTAAATAATCTCCAATCAAGAATTACAATAGTCTTTTTTACTCTAAAACCAATATCTTTTAGATATGTTATCCATTTCATTGTTATATGGGTAGCATTAAAAATATAAATATGAAATGTATAACCCTATTCATAATGGGTATAAATCTAATCAAATTAAGCATGAGTAATAAATGTAACAAATGTATTATATAAAACAAGTGATGAAAATAACAAGTTAACTTTGCTCAAATAGCAAATGCTTGAAAAATAGATAGAGGTTGGGTCGAGTCCCCTAAATCATGGAGTAACAAATATTTTTTAAAAAGCTGGACTCCAATAGAGACTCAAAATTGCTAGTAGATAATTAAAATAAAAAGTCAATTCTAAATTAATTGGTGAAGGCTTGAAAATGAAAGCGAGGCTAGGTTGGAGACCCTCCCTCCTTTAAACGCTTACCAATTTTATTGGAGATGTTGACTTTATAGGAAACTTAACAGTTGTAATAATATAAGCAAAGTGAGATAATTATGAGGTCGAACTGGCTTACGGGTTCTCAGTATGCCATTGAATGTGGCAGACACAAATATACAAATATGTTTAAAGGCATGGATATTTTATTGGCCGAAAAAATTCTTTTGGCAATATACGAGGACTTGATCCAAGTCCTAGTTTTTCACCGACTTGATACGGGTCTTAATTTCTTACTCGTTTTAATAAAGCGCTCAAATTTTTTTTTAAAAATAAATTATATTCATAAGTATGACATATTCTTGTAAAAGAGGAACACAAAAATCAAACTGAAAAATTAAGTAAATTTGAAGACATGCTAAGAAGAGTAACACTCGATAACAATATACCTTATGCTAATATAATTCATCGGTTGACTTACAACAAATGTACGAAGGAAAATAAGTTCTCCAAAAATAAGCAAGCTAAGGATAGAAAAACTCTTTCTACAAACATAAAAAGTGATGAGTGGTTGTTGTTTGGTTTCTAAAACTCAAGCTAACAAAATTAGATTTCATTTCATGTTGAAATTTTAATCAGATAGTTATGCAAGATGTCACGCACAATGTAACGTATAATGTTATGACCAAGTGTATGACAACGTGTGTAGATAAAGACGGACAGTAAATAATGAACGTAACAAGTAAAGACACACAAGATTATTTACCGAGTTCGGTGCAACATCACCTACGTCTGGGGGCGCTCTGCCAGTAGAAAGGTTTCACTATATGGTAATACGTCAAAACATACAAGTACCTATGATCATCACAAGATCTATATTTTATGCTACTATTACAAGTGCAAACCTATCTCAGGGACTCCCCCTGAATCCAAGACGCCATCTTGATTCCACTCTTCGAGCAATCGCTTTGCTCTGTCAGTTCAAGTTGTCGTTAAACGTTTAGTTGCGTGCAATCTTCACTCACGCGATCAGTAAACCCTCAATCACTTAACTCTCAATAGTTAACGTGATACACAATGTCCATAACATAATACGCAACCTCTCAACCCGCAAACCTTCACGTCTAAGAGCTCTGTATATTATTGCTAGGAAAAACAAAAGCCACTGATTGCTAAGGGGACAGCCTAAGCTTTTATAGCAATCGATCATGTGGACTAACCCTATTGGGTTTCCTTTTTATCATCGTCGCTGGAAACGTGTGGCAATATATTCTTTCCATATTGTGTCGAATGCAGCTGGAGATTTCCGATAATCCTTGTTGTAGTCGAATTTTATGAAAACGGAAACTTTCCTTAATTGTGTCGAACAGTATGTCTGCCGAAATGTCGCGAAAGATGTCGTACACAATGTTTCGACATTCTTCATGACACTATTCCTAAATCTTTGAAAAATAAGTCAATCAGCAAAAACGTCGTAACTACACATGTCATTCAATTAGGTCACCCCAGTTCAAATCCACTATATAATTCAGACGCCACCATATGAGAGCATAATGACACACTATGTAACATATAATCGTTATAGCAATTGCATCCCGACTAGAGGAAGATGATATGATTAATAACAAAAAGGGTTTACCAAAACTCAACCCTTTATTAAAAGTTAGAGAGAAGTGATCATTACAAGATAAATGCACAAAGCCCGCATAAGTCCAAAAATGCCATGTAGCAGTCTAAAACCGAAATTAATGTTTTTCGAAGGTGAAACATGTGCAAGTAAGGAGATAATTTGCATTAGTGTTAATTATACATTGCTCATATTAAAGTGACGCGTTTTACACTTTACTATAGTTATAATAAAATTTTTTTATTTTAGATCAGTGTTGTGGGGTCAATCAACCTCTCTTTGAGCCTGCTAAACCTCACATTTATACACTTATTTCCATCATATCGGCTATAAAGAGCCATTTTTATTCGGTTTTTGCCCGTTTGAGCTCCAAGGTGTTTTTGGATATATTGTGCATGTTTGAGAGATTTTTATACAAGTTTTTGAAGTAAGAACGCATGGAAAAGAAGAGAGCTAAATGGAGTCAGAATTGGAGCACTAACGACGATACTTGCGGTTGAAGCAACGGGGTCAAATTCAAATTTGAAGCCAAACCATGATCGGGACAAGGCATCACATGCGAGTCACGATCGTCACAAAAAATGAATATAATTTTCAAAATAATCAGTGGCTAGGCACGATTTCAGGCACAGAGGCAAGACGATCGGGACTCGAGAAGAAAAGTGTGTCATGATCGTGACAACCCATGTCACGATCGTGACATAGGCGCCATTCTGACGACAATTGAAAGGGCTGTCACCATTGTGACACGCTGTGATTGTCTGCGGTATAAAGGTTTGAAACCCTAAAATTTCAAGAGGGGGTTTAGTTTTGGGGGTTTTAGCCTCCTCCAACCTCCCTTGCGAGACACACCTCTTCAAGGGGATTTTTGGAGCCCTTTCTCTCTTCTTGGAGCCTTTTCCTTGGAGATTGATGGGTGCTCTCAAGACCTCTCCATCCACCATCAAGATTTGGAGCTCAACATCAAGAACACCAAGACCTTGGGGAGATTTGGAGGAGCTCTTCTCTTAAAGACCTCATGGGTCTTTTGGTTTATGATTTCTCTATCTTTTCTTTTTGATTTGTTTATTATCACTTAGATTTGTTGATAAATTGGGTTGTATATGACTTTTTTTGCAATTATGAGATGCTAATGTAAGACTACATTTTTGTTTATTTGAGATGTTATTCATGTTTGTTGTGTTTGCCTTTATGTGGGTTGATTTTCGTGCTTATTGCGTTCTTGCCTAGATCACAAGAACAATCTTGGTTCAAGGGAGTCACTACGAGAGTTGGGCTTTCTTGGGGCCTGAAAATCTCCTAGGGATTCCATTATCGGAGAGAATCCGGGTTCCGCATCCCTAACCTCAAGATAATCGGTTTTAATGTCTTTCTAACCCATTAACAACGGGGAGGAATTGAGCCTCTTTCAAAGTCGAGAGACGAACTTGGCGGTTTAAGACTTAAGGTAGTATATAATGTACAACATGATTGATTGGTATTTTGACTTTGCAAAAATTGTGTTTGAATAGTATTCATGCTAGTGTTATACATTCATGTGTTTGCGGTGAAATATTATTCATTAGTGTTATTGTGCTTGGCGAATGTGGGTGAATTATTGATTGTTAATTGTTATTTAGATTGATCGTCTAGTTAATCTTGGATTAAGTAAATCCCTATGAGAGTGAGGCTTTCTTAGCGCTAGATAATGGCCTAGGAATTGCATGTTTGGCGCGAACCCACTCACCCGATTCCTAGCCCAGGAATAGTCGTGCTTAGTGCGGTTTAGTTTAAGATTATGGGGACATTGAGTGGTGAACGCACTTGCTTAAGTGACATTACCTAAGTGTGGTGACACTCGTGGATGCACATAATGTAAGCTAAATTAGACCACTTTCATTCGAGAGACGAATTTGGTGACTTAAGACTTAGGGTAACATTCACATCACGATAGGGTGTTGGATAAGATTTCATATTAGTAAAAATTGATTGTAAACTAGTATTCATGGTTGCTTGACTTCAAATCGCATGTTCACTCCATTTCCATCCTCACACGACTTTTTGTTTATAGTTTTATATTTTAAATGATACTTATACTTTTTTCCTACAAAACTTGAAATATGCTAACTTGTTAACCCACAAAAAGAAAATATGACCTGTTTAGACAATAAACCCCTATTTGGTCCCCGTAAAACTGTCCCGGTGTTACAAATTTATTACTTGTGAACGTGTGCACTTGCACATGGCGTTCCGAGGGTTACATTTGCGTGTCACGTTTCGGCTCAACAGTCAGCTAGTTGCGTTGTTTACACTTTGCTCTAACACCGTTCGAATTTGGATGGAAAACCTAGTTTTTTTTCAAAAAAAAGACAAAAATGCCCCTAAATTGATTTGAAATCAATTCAACAGGTTTGACTTGAACCGGAAATAAATCAAAATTGATTTTTGATATGCAAAATTGGACCGATTTGACCAGTCTATCTCCTTCCTCTTCGACAATTCTCTCTGGCTAGCTTAGCACGGTGACTATACTAAAATAATATTAATGATTAATGATTAGTAATAATAATATAATTAATTAGTTAATTAACAATAATATATTGAAACTTTCGAATGTCATAACTCTCTCATACGAGTTTTGTTTCGGGCTCATAATATATCAAATCAAAGATAATCAGATGATTAAATATTGTGAAAAAAATAAGTTTTGTGTATATATTATTAATATTTATTTATATAACAAATATAATAATTAGATCCGGATGAGAATAATAACTATACATTCGAAATAAAAAATTAAAATAATACTAATGATTAATTAAAATAGTATTAATAATATATTAAAACTTTTGAATGTTATAACTCTCTTATGCAAGTTTCGTTTCAGACTCATAATATATTAAATAGAAAAAATCTTTTGACCTGATGATGCAAATATCTACATTTATCAAATGGTATAATATTATATTAAATATAATTTACCCAAAAGCTCATACCAATATAAATAAATATATATTTATTAACACGTGTAGCGTGTTAGCATATAATGTTGCATATCTTATGAACATTTTGATGATTGATATAGACTAGCATATAATGACAAAACTGTTTCATTGGCTGTCATGGGCAGAACCTGCTGTTATATACTGCAAAATCGCAACAACAATTACACAGAAAAGAAACAGATAGAGAGAGAGAGCTATGGATGTTAACGGAGAAGAAGTTGGTTCCAATGGCCACGGAGTCTCCTCCAAGAGCTCTATTGTGGATATTAAGTTCACTAAGCTGTTCATCGATGGACAATTTGTTGATTCTCTTTCAGGTTTGGGAATCGATTTGCGTTTTGTTCAATAACATAGTAGCTCTGATTCGTGCCCAGATTCTGGCGAACGTGTCTCCGGCCATAATTCAACACCCAGTCTCCTCATAAGGCTTCTACATACTTATTTTAGCTCGATTTCATAACGTTTTTTTTCCTTGTTTTTGGTTGCTCGGCTCAGCCCTATTTTCTGCGAAATTTTTCGATGAGCTCTCCGGCGAGTTCCAAAGAGTGAGTTGGCGGCGGAGGTGAGGTGAGAGACGGCGGGGGAGAGGGTGCCGGAGAGGTCGAGGTTAGAGAAACATCTAAATACACATGAGTGGTGGCATGTTCTTAAAATTTGAAGTAAGACCAATGGTATTTTCGTCTTTTCAGTTAAAAAATTAACATATTTCATCTAAAATTATAACGGTCGGTGCTAACTGTCAGTTTTCAATCGTTAAGTGTAACTAGGTAACCATTTTTAAACATGAGATGACTATCTATCTTTTAGATATTGTTGGTTATGACTTATTGTCTGTTACCTTATTTTATATAGGTAAGCTTGTGCACTTGTTTCCGCATTTCAAGCTAATTTTATTTCTACAACACTTTATACTGTGGACATTTCTAAATGTTATTAAAGACGCTATTTTCAGAGGGAAGATTCATTCTTTATTTTTTTATTAACGAATTTAGTAATAGTAACCCTTATAATGACTCAGTTTCAGAGGAATTATTAGAATATGTTCCATCAAAACAAATGTATAGGGTCTCATAATTTGTTCTATTTGTAAAGAAAAATTGTCACTTACCTCCCCAGTACTATGCACGGTTTTCACTTACTTCCCTCGAAAACATAATGTGTTTTGTGTATTCCCCGAACTATACCAACGTTTCACTTAAGCCCAACGACGTTAGTTTTTTAAAAATTCTGTTAATTTTTTTTCGAAAATGAAGAAAATGCCCTTGTATTTAAAAAATTAAAAATTATTTTTCAAACTTTAAAAAAAAATATATATACATATATATATACCTGTAAAATAAATAGTAAAAACTGATTTTAGTATTAAAAATATTATTTTTTTAAAAAACATAAAATATTATAAAACATAAAAACGATGTTTAACAACCGTTTTTCATCATTTATATATATTTAAAAAATAATATTAGAATAAGTTTTTATTATTTATTTTATAAAAAAATATGTTTTAAGAAAATGTTTTTTTAATTGTTTAAATACAGGGGCATTTTCATCATTTTGACCAAAAACTAACACAGTTGGGGCTAAGTGAAACGTTAGTATACTTCGGAGACTCCACAGAACGCATTATATTTTTGGGGGAAGTAAGTGAAAACCGTGTATAATACAGGAGAGGTAAGTGACATTTTTCCATTTGTAAATAAACATAATTCAATCATCTACGTAGAAAGGGAGTGTTATAATTTTGGAAAATGTCACTTACCTCCTTCGTAGTATACCCGATTTTCACTTACCTCCCTCATGTCACGAATACGTTCTGACAAGTCCC
Source organism: Geranium rotundifolium (assembly GCA_963920655.1). Taxonomy (NCBI): domain Eukaryota; kingdom Viridiplantae; phylum Streptophyta; class Magnoliopsida; order Geraniales; family Geraniaceae; genus Geranium; species Geranium rotundifolium. Next base: position 26,017,032 of record OY987311.1, on the reverse strand, counting down.
GAAATATACGACTTTCTCACTGAGGCCCAATGGTGTTAGTTTTTGGTCAAAATGACAAAAATACCTCTGTATTAAAAAAATTTACAAACATTTTCTTAAAGTATATATTTTTATAAAATAAATAATAAAAACTGATTTTAATATTATTTTTAAATAAAAAATATTAGAAATGAAAAATGGTTTTGGAACATCGTTTTTTATGTTTTATAATTTTTAAAAAAATATATATTTAATACTAAAATTAGTTTTTTATTATTGGTTTTACAGAATAATATATATATTTTTAGAAAGTTTGAAAAAATAATTTTTAAGTAATTTTTAGTTTTTTAAATACAGAGCATTTTCGTCATTTTCAAAAAATAAGTGAACATAATTTTAAAAAAATTAACGGCATTGCACCTAAGTGAGAAATTCGTATACTTCGGGAACCTGTCCGAACGTATTTATAAAACAAGAGAGATTAGTGAAAATCTAGTATACTACGTAGGAGGTAAGGGCATTTTCCCTATAATTTTACATCGGAAAATATAAATCACGTGTGAAGCACATAGGGTTCATTATTTTCCTTTCAAATCTCGAATCGTGTGAAGAATATTACGAGGTATTGTTGTTGGCATACGATAAAGTGGTACACAAAAACATAGCATATATATATAGCCCAACATTGTGATCAAGACTTGATAGGTTTGAAGACAAGAGCAGAGTGATTGGCAATGTGCAAGTTGAACTGGAATGACATCAACCTTGTCCTCTCTCGCCGGAGGCACCATTTCAAACTCCACCACCTTTGACTCTCTGGGACGGTGTACCCCCCCAGCCTGGCCTCCTCCAGGTTCATGTGCGGCACCAACAGCGGTATTAGCGTGTGCAGCCTCATCACCTCCTTCACCGTTGCCTGCAAGTACGGGAGCTCCTTCAGGCTCCACTTCCTCACCGGCCTTCCCTTGATTTCCTCCAAGATCTTGCGCTGGACGGACGGGTGGTTCACGACCTCGACTATGGTTCACTCTATGGACCACAGGGTTGTCTGTATTGCGGCCACGTTGATGTTCTCTACAATGTACACCACGCTCTCTTTGTTGATCTCTCCTTTCAGCTCCGCGTCTACTATGTGGTCGATGGCACAGTTGATCTTGTGCTTGCCTGACTTGGGTGGCCAGTTCGGAGTCGGAGACAACGACCAGGTTTTTGGAGCCGAGTTTGAGGAGGAAGACGGGCCTGAGGGTATGGGACATGGAGGCGAAGAGACGGTGGTTGAGATCATTTCCAACTTGGAGCCAATTGCCGAATATAGGGATGGAGAGAGGGGAAGAAGGGAGGAGAGTGGAGGGTTTCGAGGAGGAGCGGAGAAAGTAGGCAATGAGGGGGAGAAGGATGAGAATGATGGAGATGAGAGTTGGAGGGAAATTAGATATGGAAGCACGGGTGGATCTAGAATTTTTTTTAAGGGGGGCAAAATTACATACTAAGCTTCTGATTAATTTAGACAAAATCATTAATATATTATAGGGGTAATTCCACTTAGGTCACCACAAAAATTTGTACACTCACTTAGGTTACCATAATTCTAATTTAATTGTTGATGTCACCACAAAAGTTTGTAATCACACTTAGGTTACTATAATTCTAATTTAATTTCTGAGGTAACCACAATGAACTTTTGTCTCATTGTTGGTCTATTTTTATTTTGAAAAAGACCAAAATGCCCCACATTTGTTTTCAAGTTTTCAAAATATGCCATTTCTCTTCAAAAATTTCATTTCCCTCCACTTCTCCCCCGACCACCACCTACGACGTCGATCCCTTCACCCGCGTCCTCCACATAGTTGCCCTATCTTTTTCTCGCTTTAGCGTGGTGCGCATGTCCGTCTCTAGCAGAGGCAATTTCTAGAAACTCGACCCACATCACCGGCGAGAAGGAAGAGGAAGATGGAGGGGAAAGTGTCATTGGGTGGTTGTTTCCGACTCGATATGAAGAAGGAGCGGTCGTCGTCGCCGGAGAAGAAATCTTCGTCTAAGGTGCCGACGCGGGTGAGGTGGAGGAAGGGGCAGCGGCGCCACCGGAGGGAGGCGGTGGAGAGGTGGTTGGCACCGGCGAGGTCGTGGCGGGAGAGGAGGTGGCGGAGGGAGGGTCGTGGTCGATGAAGGAGGTGAGGGAGGGGTCGTGAAGAAGAAATAAAAGAAAAATAGGTGAGGGGCATTTTGGCCTTTACAAAATAAAAGTAGACCACCAATGAGAAAAAAGTTCATTGTGGTAACCTCATAAATTAATTTAGAATTATGGTGACGTAAGTGAGACTACAAACTTTTGTGGTGACCTAAGTGGAATTACCCCTATATTATATTCGAGGGGGGGGGGGGGGATAAATGCAATTTCCGAACAAAACTGTACATTAATAATTTCTGAATTCTCCGGCCATAGGGGGCGGCTCCCCTCCTTGCCCCCTTTCCCCCGTGAATCCTCCCCAGCTCCCGTTTATGGATGCAACCAGCATATGAATGGATGCCTCGAATAGGGAAATAACAATGTTCTTAAAAATGCTAAGCGCCAGTCAGACGGAGAGAGCTTTTGAAGATTAATTGAATTAATAAAATAATAAAATATTAGTAAGAGATTAATTAGACAGTTGAGAGTAGAAATGGCCAATAAACAACTCTGTAGTTACAACGTTTTTGCTGATTGACTTATTTTATAAGGATCTAGGAATGATGTCATGAAGAATGTCGAAACATCGTGAACGAAATCTTGGACAACATCTTTGGCGACATCTCGGCAGACATCCTGTTCGACACAATTAAGGAAAGTTTCCGTTTTCATGAAGTTCGACTACAACAAGGATTATGAGAAATCTCGAGCTGTATTCGACACGATCTGGAAAGAATATATTGCAACACGTTTCCAGCGACGATGATAAAAAGGAAACCCAATAGGGTTAGTCCATATGATCGATTGCTATAAAAGTTTAGGCTGCCCCCTTAGCAATCGGTGACTTTTGTTTTTCCTGGCAATAATATATAGAGCTCTTAGACGTGAAGGTTTGCGGTTGAGAGGTTGCGTATTGTGATATGGACATTGTGTATCACGTTAACTATTGAGAGTTAAGTGATTCAGGGTTTACTGATCGCGTGAGTGAATACTGCACGCAACCAAACGTTCAACGACAACTTGAACTGACAGAACAAGGCGATTGCTCAAAGAGTGGAATCAAGACGACGTCTTGGATTCAAGGGGAGTCCCTGAGATAGGTTTGCACTTATAATAGTAGCATACATTATAGATCTTGTGATGATCATAGGTACTTGGATGTTTTGACGTATTACCATATAGTTGTTGGGTTTTTGTGCCCTAGCATAATGTATTTTCAATCTAATCATGTAATAAAGATTATTAGTAGAAATAAAATCGGCATTCATATTACTAAGTGCTGTAGTAATATCTTAAGTATGATTTGATTTGTATCATTGATGTGTCAACACATAATAGTAGATCTATAGATCAGATAAAATTTTACTTAAGCAGTCCCCGATCAGAATAGCTTCATAAGAAGCGATCGGTATGAGGCTAAATCTAAATGATCACGCTCTACTGATCATGGCCAGAAGGGGGCCAGAGTTAGGTCATAGTATCATCAGTCAGGGGTGATATAGGACGACCCGATCATGAGTATGTTACATAGACACAGTCATGAACATACTCATATGTCGGCGCATGAAATCAATCCTCAGACAGAAGGACCATTGAGGTCAATATGTAATGAGTGACGAGTTTGACTCAGTCTAACGTCTCCTATAAAAGGGTTACAATAACGACTGTGATTGGCTCGATCACAAGTTACATAAGTTGACTCAATGGATCGCTGAAGGATTTATCCCTTATAGGGACGTGTGAGCAGATATCAGTTTAGGCCACTTGATAAGTACAACTGAAATACAATAGCATGGCCATGCAGTCGATACGTAGTATCAGTTAAAATTCAGTTAACTCAGAATCAAGAAACAGGACAATAGAACGAGGATGACTTGTCTATGCCTCGTGGTTGTCAAAGATATCAAGAGGATAAAAGGATAGATTCATGTACGACAAGGTTAAGTCGAAATCTCGATAATCACAAGCGTTGGGTAATCATGATGTCTTGCTAGAGGCCACTCATGATGCAAAGGGTAAAATGGTAATTTTACCAGTCCGCCGACGTGTTGTGAGCTAGAGGGTCACACACTAAAGGTTGAGTAAAACAGATGGAATCATATTGAGGAATCATGAGAGAGACAAAATCCGGTTTTGGATTAAACCGAATTAGACCGATTTTGGTTTAGGATTAAACCGGAAATCAAGAACGGTTTAGCAGGACTAATTAAATAGATCTAGTTAAATTAGCTAAACTGGACCTAGCCAGAATGGGCTAAGCCATAATGACCTTCTCTACATAATTAATTAAAAGGTTTGGGATTTAAGCCCATTAAGGCCTTTAATTAATTATTGCCTAAAAAGGTGTATAAAAGGAAAATTTTCAGATGTGAAAATTAAGAGAATTATTTTCCAAAACCCTAGCCGTCACTCTCTCTCTCTCTCTAGCCAATTTTCGGCCACCCCTCCTCCCTCTCTCCGTCCGTTTTGCTTGCTTCGATCTTCTAGTAAGGATCGTTGTAAGTATCCCTGGATTGCTCTTCCTGTGTGGACGTTCTTTAGAGGTCGCTAAATATTATTTAGTGAATACGGGATTTCAAATCAAAGTAAACATGTAAATTTTAATTCTAGCCTAGATCTCATGATCAATTCATGATCATGCAAGATCCTTATTAATTCGGATATTTGAGATTAATTTCTTGTATGGGTATGAAATTATTTGATTGGAACCCCCAAATAATTCCTTCAGTGGTATTAGAGGCTTGGTTACGCATGATTTTGTATTCGAGCATGATAGGCTAGATTTAATTTTGCAATTTAATTCGGTATTGTGAATTGAAAAAATTGGAAATTCTATATTTTTGGTTAACGAATTAATTGTTGGAATTTTTTTAATGTTGCTGAAAAATTTAATTGATCGAGTAAGATGAGGATCGAGACTCATGGGAGGCCAAGGCTAGCCGAGAGGCTAACCCCGGCCGCGCCATGAGCCGATCGGCCGGAACGAGAAGGCCGACCAGATCTGCCCGTGGCAGATCTGGCCGAGCCTTTCTTCTTCGGCCAGAGGAGGGCTTCGGCCCGACCAGATCCGGCCAGCCCTCACAGGCTGGTCGGCCACGACGCGGCCTGTCCTGGCGGCTAGGGTTTTTGCTGAACCCTAATTGGCCCTCAGGTCAATTTTGGTTCGCTCAAACCAATTGGATTCGGGTCAGATCCGACCCAGAAAAATTCAGAATTTTTCAGCAATCATTAATTAAAGTTTCAGACTGGTTCGGTTTCGATAAACCAGCGCGTGAACCGATTTAATTCAGAAATTAACCGGTTCAAGAAAAACGGTTTCGATAAATCGTATTTTATGATTTAAATCAAGATAAAATTGGAATTATTATGTTTGCTTGATAACATGCTTGTTTGATAACATGATTGTTTGATAAACACGGTGTTTGCAACATGATTGCTAAGTTAGCCCGAATTTAGAATTTAAATTTCGGTTTGCATCCTGCGAGTTGCTTATGGGTTGTAATTTAATTGTGACATGCGTGTCACGACATTTATTTTATTTAAATTAAATGTAATTACGAAGTCCCAAGACATGAAGAACCGAAGAGAAGGACGGTAATCCCGAGGAGGCATGGAGCCAGTGGGAGTCCAGGAGAATGAGGAAAGACAAGATCTAGTATAGGTTCTAGTTTATTCCAGTAGGGTTAGCGGGCTAGCGGGCTAGCTAAAGGAAATTTACATTTATGTTTATGAATGTATGATTTAATTTTCATAAGTTCATGTTAATTAGATCATCACCCACATGTGTAAAGATTAATAATAATAAGTTAATCACGCACATGTAAACCGGAATTGAAATTATCTCTACATGAATTTGTAGATGATAAATTCAAGTTAAGATCAAATTATGATCAGTGATAATGAATATTTAAAAGGCAAGTAATTTCAAGTCAAGCTAGATACCACCCACTTTTCATCACTTCGATTAGTTCTTGAACTCATGGGTGGATACGATTAACGTGGATCCATGAGAATGGGTTCTAATAGAAGATGGACCAGTTTGCATGTGTACGTGCGCATTAGCGTAGTAACCATGCAGATTGGACCATGCGTTGAAAATTGGTTGACTTGGCTGCGATTCTCAGATGATCTGAGCCAGGGTATCAGATATAGGGCAATGTCGTATACATACAATGGAAAGGGTAAAATGGTAATTTTACCAGTCCGCCGACGTGTCGTGAGCCTAGAGGGTCACACACTAAAGGTTGTGTAAAACGGATGGAATCATATGGAGGAATCATGAGAGAGACAAAATCCGGTTTTGAATTAAACCAGATTAGACCGATTTCGGTTTAGAATTAAACCAAAAATCAAGAACGGTTTAGCATGACTAATTAATTATAATGTAATTAAATAGATTTAATTAAATTAGCTAAACTGGGCCTAGCCAGAATGGACTAAGCCATAATGGGCTTCTCTACATAATTAATTAAAAACTTTGGGCTTTAAGCCCATTAAGACCTTTAATTAATTATTGCCTAAAAAGTTTATGAAAAGGAAATTTTCAGATCTGAAAATTAAGGGAATTATTTTCCAAAACCATAGCCGTCACTCTCTCTCTCTCTCTAGCCAATTTTCGGCCACCCCTCCTCCCCTCTCTCCGTCCGTTTTGCTTGCTTCGATCTTCTAGTAAGGATCGTTGTGAGTATCCCCGGATTGCTTTTCCTGTGTGGACGTTCTTTAGAGGTCGCTAAATATTATTTAGTGACTACGGGATTTCAAATCAAGGTAAACATGTAAATTTTAATTATAGCCTAGATCTCATGATCAATTCATGATCATGCAAGATTCTTATTAATTCGGATATTCGAGGTTAATTTCTTGTATGGGCATGAAATTATTTGATTGGAACCCTCAAATAATTCCTTCAATAGTGAAAACTTTCCACTGGCAGAGCGCCCCTAGACGTAGGTGATGTTTCACCTAACTAGGTAAACAATTTTGTGTGTTTTTACTTGTTACGTTCATTATTTACTGTCCGTCTTTATTTACGCAAGTTGTCATACACATGGTCATAACATTATACGTGACATTGTGCGTGACATCTTGCGTAATTATCTGATAAAAAATTCAATTGGTATCAAAGGGGCCACCTACTACTTTAGGTGAGTTCCTAGTCGAAAAATTCTGATCATCAAAATGGACAATACTAGAGAAGGAGTATCTATTAACCGATATGAATGAACAACCAAGGTCCGAGAGTAGAAGCTTCAATACTTGACAACAAACTTTGAAACTCTTATCATGAGAGAAGATGAATCAATCGCCGAATTCAATGTTCAAATTCCAGATCTAGCCAATGAATCATACTCTCTGGGCGAACCCATGTCTGATGAGAAATTGGTCAGAAAAACCATATGTGCACTAAGCCTTAGGTTCAAAATGAAGATCATCGCCATTGAGGAAGTTCATGACCTCAAGACCTTGAAATTTTATGAATTGATGGTATCTATAATGACCTATGAGCTATCTCTACACAATATCCACAAAAAGAATAAAGGAGTTGCTCTCAAAAGCTCAACATACAAGCAACCATAATATGAGGATTCAGACTCTGATGAAGATATCGACACCACAATTGCCTTTCTCACAAAGAATTATAACAAAATCATGAGGGGATACATTCGAATGGACTGACGGAATGTCACGATAGATGCCAAGAACAAAGATTCACAAAAAGCTCAAACCGAAGGAAATCTTGACAAACCAAACAAAAGTGTAGAAGGAAACAACAAGAACAAAGGACCTTAGTGCCACGAATGTGAGGGATTCCGCCATCTTCGTAGAGAATGCCCAAACTTCATCAAGAAACAGAAACGAGGATATAATGCTACCATGTCAGACGAGGATAATGAAGACAGTGGCTCGGAAGAGGTAAGCAATTTTGTTGCATTTACTGCTGCCACTTCTTCGTGTAACATTGATAACACAGTTGATGATAACCCCCATCATCTGTCTCATAACAGTACTTGGATTAAAGAGCAACTGAACGAAGCATATAGGAGTCTGTATGACAAATGAGTCGAGAAATCTCAGATTCTTGACCAACAAGCAGGACAGATCATCATTCTTACCAATGACAGGTCTAGACTACTGGAGATGATAGTTGAGCTGAAACGAGAAGTTACTCGACTTAAAGGAGAAATTGGTCATATGACAAAGTTAGTAAAAATGATGAATTCCCGTACTGAAAGTCTTGACAAGATTTTGTCCGTAGGAAAGCAGTCCAAAGATATGACGGGACTAGGGTACACGTATAATATCTCCGCATCAGCCCAAACAAAGTTTGTCCCACAAAAAGCCGTGGCTGACAAAAACCTACAAGATGCTGCGACACACCCTACAGGGAATCCTACGGCAAATGTCATGACATCTTATACAACTTGCTATTGTTAATCAAGGACCAGAAGACATCCTTCACTCAGACATCGACCTTCCAGAACTCCAACTTACCAGTATCAGTGGATATGTCATTACTGTGGACAAAAAGGTCATATCAGGCCATTTTGCTATCATCTCTATGGGAAGAAGCAAGCTCAATCACCACAAAATCAAAGGAGATTTCAAGGTCGCCTATCGACTCCTCAGAAAATAACCCGTCTTGAATGAAGACCAAAGAATCTAGTCTATCGAGCTAATGTTGCATACACCTCCTTTAGTGCCTCAACCAACAAGGACTGGTATCTTGATAGTGGATGTTCTCGACACATGACAGGTACTCCTGAGTTCTTATCCAACATCAAACTGTATACAAACTGCTATGTTACTTTTGGAGATGGGATCCGAGCTCGAAACATTGGAAAATGACTACTCAAGCATCTAGGAGCTTCCTGCCTAACTGAGGCATTACTTGTAGAATGACTCAAGACAAATTTAATTAGCATCAACCAGATTTGTAATCTGAACTTGGATGTCAACTTTACAAAAGAAGTATGTGTTGTGAAGAATATCGATCAAACTATCATGTTTTGGGATAATTATTTTTATTTGAATTATTAGCTTTGGAATTTGAACTTGTAGTTATCTAAATCAGGATTCATATCTGATTACTTGTGTTATTTTGGAACTCTCGAGTTATAAATACCTGTATAAGAAGTTAATAAAATATCATTGAATTAAAAAAAACAAAAGGCTACTTGTTCGGTGTTATATCAAATGAATGTCAAATCGAGCTCACTATCCATCTATATCGACCATAACCTTATCCTAAACCAGAGACCGTATCATCATTCAACCCATGTTTTCATTGTGTGTATTTGCTTTGTAAGCAGTGAAAAATTTGTTGATTCTCTCGTATGCTTCGGGTAATTCAATGCAATAAATATGCTTACCTAATAGTAATTATGTTCTTAGACTGGCCCCATAATTTATAGAAGTAGAACTGTGTTTGAGGATGCCACACCAGAGGTGGTTAGAGATTTTTTTTTGGGATGATGAGTTTCGACCTAGATGGGATCCTATGCTTGCACACTTCAAAATCTTAGAAGAGTGCCCTCAAGTAGGGACAATGATTGTGCACAGGATTAAGAAGGTATGCGGGAGAGCTTACACGTGTAATTCTATCAATTATAGCAGGTTTTGTCAGTATGGAAGGAAATATGTCAGCTTTCATGTCTACTGTGAGGGTAGGCCTTGGCGTGAAGGTAAGGTTGTTGCCTTGGGATTTGGAGGTCACGGGTTGCATTCTGGAAACAACTTCACTAAAAGAGTAACGGGAAGTTCATAATTACATCCTCTAGAATAGATACATTCAACATGACATCCCTCGCCGAACCCTCACTAGCAGATATACATAATGTTTATAATTATGTCCCTCCCAAGACACCTAAATAGCGGTAAGTCTAATGCCTTAGACTGTCCCCTTTCTTGATTGCGGAGGAATAGTGAAGGGTATTTTAGTCTTTTCATTCAATTTGAAAACAATTATTTACATCTGAAGGGTATTTTAGTCTTTTCACATGAAAAAAAATGTTAAAAACTAATGGAGTTGGACGGAATGAGTAAAGTGAGACAAATGAAATTCTTGGGTATTCACTCTGGCACGAAAAATTCTAAGTGTAGTCATCTGATAATGTGACATATTCAGGTGTAGTCATCTAGAATTATCCCTTATATTTGACATAAACTAAGAATGTGTTATTGCAGTTAAAAGGGTATTGGAGGAGCTTTGGATGTACGACTAGGGGAGCGACCTTTCACCTCTAATCGGATGTGAGTATATAGCAGCATACAAACAATAGTGTTATAAATTAATGTAATTCTTTTAGGGGAAGCACCGCCACACTTGTTTGTTTTAATTATTAATATTTAATTTAATTCTACTTTCTTTTGATATGGTTGATGTAAAATAATTTAAATTTATATTACCTAATTAGGAGAAGTTAATGTTATTTTTGTCCAGAAGCTTTTTTTGAAGGAAAGCTAAATATATTATTTACTAAAGTTAGGAAAATTATTTTTGAACATTTAGTTTTATTTGTAAAATCAAAATTCTAGAACCAACAGAGGAGGGACAAAATTAGTTATTTGAAGTTATTTATATATATAATAGAAAAACTAACTTGGTGTTGGAAATAATCTATTTATGAATAAGAATCTTTATCAACAAAATATATAACAAGAAAGATCAAAAAAAATTTATATTGATGTGTTACTACACTAAAGAAATGCTCTACACAAGATACAATAATAAATAATTAAATTTAAAAATTAAAATAAAATAGCTTACTGTACTGAATTGAAATTGTAGAAGAAAATAAGACTGAGGCTTGCAGAAGCAATTTCCTTAAGACAATATTTCACCACGCTTCAGGTGCACACGTTTTCCTGGTGAGTAGTCTCTTAAGATACAACAGTCTATCGCTCGAGTAATCTGCACTGAAATACTAAGCAACGACGAGCAAAATATGAACGTCTTTTCAACAAGAAGACAAAGGAACAAGAATGGAAGTTTTGAAGGAAAGATTGCTTTTCTTGAAATGAAATTGTGTGTTCTGAATTGGCCAAATTCCACCACAATTCATAGTAACACTTGTGTCTATTCATAACAGACACGTATACATAAAAAGATGCAAATTGATTAACTGTAATGTATCTAGAATAATGAATGTGTCATGTATCTGGAAGAATGGATAGATGCAAGCATTTCCAAATAACTGTCACTTTTCTAGAATTTAGCACTTTCAAGAAATTTCATTCATCACAACAATCCCCCACATGAATGAAATATTCTCAAGTGCTCAAGACGCACGATACGGAGACGGACAACGTCGAAGAGTACTCTTGATATAATACTGCATCGTAAATAGGTGGAATCATTTCACCTTTAACCTTCCCTAGTTAAAGCTTCCCGGATATACTTAGCTGATCAGTGGAATCGTTTCACCTTGAACTGTCAGCTGTAAATGTATATCAAGACAATAAACTTTACACAGCATTATACCGATTCGCATTTTAGCTCTCGGTTGTGTTCATTTTGTTCCTGAACTAACTTGGTTCTGCGAGTGCTACTAGAGAATTCCAGCCTTATAAGAATTCTCATAAGAGCTGACCCAACTCTTCACTAACATAGGTGACCACGTCTGTGAGGAGTATCCTACTATACCCCACTTGTCACTGTCAAGTATTAGATGTCATTAAAAGCATAACTTAACCTAGTTTACGTCGTAGGATGCACTTGTTGCATCATAGAAATAAGATGGAATCTAAACTCCCAAGTGCTACACTCTTGAGTTACTCATAATTGGTTTTCCTATTGAACTTAGTCCATGGGATCTCCAATCGCTAAGTTAGGTTTCCGTATAAGGTAACTCGTATTAGTTGAGGCTTAATAACCCCATTCCCCTTGATGTGCAGTTAACTTTCTCTCTAGATAAACCTTTAGTAAATGGATCCGCTAGGTTATCAACCAACTTCACAAAGTCAATGGAAATTATTCTACTTGAGAGTAACTTCCTCACGGTATTGTGTCTCTAACGTATATGTCGAGATTTACCGTTGTACATGAAATTATGAGCTCTACGCAGTGCTGCTTGATTATTACAATATATGCATTTGGCCGAAACAGGTTTTTCCCATAATGGAATATCTTCCAAGAAGTTTCGAAGCCACTCTGCTTCTTCTCCAGCTTTATCCAAAGCTATGAACTCTGATTCCATGGTGGATTGAGTTATACACGTTTGCTTGGATGATTTTCATGACACTGCAGCTCCAGCTAGGGTAAGCACATAACCACTAGTGGACTTGGATTCATCCGAATATGATGTAATACATAATGTAATGCATATGAAGACGTATTTTCAAGTACCCTAACACTTTTAGTAGTGCTTCCCATTGACGTTTTCCTGGGTTACTTGTGTACCGACTTAGCTTGCTCACAACATATGCTATATCAGGCCGCGTACAATTCATGATGTACATCAAGCAACCTAACACACGAGAATACTCTAGTTGTGATATACTATCACCTGTATTCTTGTGTAACATAAAACTTGGAGTAAAGGGATTCGAGGATCCTTTGATACCATGTTGCTTGAACCTATCAAAAAATTTCCCAACGTAGTGAACCTGTGACAAGCTTATTCCTTTAGAAGTTCTGTTCATTTCAATCCCTAAAATAACATCAGCTTCTCCAAGATCTTTCATATCAAAATTACTAGATAGCATTTTCTTTATAGAACTAATAATCTCATTATTAGTGCCACAAATTAGCATATCATCTACATACAAGCAAACTATAACACATGCTTGTTCAGTTTTCTTTATGTAGACACATTTGTCACATTCATTGATATGAAATCCATTCCTTAACATGACCCCATCGAATTTGGCGTGCCATTGTTTAGGAGCTTGTTTAAGTTCATATAGAAATCGAACTAATTTACAAACTTTAGTTTCTTGTCCCTTGGCCTTAAACCCTTCCGGTTGATCCATATAGATCTCTTCTTCTAATTCACCATTTAGGAACGTTGTTTTAACATCCATTTGATGAATCTTAAGATTGTAGATCGATGCGATAACAATCAACATTCTAATGGACGTTATCCTAGTTACTGGTGAATATGTGTCAAAGAAGTCTATTCCTTCTTTTTGACGATAGCCCTTGGCCACTAACCTGGCCTTGTATTTTTCTATACTACCATCTGGTATCATCTTTCTCTTAAAGATTCATTTGCACCCGATTGATTTACTTCCTGGTGGAAGATCTACCAATTCCCAGGTGTGGTTACTTAGTATAGATTCTATTTCACTATCCACAGCTTCCTTCCCGTAAGAAACTTCTGACGATGACATTGCCTCCTTGTAAGTTTGAGGTTCATTCTCCAGCATACATGCAACGAAGTCAGGACCAAAAGATTTTGCAATCCTTTGTCTTGTGCTTCACCTTGGCTTATCAATGATACTATTATTATCTTGTTGGCATCATCTTCTTGCTCTTCTTGAGAGATCACTTCTCGTGTTCTTTTTTGAGCATTCGTATTCTTTTTATGTGGGAACACATTTTCAAAGAATACATCATCACGTGATTCCATTATGGTGTTGACTTGTATGTCACTAACTTCAGATTTGAACACGAGAAATTTGAATGCACTACTATTTTCAGTGTTGCCTAAGTAGTAGCAGTCAACGACCTTTGGACCAAGTTTGGTTCTCTTAGGTGGTGGAACCACTACCTTAGCTAAACACCCCCGCACTTTGAGGTATTTATAGTTGGGATGCATTCATTTCCATAACTCATATGGAATGCTCTCTTGTTTCTTGGTTGGAACTCTATTTAGGATGTAATTAGACATCAATAGAGCTCCCCCTATTGATGTCTAGTAAACCAGAATTTATAAGCATAATATTAATCATGTCTTTTAAACTTCTGTTTTTCTGTTCGGCAACACCATTAGATTGTAGTAAGTATGGTGATGTAGTTTGGTGTATTATTCCAAACTCTTCACATATCTTTGCAAATGGAAATTTATATACACCGCCTCTATTAGATCCAAGGATCTTGATAGTCTTATTCAGCTGATTTTCTACTTCAGCCTTGTATTTCACAAATGCATCTATTGCTTCGTCTTTACTACTTAGTAAATAAACATAACAATACCTGGTACAATCATCTATAAAGGTGATAAAGTACCGTTTACCCCCACGAGTTGGGATGGATCTGAAGTTGCACAAATCCGTATATACTAGACCAAATGGCTCAGTACTTCTTTCTATTATATGAAATGGTTTCTTACCAAATTTTGCTTCCACACAAGTCTCACACTTGTATTTCATGCTTATATCGAACTTTGGAATTAATCCTAAAGTTGCAAGCTTCTTCATTTTATTGAAGTTTACATGGCCTAATCTATCATGTCGTAGAAGAGGTGACTCAAGCAAGTAAGACGAAACATTCATTTTATTAATAGAATAATTCGGGTTCTTGCCGATTACGGTTGCATTTTCCTTGAAAAGGCCATCTACACCATACCCCTTTCCCATATACATCCATCCTTTGGTCAGTACAAACTTATCTGACTCAAATGAAACTTTAAAACCCTTTTTGGTAAGAACAAAAACAGAGATTAGGTTCTTCCTAATATCTGGAACATGAAGAAAATCATGGAATGTAATATCCTTTCCAGAAGTGAACTTGAGAACGATCTTGCCGATTCCTTCAACTTTTGAAGTAGCAGAATTTCCCATGAATAGCTTTTCCTCATGATTTATTTTCTCGTAGGTAGAAAATAAACTCATGTCCGAGCAGATGTGACGGGTAGCACCGATATCCATATACCACTCTCTAGAGTTGCTTACCTGATTAACCTCGGACACCACCGTAGATAGGTGCATGTTCTCAAACTTCTTACTGTTCTCAGCAACATTGACTTCATGTGACTTGCCAACTTTGTTGCCTTTCTTTGATCATATTGTAGTGTTTTGGAGCGTTCTTTAACATCGAGATAGCGGAAGCATTTAACAAAAGCAACTCCAAACCTTGTCCAAGAACAAGAACCATTAAATCCCAAGGAAAAATCTATTTCACAAGAAATTTACCTTTAAGTCTTTGTTGAATCGATAAAGAAGAACTTTGTGATCTTCTTCTCTAGAGCAAGTCCACACCAAGGGGATGATCTTCAAGATCCTACACTTAATGCCTACTAGAACAATTAAGTGAAGAACAAGAGAGCAAGAAGAGAGGAGGGAAGGGAGTGGCCGGCCACAAGGAGAGAGAGAGAGATGTGAGTTGTGAGAGTGTGTAATTAATTACTAGATATTTCTCTACTTCATCAATCTCATAAGCACGGGTCTAAAAGGTGATGGTATGGGCTTAAAGGTGTCATTACCCATACCCCTTAAATCACTCACCTCTTATTCAACAATCACCAACTAAGCAAAGTGTGTTGTGGCCCCACCCTTGGACCCACCAAAGTGGCCGGCCATGTTGGGCTTATTGGGCCCAAAATGGGCTCTTGTTGGGCCGATCACGTGACCTCATGGGCCGAGCCCAATGGGCTCGCCCATGTGGTTTCGTGCCGTGTCCAAAAGTCGCCCAACCCTTTTCGTCGTTACTTATCAAACAAAGTCCGACGCGACATCGACGAAAAATCTCAGTTTTCTCGATTCGCTATTTATTCTCTCATACCGAACCTATGGCCCAAAACCTTCAGTTTTTTCCATATATTGCTCCTCAAGAAACGTTAAGGTTTCCTTGTCTCAAGTTATCCGTCTTGTATGTGTGTGACCCTCCAGGCTCATGCCACCGTTGGCAGATCGGCGCAAAAGATCTCTCTTGTCCAATCCATCATAAGTGGTCTCTAGTAAGACGTTATGATTACCCAAGGTGCATGATGATCGATGATTCGATTTAAACTTGTGCATACAAGTCACTATCCTATTATCTCTAGACATCCTGATTGATCACAAGGCATAGAGTCGTCATCCTTGTTTAATCAATCATTGTTACTTGATATGTGAGATGGCTAAGAACTGATAACCCGTATCACTGGTATGGCCATGCTCTTTCTCTCAGTCACTCTCGATCAAGAGGCCTTTAACGGATATCTTTCCCATACCGTAGTACAAGGGATAAATCCCTTAGCCGTCTTTCGTGTCACTCATGCAATCCGTTCCGCCACCCAATCATGCCCGTTATTGCAATCCTGTTACGGAAAGCGTTAGGCGCAAGTTAAAGTCGCACGTACATTGGATAACGATCACAAAAACTCCTTTGTCTAAGGATATCGTGACAAGCTATCGCATTTTAATATGTTCATGGCTTAATCTACGAAGCAATATTCAAAGCGGGTCGTCCGATATCAATCACCTCATGATATCTATGATATGTTTCCGGGATCCCTCATTCCTATGACAAGTAGAACTACGTCATTGAGAACCATCCTCATACTGGTCGCTTCTATTGAAGCGTATATTGACCAGGGACTCGTTAAGTGTGATCTGTACAGATTTATGGTTCTACTACTTTAGTGGTCATAAATCAGATCATGCTTAACATATTACTTCAACACATAAGTAATACAAAGCCATTTTATTTATTACAAACGATGATAATTATACATAGACATTTATAGACTACTAGCAATTGGACTAGGGCACAAAAATGCTATCACATTTTCTTTCGCAATATGACCTGGCTTTCCACAAGCATAGCAATCACCATCAAAAGTCTTGTTTCTCTTACCCTTGGGTCCTTTGGATGCATTGGCTTTACGCTTCCTCATTCCTTGCTTGGAGTATTCAACCATATTTTCCTTAGCGTCAAAAATTTCACGCTTTTCAGTTCCTTTGTCGGTACCGCGGTTATCCTCCTCAATTTTCACCCTTACAAGTAAATCCTCCAGCATTAGTGTCTTGCGCTTATGCTTGAGATAGCACTTGAAATCCTTCCATCCATAAGGCAACTTTCCAATGATAGCTGCCACTTGAAAGGATTCACTGATAACATAACCTTCAACAGTCATGTCATGAATCAGTAGTTGAAACTAGTGAATTTGTTTAGAGACCGGCTTAGAATCAACCATCTTGTTGTCCATAAGTTTATCGACTACAAATCGCTTGAGTCCAGCATCCTCGGTCTTGTATTTTTTCAAGAGCCTCCCAGACTTTTCTAGCCGTCTCAAGAGGACTGTAGACCTTGTATAGTACTTCTTCCAAACCATTCAGCATGTAGTTCCTACAAAGGAAGTCACTATGATTCCAAGAATCAATTGCTAAGAACACTTCCTTCTTTTTTTCAAGAGTTTCTCTCTCCTTAGGGGTAGGAACATTCTCGGATAAAAACCTGTACAAACCCAGTGTGGTTAGATAAAAGAACATCTTGGGTTGCGATGTCTTGAAGTTCACACCCTTGAACTTCTCAGGTTTTTCCGCATGAGATTTCGGCATTCTAGTGACCGAAGTCAAAACTGTTGGGTTTTTGTGCCCTAACACAATGTATTTTCAATCTAATCATGTAATAAAGATTATTAGTTGAAATAAAATCGGCATTCATATTACTAAGTGTTGTAGTAATATCTTAAATATGATTTGATTTGTATCATTGATGTGTCAACACATAATAGTAGATCTACAGATCAGATAAAATCTTACTTAAGCAGTCCCCGATCAGAATAGCTTCATAAGAAGCGATCGGTATGAGGCTAACTCTAAATGATCACGCTCTACTGATCATGGCCAGAAGGGGGCCGGAGTTAGGTCATAGTATCACCAGACATGGGTGATATAGGACGACCCGATCATGAGTATGTTACATAGACACAGTCATGAAAATACTCATATGTCGGCACATGAAATCACATCTTCAGACAGAAGGATCATTGAGGTCATTATGTAATGAGTGACGAGTTTGACTCAGTCTAACGTCTCCTGTAAAAGGGTTACAATAACGACTGTGATTGGCTCGATCACGAGTTACATGAGTTGACTCAATAGATCGCTGAAGGATTTATCCCTCTTACGGACGTGTGAGCAGATATCAGTTTAGGCCACTTGATGATTACAATTGAAATACAATAGCATGGCCATGCAGTCGATACAAAGTATCAGTTACAATTTAGTTAACTCAGAATCAAGAAATTGGGACAATGGAACGAGGATGACTTGTCTATGCCTTGTGGTTGTCAAAGATATCAAGAGGATAAAAGGATAGATTCATGTACGACAAGGATAAGTCGAAATCTCGATAATCACAAGCGTTGGGTAATCATGATGTCTTACTAGAGGTCACTCATGATGGAAAGGGTAAAATGGTAATTTTACCAGTCCGCCGACGTGTCGTGAGCCTAGAGGGTCACACACTAAAGGTTGAGTAAAGCGGATGGAATCATTTGGAGGAATCATGAAAGAGACAAAATCCAGTTTTGGATTATACCGGATTAGACCGATTTTGGTTTAGGAATAAACCGGAAATCAAGAACGGTTTAGCTGGACTAATAAATTATAGGGAAAATGACACTTTTGTGCACCTAAATATACACTTTTGACACTTTCATATCCTAACTTTTTTTTCTTCTCTTTTTTCCATACCCGAATTTCATTTTGGGACAACTGGTCATTTCTTTACCAAAAATGGCCCTAAATTTTTTATCAATTCATGAGTATTTGGTTCAATTCATGGGTATTTTGGTTCAATTCATTTGTATTTTGGGAAAATGGTCAAGAAGTACCCTGAATTTTGGTTCAATTCATGGGTCTTTTGGGTATTTTGGAATTATTGTCCCAAAATGAAATTCGGGTATGGAAAAAAGAAAAAAAAAGTTAGGGTATGAAAGTGTCAAAAATGTATATTTAGGTGCACAAAAGTGTTCTTTTCCCTTAATTATAATCTAAATAAATAGATTTAATTAATTTAGCTAAATAGGGCCTAGCCAGAATGGGCTAATCCAGAATGGGGTAAGCCAGAATGAGTTTCTCTACATAATTAATTAAAAGCTTTGGACTTTAAGCCCATTAAGGCCTTTAATTAATTATTGCCTAAAAAGGTTATAAAAAGAAAATTTTCAGATCTGAAAATTAAGAAAATTATTTTCCAAAACCCTAATCAGTCTTCCCCTCTTTCTCTCTCTAGCCGACCGACCACTCCCTCCCCTCTCCGTCCATTTTGCTTGCTTCGATCTTCTAGTAAGGATCGTTGTGAGTATCTCCGGATTGCTCTTCCTTTGTGGACGATCTTTAGAGGTTACTAAATACTATTTAGTAACAAAGAGATTTTAACCTAAGGTAATATTCAAGTTTCATTCTAGCCTAGATCTCATGATCAATTCATGATCATGCAAGATACTTATTAAATTGGATATTTGAGGTTAATTTCTTGTATGGACATGAAATTAATTGATTGGAACCCTCAAATAATTCCTTCAAAAACAACATCTCTTGGAGAGTTACCCATCTACAAGAGGTTAAACCACACAGATTAATCAAGAAATATTGTCTTAAAATTGTTGGAAATGATTTGTGTGAAATGCCAAATATAATTTATTTATATTTCACCAAAACTATTTATGAACATAAGAATCTTGATCAACAAAATATATAACAAGAAAGATCAAAGATTTCTTATATTGATGTGTTACTACAATAAAGAAATGCTCCACACAAAATACAGTAAGAAATAATTAAATTTAAAAATTAAAATAAAATAGCTTACTGTACAGAATTGACATTGTAGAATGAAATAAGACCGAGGCTTGCCGAAGTAATTTCCTTAAGACAATAGTTCACCATCCTTCAGGGGCACACGTTTTCCCGGTGAGTAGTCTCCCAAGATATAACAGTCTATCGCTAGAGTAATATGCACTAAAATACTGACCAACATCGAGCAAAATACGAACGTCTATTCGACAAGAAGACAAAGGAACAAGAATGGAAATTTTAAGGGAAATATTGATTTTCTTGAAATGAAATTGTCTGTGTGTTCTGAATTGGCAAAATTCCACCACAATTTATAGTAACACTTGTGTCTGTTCATAACTGACACGTATATATGAAAAGATGAAAATTGATTAATTGTCATGTATCTCGAATAATGAATGTGTCATGTATCTAGAAGAATGGATGGATGCAAGAATTTCCAAATAACTATCACTTTTCTAAAAAAATTAAGTAAAAAGAATTTGGCACTTTCAAAAAAATTCATTCATCACAATACTTGGCAGGCAGGGGCAGTTGCCCCCGACCCCTTTGGCTTCGCTAGTGATTATATCCAATTAAGTTGTTTATGGTTTAGTTTTGGGTCGGTTCAATTTTGAACCAAACTGATTAGTTTGGTTTTAAGAAATAAAACCGAAACTGAATGAATAGAGAAAATTTGGTTCGGTTTAGTTTTAAACATATCGGTTTGGTTCAATTTGCTATGAACTGAATCTCATGAAATTCTCACATTTTAGACCATTTTGACTTGTTATTTTACTTATCGATTTTCGGTTGGATTTGCCTTGAATCGATTTTAATAAATTCTCACATTTTGCGCCATTATTTTCTTATTACATGACTTTTTTTGTTGGTCCGATATTTTTAGACCCAGTCAATAAGAATCAATGACTTATAATGAGTCATGTGTCCAAATCAACCGGTTTTCAATTCGGTTTGGTTTTTATTTTATAAAATAAAACCAAACTAATAGGCTTATGTTCATTTTGGTTTTGAACAAAATAAAATTAGTTCCTCTCGATTCAGTCATTTTTCAGCTTGGTTTGGTTTAGTTCGGTTTGGTCGGTTCAATTACTGTTTACCAATTCTAATCCCCAACTAAAGGTAATTTCCATTCAACTACACCTAACAATATTTTGGGTCTAATAGATAAACCCAAGTAATTTTTTTCCTACATAGTAAAATTAGTTTGATGAAAAAGTTAAGTTTCTAGCGAAAAGTTTGAAATTCCCTTGGTAAATACCTAATTTTCAAATTATATCATGACTATAATACTTTGTTCGTCCCCATCAACTGTATGAAGAAGAAACTCCTTCAATGGCTAGTCGAGGGGAAAGCCTAGGATCTGGCCCCACCAAGAAGGCCACGTTTCGTAGCAGCAAAGCCTGTCTTCAATTTTCCGTCGGTCATTTTACCTGTTTCTTTGAGGCCGACAATTGCGTCAGATGTCACAAGGCCAATTGAAGTTTAAAAATGCAATTGAAAAATAAGGGGAGAAACACAATGTTTTGATTAATGGCAAAAAGGTCAAAAAATCACATTTCAATCCAAGTTCATTAATTGAGTTGATACGTTGTGGTTGGTCAAACGTGCAAGAGAACTAATGTCTTTTCATTAGGCGTTATAGTTGTTGTAGCATCTTCGTCCTCATCTAGTAGTCCCTAATTTATACAAGAGAGGTGGAACATTTTGGAGCTCATGTTTATGTTTTTAGGGTTTGTCTTTGCGTATAAATATATTGTGATGTTATTTTATACTTTAGCTTATATGTAATAGGTAAATTGGACTCATGAGAAACTGTTCGTTCAAGCTCATATTGTCTGTAAGTAAGACTTCATTGTTTCTCTCATTTATGTGTTAAATTGTTGATTTAATCGAGAATTTCATATCAGTGATATCAGAGGGTATTGTTTTTTCGAGATTAAAGCTAAGACTAACCAAATTTAACGATAGATTCTAACTTTGAGAAACAATTTGGGTATCATGTAAAAGAACTTTTTAAGTGAGTTGGTTGTATCCTATGTTTTATAGTTTACTTAAATTATTAGTTCTGAATTAACTCCCATTGCATATTGTATTATTTATTGTTATACAAGTTATAGTTTAATTAACTAAAAAAGGTATGTACCTTTCCTCTTCACAGAAGAGCGATAAGGTTTTGCCGACATGGCGATTTTCTCTCGGCGGCAAGGCTCGTGGCGGCGTCATTTTGGGAGCGGAGGTTGTCTGGCGACTAGGGTCAGGTGGTGCGGCAGTGCAGACAAGGTTGTTTATGGGAAAGAGGTCTCTATGCGTATCTGGGTATCGAAATAGATTTGGCTGCAGGGATGGGTGCAGGTGACGCAGACGACGGCGCATGATAGTGGTTAGGGGTCGGTAGCGAGTTCGCAGAGAATGGTGGCGCGGATGGTGTGGGTAGGGGGGACGGGGCTGGTGACGTGAGAGGGAGGGAGTGTGGAGGGGGTCAGACCTGAGAGAGGGAGGAGGTTGGGGACATGGGCGGGGGAGTTGGACGCCGGCGAAGGAGGTGGATGTGGGAAGGAGCAGAGAGGGCGGGGTAGGGGCAGGGATGGCGCGGGTATAGGCAGGGACGAGGAGGTCGCAGGCGGGGAGGGTGCGTGCAGAGGCGGTGGAGGAGGCAGTGGCAAGGGACACGTAGAAGAAAGGAGTCGGGAGTAGGGGCGTCGGTTGAGGGCCTTCCGGGGGAGATGAGGTCGAGGGGATTCGCGTGAAGAGGCCCGGGTATGGAAGGAGAGAGAGAGGAGAAGATAATGGACGAGGTTCAAAATCCGGGAAGGGGTCGACACCAAACAGGCTCGGGGACGAATGACAATCAAAACTTGAGAGAGGGTTTGCAGAAGGGATTAGAAGAAATACAAGAGCGATTGAACTACATATCACTAGAAGAGCAGGTTGGTTTGGTGATCGAAGAGGCAGAGGAAAATAACCTGGTAGACAACAACCTATGTCTAGTGGGAAAGCTGATTATTGATAAAAATTACGATTTAAAGACTTTTAAGAATCTAATAGCGAGTTTGTGGCAACCCAAGCATAAGGTATTTATTAATGAGGCGACACATAACATGTTCATATTTTATTTCTACGATGAACATGACATGACAAGTGTGTTGGATAGAGGCCACTAGACATTTAACAAGGTTCAACTCTTACTAGAACGCCTACCTATGAGATCTTCGCCAGAGAAGATGGTTTTCCGCTCCTTCCAAATTTGGGTACAACTGCATGGAATGCTGACTCACTTAAAAACCGAGAAAGTCGCATCACTAATTGGCACAATGCTTGGGAGGGTGGTGAAATTGGACCAAAGCAATTTTACAGTGCATTCGTGCTCGTACATACGAATAAGGGTAGAGATGGAAATCAACAAACCAGTAACCAGGAGAATGACGACGGAGGATTCCAAAGAAGCAGGGCACATGATTAATTTTAAATACGAAAGGCTTCCCTCGTTTTGTTTCTGGTGTGGAATATTAGGACATGCAGACAAGTAATGTCAAGTTTGGAGTGCAGGACATGTGTGAGAAGAGCAAAAACCATATAGAACATGGCTGAGAGCTGAGACGAAACAGAACAAGTACATAATGGGAGACAAATATCTCACACATGGTCCGTTAAAGGGTAATAGGGGGAGCATGGGGACAGGAGTAAACTTAGGGGGTTCAAGGGCAGTTTCGGATAAAAGAACCACGGCTTCAAGCCAACCGCATACAAGAGAAACCCGGACGGTACATGAAGAGGGTCAAACAACACAAGGCGGTAAAGGATCTAAGCGGAGAAGGTTGGAACAAGGAGGATGGGACGAAAATTTTGATCTCAATCATGATATTTATTCGGCGGGACCAGCTTAGAGGTCCCACAGTGGTCAATGAGTATCCTGTCTTGGAACTACCGGGGGCTTGGGAACCCTCGAGCGACAGTAAAAAATTAGAATATGGAAGAGAAGCGGCAAGGCTAAACGATCTTCTGTTGGCAAAAGAAATACATTGGAGGCAAAGGTCAAAACAGTTATGGCTGGAAAAAAGGACCAAAACACAACATATTTTCACAAGTGCGCAACAGAGAGTAGAAGGCAGAATCATATTAACTCACTAGAAGTAGCAGGAGATATCAGGGTGGGATGGGAACAAGCATCGAGGAAGAGATTTTCGAGTTCTACGGAGGCCTCTTTACAGGGGGGGGGGGTGGAGTGCACAAAAGTGGTGAACCTCGTACGATCAACTATCTCAAACGAGCAAAATGTGTCTTTGCTACGACAAGTGGACGAGGAGGAGGTGAGAGTGGAAATATTCGGGATGGATTCAGGCAAGTCCCCGGGGCCAGACGGGCTTAATGCAGCCTTTTATAAAGCTAACTGGCCTATGATGAAATCAGAGCTGGTCAAAATGGTGTAGGATTTCTTCTCCTCAGAAAATCTACCGATAGGGGCAAACGAAACGAATATCGTGCTTATCCCAAAGAAGAAAAACCCGGACACTCCTAGGGATTACAGACCCATTGAGTTGTGCAATGTATTGTACAAGATAATATCTAAAGTTATGGTCAACAGGTTTAAGGATTCCTTGGATGGGATCATTTCAGCAACCCAGAGTGCTTTTGTCCCAGGCATACTTATAACAGATAACATAATTGTAGCGTCGGAGGTCCTCCTCCACTTAAGGAAGAATTCACAGGGTAATAGAGGACTGATGGCTTTGAAACTTGACATGAGCAAGGCATACGATAGGGTGGAATGGAGCTTCATGTTCCAAGTAATGCAAGCACTAGGCTACAACCAGAAATAGATCGAGCTGATCCGTGCGTGTGTTTCATCAGTCACATACTTGGTCACTTCATCAGGACGCACAGTTAGAGTTCAGAATCCAACAAGAGGCTTGCGACAGGGAAACCCACTCTCGCCTTATCTCTTTCTTATATGTGCAGAGGGGTTATCTCTACTACTGCAAGACTTTAAAAGGGTGGGAAACCTACAAGGAGTAAAGATAGCAAGGGAAGCACCATCAGTCTCTCACCTGCTATTCGCCGATGACAGTTACATATTTTGTAGGGCAACACGGAGGGAGGTAGAGCAAATAGTCAGATGTATACTTATTTATGAGAAGGCATCGGGCCAACTAATCAATAGAGAAAATTCATCAGCCTTCTTTTCTCAAAATACTCCGTTAAATCGTAGAGAAGAGATCATCTCTGTATTAGGGTTCAGGACTTGGCTTACATTAAGGAACGTGTTGCGAAGATAATGGCCTCATGGAGCAACCGGTTTTTGTCCTCGGCTGGAAAGAAGGTAATGATCAAATCTATATTGCAGGCCCTTCCAGCGTATTCAATGCAGGTATTCATGTTCCCACAAAGACTCCTTGATGATATTGGACGGATGTTCAATAAGTTCTAGTGGAAAGGAAATGATGGAATGAGGGGAATCATGTGGCGAAAGTGGGCTGATTTGTGCAAGCATAAGGAGTTGGGCGGGATGAGATTCCTCAATCTGAAGGAGCACAATTTAGCTCTTTGTGGGAAACAGGCTTGGAGGATCCTCACAAAACCGGAGTCATTACAGGCCAAAATTCTAAAAGGCAAGTACTTTCCTCATTTGTCGTTCCTTGACGCCCCTTTGGGGACTGCTCCAAGTTTCATATGGAAAAGTCTCTGTGAGGCTAGGTCGATAGTTCAGGAGAAGGTTCGGCTAAGTATAGGGGCAGGACATAGTTTAATAGTAGGGACCCCTTGGCTGAGAGGGGCAAACCCAATGATCGCAGCAGAACCTTCCATTCCGGTGGACATGCAGATCTCTGAGTTGTTTGCTCCAGGGTGCAGAGCATGGGATGTAGGAAAGGTCAGAGCCTTGTTGGATCAAGACACAAGTAATAGAATCTTCTCTATAATACCGAGCTGGTACGAAGTCAAGGATCATTGGTGATGGGATGCAGATAAGTCAGGAGAATACTCTGTCAAAAGCGCATACCGGGCCCTCTGTCAGATTGGGTCTATATGGTCCCCGCCAACACAAGGGAGCAGTTGGAAAGAAATATGGAAGCTGCAAGTCCCACCAAAAGTAAAAATATTTACCTGGAGGGCTATATTGAACCTGCTCCCGACAAGGACTCGTCTGGCGGAGAAGGGGCTTCCAATTATTACCCAGTGCCCGCTCTATGGAGACCTAGAGGAGACTACAGACCACATATTCTTAAAATGTCGAGTAGTTGCACCGGTGTGGAAGGAAAGATTGCTGCAACGGGTCCAATAGAGGATGGGGCCAGACCCAAATCTATCAAGTTAGAAATCTTGGGTGGAGAGGGAAGGTGAGGCAAGCCTATGGGCCATCACATTATGGCAATCTAGAGGGCTAGGGATCAAGATGTTTGGAAAATGGAGACTTTCCATCCGGCAAGAGTGGTCGCGACTGCAAATGGATTTCGACGTGATTGGTCAGCATCACAACCACAGGGAGGGGCCTCTAGAGCAGATCCACTTATTTCATTATCTTCGGACGCCTAGGTCCCGCCAAATCAAAGTGTTTTAAAGATGAATGTGGAGGGAGGAATAGATGAACATGGGGGATATTGGAGCATAGGGTTGGTGTGTATGGATTCAAGTTGTAGAATTGTGGGCGCACTGTGTAGACGATTTACGGGTTATCTCCATCTCGAAGAGGTGGAGGCCGTAGGCGTCAGGGAGGCTCTCTCATGGGCAAAGGGCAATAAGTGGAGTAGAGTGGAGATCGTGACAGATTGTCTGCGGGTGGTGAACCACGTTTATAATAAAAAACACACGACAAATATGTTTGGGGGCATCATCTACGATTGCAGTCGTTTAATCTCGGATCCCGGGTTTAATGTCTCATTATCTTATACTTGTAGACCCTGTAATAAAGTGGCTCACGAATTGGCCAAGTTTGTTTTAACTAACAGTAGCTGAGACTATGATGAGGGGTCTGTGCCACCATCCGTAGATTCAGCTGTCTGGCTTGATGCTGGGTGGCTATTTATTAAATAAAATTTGCTATTAAAAAAAATGCTATGGTTTAATTGAGTAGACTAAATTGGTAATTATATATCATGAGCTAAAACAGCCTATTATATTGTACAGATGTGAATCGCATAATTAGCTGAGTGAGCAAGATGAGAATTTTTCAACTATAAATAGGGGGTTCAAAATTCAAATCATTTCACTCGCTCACATTTTTCGCTCCTCTCTTCGTCTTCGCGCAACTTGTCTCGTCGTCTTCGCGCACACCGTCAGAGTCTCCGATGGCCGCGCAGCTAGTCTCGTCGTCTTCGCTCACACCTTCAAAGTCTCCGATGGCTTATCCAACTCCTATGTCTACAATTCCCATGCCTATGGTGGCGGTTCCGTACAGTTGCTATCCCAAATTTCGAGTCCAAGTGCCTAAGAGCCCCTCTATGGTCAAATTCCCGCTCCGAAAGAGTTTCCAGAAACTTCAAATCTCCGGATCCAAGCAGCGAATCAAGCCTATTATCACTATCAATGCGATGTATAAGCTTCGGGATCGGCGTCCGTCTCCGTCTCCGCCTCCACCGCCTCCGAGTCCTTCTCCGCCTCCGAGTCCAGGTGAAGAAGCCTTTGAAGGTGTCGGTAATGGCGAAGAAACCGTTGAAGGTGTCGATCGCGGCAAGCTCAATTTGGAAAAACAAGCTGAGATAATCGAAGCCTCCTCTCAAATTGGCTCGTCCCTCGCCGTTCCAACGCTTCTCCAGGTTCGGTTTCAATTTTCACTACGATTTTTCAAAATAGCCTTTAATTTCCTTGCGTTTTCTATTTGTGTTGTGGTATTATTTGTCAGCTCATGTCTCTGGTTTGTTGTTTGGCAGATTAGCAATTGCTTTTTGTTAGAAATTTCACTTATTTATGTGGCTACTTTATGATTATATTGTTTGTAAATTTGGTCATCTTCTGTTTGTTGGTTGACAAAACTGGAGAGAACAAAATGTGTGATGAACTTTACTCTGTGGCTTGCATGGATTTTTTTATTTGCCTTGCTTATAACTGACGATGAAAATCTGGGCAGCTCGAAGGATCTGACCATTCTGTATACCTTGACGTTCTAAGATTATTCGTACATGGCACATGGAGTGATGACAAGAGTAAGCATACCTTCACAAGCTTCATCTGAAAATTTACTTTGAACTCATTGTTTGCCAGTTTAGTTCAAAACTTGACTCTGTACTAAATTATTCTGGTTTACTAAATTTCTGTGTTCTTTGTTTGTAAAATGTATCATAAGTAATCTTGTAGCTCGAGTGCTTCAGAAAATCTGAAGTCGCTTTCCTTGGCCATTTTATGTATTAGAAATTCTAATTTTGTACTGTGGAAAAGCATGTAGTTAGAAGTTTAAGTTTAGAATCAGAATTTTTACGTCAAGAGAAATTTCTTATGTAGATGTGACAGATGTCTTCTCTTACTATTTTCTATTTGCCATGCAGTATAGTGATTTCTCTGGCATCATATGAAAGTTTTCCAGTATAGGGTAAACCAACCTCTTTATAGACTTGTACAACAATTCTTTCCTCTAAGAAAGAGAAGTCCATAGACATTTGATTAGACTAAGAAATGTTATATACCCAAAAAAAATCTTCTTCAAACTGCATTCCCTTCTGATTATTAATCATCTGGCGAATAAGTTAATGCACGTAAGATTGTTAGAGATGTTATCTGAAACCAGGTCCAAAGATTATTCTCTTGAAACTTAGCATTTCCTATGTACACCTTGGGGCCGGCATAAGTCATGAACATCTTACCTTGATTCTCTTGTTATTTACATGTTTGTACTTAGTGGATATAATTCAGTAGGGATTTGCCTAACTGGTATTCTTCATTTCGTAAAAAAATAATAATATCAAGTTGAATTATCTATGACAGGACTAATTGTGACTTCCCTTGAAATTCTCTCTTCGTTGTGGTTGATTTGGTTGTTTTGTTGACTGCAATGTTTTGATTTACAGGCAATGCCGGCTGTCTACCACAGTTAGTTCCTGATCAAGTCCTCAAGCTAAAAGAACTTACAGTGCTTCCATTGGCCGAGTCTGACAGGGAATTCAAACCCAAGCTCTTAATCATTATCTTCTATTAAAAATTTACAATCTTAGATTTCTATGGAAACATGTTGATTTTACCTTTTCAGTGAATAACCAAATGATGAATGGTATTCTGTCTATAATTCGTTCAAAGGTGACCAAGTCTACTCTGGGACACACATGCTTTTAAATCCAAGTCGATGTTTATTGTGGTAGTGTACTATTAGGTGTTTCTCTAATAAAATTGGGTTTTCAATTTCAAGAGTCATACTTATTAAAATGGTCATTACTCCTTGCCATTCAGTTTCGTGGCTCCTTTTATAATTTCTACTATGACAAGCAACCCTCTTAAGGATTTTCTAATTTGAATACTTCATTGTACTCTTCAATATTGTGTTGCACGGCCATGATAAGTTAATGCAATTTTTTTGTTATGTGAGTATTGTTACAGAGCAAATGCTTCGGCTACTTCATTGTCGTGGGTTACCGGTTGAAGATGTTGACTTCATAAATTCTGATGGGAAAGTAATGAACAAGATATTGTTGGAGGTTGGTTCCTTCAGATGTTTTACAAAATGATCTTAACTTTGATGCAACCTTTTCTTCTTACAAATTATATAACAGAAGCATCATTCTTAAGTCATGAAAGGCTGTAATTGCTTGCCTGTATTTTTCATGTATCCACACTTGACAACTCAGAAGACACCTATAGGCACATACTTTGATTTGGAAACAATTGATAAGATGAAGATTGTGAAGTTCAATATGTAAAGTAAAGGGAATATACAAAAGAATCCAGAATATTAGCAATACAAAATGATGCAGCCTCCAAATTGTTTGAGGAGAGATGTTAGTTTTAGGTATATTGTGTACAGATCTTGTCTGCATTGCCTGCATTCCTCAGAAGTGCTGAGAGTGTAATTCTAAGCATTCTTATTTCACAACAACAACTATTTCAACTTACGAAGTTTAAGTTTCCTATGAATGTGTATAGATTCACATAAAGTGGATATGAATTTGACTATTTTCCTTGCATTTTTTATTTAAGCAAATCCAAGGATGACTTTCTTTACTGGCAGCTCAAGAGTAGCAGAGAAATTGGCACTTGACTTGAAGGGCGGCATTAGATTGGAAGATGCAGGATTTGACTAGAAAGTGTGGGGGCCTGATGTTCAGGAGGTTTGACATGCATTTATTTCATACTTTTTTGTGTCGTAGTTTGCTTCATGCACATATAAAGAGATTGTTGATTTTCCCATGCTGGTTCTTGAATGGCAGGTGGATTATGTTGCTTGGGTCTGTGATCAAGATGCATATGCGTGGAGTAGTCAGAAGTGCTCTGCGCAGTCAATCCTATTCATGCATGAGGTAAATTGCTAGATCGAATACATGTACAATTTATTTTGACAATGTTTCTGTAATGTTAAGATTGGGCTATAGTGTGCTGATTTCCATATTTTCTTCATATTGTGTACTCATGCAGAACTGGTCCGCAACTTCACTAATGCCTAAAATGAATGATCTTGCTGAGAGGAGGAAGTTGGAAGATTTAACTGTTTGGCCAGTCCTTACTGTAAGTATTCCGGTATCATCATGATTTGTAAATTTCAATTTATAGCATGTCTCATACTCTACCCATCTTTTCATACTTCTTCAAGCCAGTCACACCACTACTATCACAAAACAATTTCAAAATAGTTTACTCATGCCTTTGCTCTTTTGTTGTTGCAGTTCATAACTGAAGCTATGATAGAACATGTGAATAAATTGCTTCAGATATCAGGTGCAAAGGTACTCTTTGGTGGTGAACCCTTAAAGAACCACACCATTCCACCCGTGTGTGGCGCTATAAAACCAACAGCGATTTATGTTCCACTTGAAGAACTTTTGAAGGAAAAGAATTACGAACTGGTTACCAGGGAAATTTTTGGACTATTCCAGGTTAGGATCCTAATCACACTGCTACATTTCCTTGATTCCTTATGCTCCTTGGATTATACTACCAATTAAAATTCCTGATGGTATCTAAGATGTATGTATGCTGGCTCTCAGCATTGATGGGTAATCTTGAGAAAGAGGGCGCAAATCCATTTTGGTTGTTGTTCTCTGATACTGAATGAACTTACTATTTAGAATCTACTTTCTGGAGCTAGGTTTTGAAACTCATGAAATAACAGGTGATTGCTAATGACATTCTTGTTTTTGGTCATAGACTGTCACTGAGTATAAAAAAGATCAACTCCCAATGGTATTGGAGGCTCTTGAGAGGATGCATGCACATTTAACGGCAGCGGTGGTTTCAAATGATCCCCTCTTTCTTCAGGCAAGATTTAACTAGCTCCCCTCTACATTCCTGCCCATTTTCTTGTTCTTTTCCTGAGAAGTATATAAATGGAAATTTTAGTTATGATCACCAACTATACACAAGAATTTATCTGGTCAAATTTACCATAGGATAACATTTGTGCAAATTGGCCTTTGATACTGCACCTATTACACAACAAAAGTTGTGGGTGAAGTGGCAGAGACTTCATGTAATAAGCATGAAGTTGCTGATTCTAATCCCCATGCCGACGGTATTGCTATTTAAATTATTGATCATAAAAAATATCATGCAGCTCTGCTACCCAAATTAGCTATATCTCCAACTCTGATCATAAGATTACATTTGAACGGGGTATTTATGTATTTGAGTTTATTATTTATGGTGATTATTATTGTCAATCTCTGAAATTTACTTGTGTATTCGATGATCTAATTCATGTACAAGATCCTATATTTATAGTACTAGGGTTACAAAGAATAGGAAAAGAAACCTATTTACAGAAAATAAGAAAGAATCCTAATTAGATTAGGAAATAAGAATCCTAATAATATAGAGGATTGACACCCCCCCTCAAATTGATGTGGGTTGATCAATTAACATTAATTTGCTTTCAAGAAACTTATGTCTGTGTCGTGGGAGAGATTTAGTGAAAATGTCCGCTACTTGAAGATTTGAGGGAACATGAGGAAGTGTCAACATATGAGAATCATATGCGTCGCGAATAAAGTGACAGTCCACCTCAATATGTTTGGTGCGTTCATGATAGACAGGATTAGCTGTGATATGAATGGCACTGGTATTATCAACATGGAGAGGAGTGGCACCAGGAACCAAGAATCCCAACTCAGATAGCAATTCACGTAGCCAAATGATCTCTGAACACGTCTGAGACATCGCCCGATACTCTGCTTCCGTTGAAGATTTGGAGACACGATCTTGTTTCTTACATTTTCAAGAAATCAGAGCAGGACCCAAAAACACACACTAACCAGTCGTGGAACGCCTAGTGTATGCAGAACCTGCCCAATCCGCATCACTATACGCTGAAAGGGCCAGAGAGGTGGAGGATGGAAAATAAATGCCCTCGGTAACGGTACCTAACAGATAGCGCAAAATACGACGTAGTGCTGCCATATGCAAATGTCGCGGTGCTTGTACGAATTGACTAACCTGCTGAACAGCAAATGATAAATCCGGCCGACTAATAGTAAGATAGACCAAACTACCCACTAACTGACGATACATCGTCGGATCAGGAAGAAGATCACCTTCTTCTTTGCGTAACTTGACATTAAGCTCTGAGTGTCAACTGGGGAACTGCCTCGAATCCCCGAAGAGTCAAATAAATCATTAGCATACTTAGCTTGATTAAGAAAGATACTCGTCGAACCTGTGTGAACCTCGAGGCCTAGAAAATACTTGAGATGCCCAAGGTCTTTCATATGAAACGAATTATGTAGATGAAGTTTTAACTGGGTAATTAAGTGTACATCTGTACCGGTAATGACAATATCATCCACATATATCATAAGGATGACGATCCCTTCTGTCGAACGATGAAGAAACAAGGAAGTATCATGCTTACTTGGCTGGAAAGAGAAGTCATGTAAGGCAGACCGAAATTTCTCATACCATGCCCGGGAGCTTGTTTCAAACCATAGAGAGATCGTCGGAGTTTACAGACCTTAGACGTCGGGGTAGAAAACAACCCTTGTGGTACCCTCATATATATGTCCTCTTTTAAATCACCATGCAGAAACGTATTCTTAACATCCATTTGACTCAATGTCCATCCTTTGGAGGCTGCAATGGCTAATATAGTACGAATCGTCGTCATCTTAGCGACAGGAGCAAAAGTTTCCTCATAGTTAATACCATATTCTTGACGATTTCCCAACGCCACTAATCGAGCTTTGTATTGTTTAATGCTCCCATCAGCTCGGATTTTAACCGAGTATACCCATTTGCATCCCAAAGGAGAAACATCGGGGGGACAAGAGACAATGTCCCAAGTATGATTCAACTCGAGTGCCCTAAGTTCCTCTTGCATCGCCATCTTCCAACAATCCAATTTGACAGCTTTGGAATATCCAGAGGGTACCTCAATAGAGGCTAATGTAGTAGCAAGAGCATGTGTAGAAGATGAGAATCCATACCGATCTGGTGGTACTGAATGTCGTGTAGAGCGACGAAGAGAAACCGCTGTCTCATCAGGTATCTCTGAAATGTCTGTGACCTCTGTAGCCCCTATATTGTCTACTGGGACCCCTGTATCTTCTGAAATATCTGGTGGTACCTCAGAGATGCGATGATCAGGTAGAGCAGGGGAAATAACTTCTGGATCAGGATGAATCGGGGGTCTGTGGTAGCTTGAGGATGACGTCTCGTGTAAACCACACCTGGTCGGAATTTGACAAAAGAGGGAAGATCAGTAGTAATAGGCAATTGAGCTGGACTAGTGACATGTTCAAACTCAGGCAAGTTCACATAAGGGTTTGTATCGGTGGAAGACTTATGATAGAAATATTGGTTTTCAAAGAATACCACATTTCTAGACACCCGAATCTTACAGGAATTTGGATCAAAACATACAAACCCTTTTTGAGTAGTACTATACCCAAGGAACACACACCGAACTGATTGAGCAGATAATTTACTTCTTTCAACATGAGGAAGGAGAACAAAACACACACATCCAAAAGGGTGGAGATAGGAGTACGAAGGGGTTTTCTTATGGAGACGAAAGTAAGGAGACTCGAGATTTAAGACCTGTGAAGGAAGCCGATTAATCAAATAAACGGCGGTGCACAGAGCTTCAACCCAAAAACGAGGAGGGACAGAAGATTCTATAAGAATAGTGCGAACAATGTCTAATAGATGTCTATTTTTGCGTTCTGCCACCCCATTTTGTTGTGGAGTGTCAACGCACGAATGTTGGAAAATAATCCCCCTCTCATTTAAAAAATTAGAAAATGGATTAGACATATATTCTCTACCCAAATCAGTGCGAAGTATCTTAATGCGCCTAGAGAACTGATTTTCTATATGAACAAGAAGATCCTTAAATTTAGCGAATACTTCATCTTTAGAACGAAGAAAATAGATCCAAGTGAAACGACTTCAATGAACGTGACAAAATGTTTATAGTGTGAGTGAGAAAGGACTGGTGAGATCCCCCATAAATCATTATGAATAATGTCAAAACACTGAGAAGCACGACTACCATGTGAAGGAAACAACAAGGCTTTACCCTTCCCCATTTTGCAAGCATCACACTCAAGAGACGAAGACACAGAGATTTTATTACCCAAAGTACCCGAACGAAACAAATGATTCATTATTTTTGAATTAGGATGGCCGAGACGCCTATGCCAAATCCTATCTAGAGTTTTATTACAAGAGAAAACAGGAAAAACAGACTTCAACTGAGAAGACCATAGTGGAAAGAGTCGTCCAATCTTAGGGCCCTTCGCTACCAGCTCCCCCGATTCCTGATTCTGCACAACACAACCATCCAAAGAAAATTTAATATTACAGTTGTCATCAATAAGTTGACCAACAGAAAGCAGATTTGTAGATAATTTGGGGCAAACTAAAACATCTTTAATTTTAGGGGAAACATCCCCAACTGCCGTTATTGGCAATTGACTACCATCCGCTGTCTCTATTCGAGAAGTGCCATCATAAGAACGAACATTATGCAAGCCTTGAATTTTCGAGGAAACATGATTGGCAGCTCCAGAGTCCATAAACCAAGTAAGTGTAGAAGATAAAGTTTTACCTTGCAATCCCAGGGCAGAGAAAGCAGACACAATCATTTGTTGTACCATATTAGGAGTTAGTGTTGTGCTTTGAGGTGTAGGAGGTGTTGGGAGGTGGCTTGATGAGACTTAGGATGGACTGCAGCATGATATGCTGGAACAGGAGAGACTTGATTGGGATACATAACAGGGCGAGGTGGACGGGTAGGACAATCCTTAATAGTGTGACCGGACTTCCTGCAATACCTGCAAATCTGGCATTGACTAGCGTAATGCCCAAACTTATGACAAGTAAAGCATTCCACAGTGCGCATGTCTCGAGATCCTGTTTGAGGCTTGGTATGTGGTGCCTGGTTGGTAGGAGAAGATCGGGCGACATAGGAAGTCCGAGCAGTATATGCCATAGATGAAGACCCTCGTTCCAACATTCCTTGAGTAAGCATACGCTGTTCATCACGGAGAAGTTCGCCAAAGCAGATATTAAGGGAGGGAATCGGATATCTGTTTAATAAGGATGAGCGGACTGGCTCAAATTCCGGACGAAGACGCATCATAAATAGCGTCCGTTGACGATTTAATAAACTTGTTTGGACGGTGAGAAGGGACTCAACTGGTACTTCTGCAAGAGCGATGTCCATGTATTCAGCCCAGAGGGCCAAGAAAGCTGAGTAATATTCTTGAACAGAGCGAGTTTCTTGTTGAAAATTAGATATGTCTAGCTCTAATTGAAATTGACGGGCGGAGTTATCCTGAAAATAAACCCGTCTAAGATAGGCCCACATGTCCTTAGCCGTGCGATAAGGACGGAGGTGAAGAACAATATGAGAGTCCACAGATCCCACAATCCAACTTTGAATTTGAGCATCTTTGAATCCCCAATCAGCGGGACAAGCCTGAGTTACGGTTTTAGGATCCGTAACCTCACTAGAGTCACCTGAGGTCTTTTCGGGTGCAATGATGTGATCCCACAAACCCTTGCCTTTAATAAATATCTGAAATTGAAACGCCCAAATAGAATAATTTTTACCTGTGAATCGGATAACTGTGTTGTCGATTTTGTCCATCGGAAGGTACCACAATAATTGCACAGAGGCAAGCTAGAGAAGGAGAGAAAAAAAAATTGCGTGAACAGTCGCGTGAACAGTGCCGTGAACAGTCGGTGAACAGTGCCGTGAACAACGTGAACAGTGTCAGAGCAGAAAACGGAGACGGAGATCGGAGCAGGAGACGGAGAAAAAACAAGAGTTTTAGAAAGCCTCTGATACCATGTCAATCTCTGAAATTTACTTGTGTATTCGATGATCTAATTCATGTACAAGATCCTATATTTATAGTACTAGAGTTACAAAGAATAGGAAAGGAAACCTATTTAAAGAAAATAGGAACGAATCCTAATTAGTTTAGGAAATAAGAATCCTAATAATATAGGGGATTGACAATTATTAACTTACAGTTACAGGAAGTCATCGGGAACACGGTGAATGGTACTACTTTTGCTGGATTGAGAGCCAGGACAACTGGAGCCCCGCAGAATCACTGGTAAGTGTATTTTTTAGGAGTAACTTTGTTGCGTCTAGAAAAACACAGTATACGCATTGAACGAACTTGTATAAATAAATTTGGCGGGTGACAGGTTTGGTCTGGCTGGAGACCCGCGGGGTGCAGGGTATATGGTCGTGTCACAGAGAAGTCATATATGATGCTGGGCCTCTGCCAGAGAACTGGGAAACTCCATCTGCTACCTGATGAAGTCTCATCGACGACATGAAATATTCAAGTGGGCTGGATTGGTAGAGATCATATAAAGTTGGACATCAGATTGGATTGGTGACGAAAACAAAACGAAGAGCCCTTTGGTAGGTAGACATGTTCTTTCTTGAATAATATGCCAACATGGTCCTTTAATAATCAGTTAGTAAGAATACAATAGTTTAAATATAAGAGACCATGTTCTCTTGAACTGCATAAAGGAAGCCATTTATGAAAATGGTACTTCAGAAACTGAACTTAGTTGGGCCTTAAAGAGAGATTGTATATCTCAATATTAGATTCTGAGTGCTATCCCGATATTCTGGTTATAACTTGATGTATAGTCAAATTGGAAATGGAAATAAAATAAACTCGTATTTCAAAGCACAAAGATTTACAGGAGTTAAAGGAAAGCACTCCAGTGATTAAATTCTCTTAGTAACAAGGGAATGAACATGGCTTTGGAGCCAAAGCCACCATTTTCTAAAGGTTATCTTAGTGTGGGAAAATTGTATCTTATTGTACATTCTTAAATACAAGAAAATTAGTTTGTTGCCATGCCCAAGGAACCAACTTTGGCTAATTCTGCTGCCTCCTTGCACTACTCTGTACAGATATGTCATAACTTGATATTTCAAGTTCTACAGCTCGGAAAAAGAAGCTTTCAGGTCAAGATTAATGTAGTTTCCTCAAGAGCAGAAAAATGTTTCTTGACCCATATCTGGTGCAATTACTACGTACCGCTCCTTGTGCTTGAAAATCCAGACAGTTGTGAATCACTCATCATGGTCTGAAACAAAAGAAAAATCAATTTGAATAAAAAGAAGAGATGGTTTCTGCATGTGAATGTAATGTGGCAACTAACCTGGGTGATGGTAGAACCGGTGTGAAACGGTGAAGCTCCTATGAACATGAGGTTTGGCAAGTTGTCTTCACCAAGTTCTCTGAGTCTGTTGAGCTCAGGTAAGACGAGGTTACCGAGATCTGGCCTATCTTTTCTCCTCAGTTCTGCACACTGGAGAGATATCTTGGCAAACTTGAGTGCCTCTTCTAGTGGCCAGTCCGGAACTTCCGGGTCAAGCATTTGGTGAAATGTCCCCCTCTCAATAGCGTTCTCGACGTGATGGGTCAAACCCATTGGGGGTTTGGCTGTGATTATCTGGAGGAGCATGATACCGAGCGAGTAGACGTCAGATTTGATCCCAAGCATTCCAGTTTGCTGATACTCTGGGTCTATGTAGCAGAAGGTTCCAGCTGTCGATGTCATGCGGTACTGAGTGACACTGTTTGCAACTGATGGAGGTACCAGCCTAGCCAACCCTACATCACTGATTTTGCTCACCAAGTTCCGGTCAAGCAGAATATTTCCGGGTTTTAAGTCACGGTGCACAAGGGGTTCTGGCTTGGTCTGGTGGAGAAAAAGGAGGCCAGTACCAATCTCTGCAGCGATTCGGAACCTTACTTGCCAAGGCAAAGCTGGAGTGTTACCTCGCCGTAACAGTCTGTCTTCTAAGCTCCCATTAGCCATATACTCATACACTAGGCAACCATACTCTGGACAGGCTCCAAGGAGGAGAACCATGTTGGGATGCCGTATGCAGCTTAGCACTTCAACCTCTTGGTTAAACTGTGATCGTCCTTGAGCTGCATCGGGGCGCAACACTTTTATTGCCACCGGCGTATGGTCCAGCTTACCTCTATATACTGGCCCATAACCTCCTTCCCCAATCTTGCGGGATCCCGAGAAGTAATCTGTTGCTGTTTCAATCTCCTCAATTGTGTATCGCCTGTACCTTAAATATTCACCCCCTAACGACACTGTCTTGCCCTGGTCGTCCGACTCCATTATAGCTTTCATTTCTGCACTCCTCCTTTTTTGTGCTTCAATATCTGCTATCCTCTGAGCTGCTTCAGAAGCCTCTACTGCTGTCTTGTACTTAGCTTTCTCTTTCTCTGCAACTGCCAATGCAGTTTCCTCGCCAGATCGCGCTTCCTCCATTTTTTGTTCTTCCTCCATTTTCCACCGTTGAAGCTCCTGAGCCTGAATAAAATATACAGGTACTATAATTGCCACCACCACCCTTATTCTAATTCTTATTATGCATTTATCATTTCATAATGTCACAGGCTTTCAGAATTTGGTTGGTTTCTATCTTGACACATTTACATCTTCTCTTATAAAACTATAATTTTCAAGAACCCAAATGTCTGATACAATGCTATTTTTGTGTGTGCTTATACATGTATGCATT
Source organism: Geranium rotundifolium (assembly GCA_963920655.1). Lineage (NCBI taxonomy): Eukaryota > Viridiplantae > Streptophyta > Magnoliopsida > Geraniales > Geraniaceae > Geranium > Geranium rotundifolium. Next base: position 25,978,063 of record OY987311.1, on the reverse strand, counting down.
TGTATACTTGTTTCTGTATGTATATTTGTTTGTATAAAACACTGCATTCTGCACCCTCTGCATTTATTTATTTTTTTTTTTGATCAGCGAAAGAAAATATTTTATTGATGAAACTTACTAAAGCTTCCAAGAGGTGTATCATCTATTACGAGTATTTCAGTTTTTACATGAGCACATTTTTGTAGAGTCAGTGTGCATATGGGTAGGTGCATCAGTATAGATGACAGCAGCTGCTAGTAGTAACAAGATATTGACGTCAAGATTGAGATGAACACACATTGAACTGTTAGGTTTGGTTCTTACAAGTTTGAACAAGTACCTTCTGTTTTGCCGTAAGTGCCTCCTTGCAGGCTGTACTGTACATGTCCATAGTTTGCTTTAGCTCCAGCTTGAGCCTTCTCATCTCAGCTTCAACATCATCCTATTAATTCCAAAGAAACTTAGCAAGCTCTAACGTGTTACTGTATGTTACCACATCTTGTGTTTGTGAAGATACTGAGAACAGAGAATTTGTAATGCTTTCTTGGTCCTTCATGACATGGTTTTATGCTATGCATCCATGTATTTAGGCGCAGTTAGACTCATGATAGGGTTCAAAATAAAATAAAAATCATCATTAGAATCTGTATACATTTTTCAGTCCAAAACATGACTATGAAGTATGAGGTCTCTGGCCTTAATCCCCATGCCCATATTAGAATTGCTTATCAATAAAAAGTTGTAGAAGAGTTAGACAGTATTTGTATCACTTAACGACAAATTGAAACCCAAGAATTGCTTCAGAAAAGAGATATTGAAGCTATCGAGACAGAGCATTTGAGCAAGCTAAATTCTCTACGCTGATTTCTCATGTTTTCTTTTGTTTTTCATCTGTTTTCATGTATCCTCTTATTTCTCTCTTTAGTTCTGTTCTGTTCTTGCTTTGTTGATGTAATTGGCCAGCCTATTTCCTTCTTGGAAGTTCAGCTGGTTTCATCAATAAATTTTCATCCTTTAGCTGAGCAAAAAAAATCAGCAAGTTTTTTTTTTGCTTAGCAATACTGTCGTCTACCAAGTTTGAATTCTGTAGTTGGGCAAAGGACCCAAGCACTTAACCACTTAGCTAAGTAGACATTAGTTGAGGATGTTTGAACTGGTGTGGTGATTAAGCTTGTTATAGTGTTATGTCTATTTTGGGCCTTGATGTCCATACCACGCTCTGTGAAGAATGTGATGACCATGACGAGTTTGAGAACTCTAACTGTGCAGACATGATATCTGACTTTGAGAATCCTGATCCGAAGCTGCTTCTGCCTTCATATTCTGAGCTGCTTGACATCCGAGGAGGAGTTACTCCAGGCTCCAGCTGACTGTCAAACAAGCGATCAATGCTTGGCCTTCCACTACTCACATATGAAATGTCACTGTCTGGCAATGATGGCTCGTATGATTTGTTAACTGAAGGTCTGGTAAACGGAGACCTGTTCCAGTGATTATCAGGTCAGTCATTTTAGACCCGTTCCGTCTTTATGCACATGTTAGAGCATAGTTACCTAAAATCAGAATCGTCAAGCATGTGACGGGGAGCAGTGGGAGCCCTCTCTGTTGATCCTGTTAGAGGATAGATAAGATAAATGATGTTGAGTTGAGTTGAGCGCATATAAAACCCAAATCAGATCGAGCTTGAAAATAAGATAATACAAGACTGGACCTCTCGGTTTTGTGATTGATGATAAGTTGCTTTGTTGACTCTCTATTGGGTTGTGAGGCTTTGGTGGGGGTGGTCTTGTAGAAGAGCGCACGGATGATATTTTTCCTTTGTTGATGACATAAACAGTGCAAAAATCTGGTGCTCCTTTGGATACGCTACTAGGCACGTCTGAAGTTTTGAATCGTCTGCATTAAGTGTTGGTCAGTATTTCTATCATAGTCGTTGAAAATTCCTAGTCTATAAACAATGCATAACCACCTCATAAAGCCACTCTTTGAAGGCGAGCCGAGAACCAAAACCTCAATTGCAGAGTTTGCTATATATTCAATGATTCCTTTTGCTACATCTGTTTCCTCTAGTACCACTTCATTGCAATGTATCTATTGCACAGATCATTCACATTATGACCAAATCATAACAAATTCTCTTTCTGTGGATCTGCATGAATTTTGAGAAAGCAATGGAACTTACATCTTTACGTGTACAGAAGACGCGGAATGGAAGGAACAACTCCTTGGTTTGACTATCAAGCTGTTCCCTGTATGCTCTCGCAACGCCGTCATTTACATCAGAGATGCTAACTTGGCTTCCAGCTGCAAGACAAGAAAATGTCCAATAAGAGTACAAGTTGTGTTGGTGGTGCTGATGCTTAACTTCAGGTGATATCAACTTTTCAATCTATCTAGTATCTCATTTCCTTTTGTTGAAATAGACATCTCACATTGAATAAATATGCAGAAAAAGAGCTAGATATAAAGGCAAGGGTCATGCATAACTATTCAACAAATGAGATAATGCTTTGATAAATAATTTTGTTGAAAGAAAGGAAAGGATATAGGGAAAATTGCAAAAGCATGCCCTATACATTATTACACTTATACAAGAACATGCTCGGTACTTTGTTAATGACAAAAATGTGTCGAGAACTTTGACTTCTTGTGCAAAATGTATGTAACTGACGAAATTACCTTTACCTTTACCTTTAACATTAATAATTATTTTTTAAATTAAAAATAAATATTTCTGAAAATATCTTTAAACGAAAATTTGTATAATCAAAACTTGTAATTTAATTTTTTTAGTGAAATTATTAAAAGGATATCATTCTTAATATTATGGGCAATTTTGTCGTTTTTATACAAGTACACATATTTTGCACAAAAGTCAAAGATGACCGTCCCTTTTTGTCATTAACAAAAAACAGGGCAATTCTTGCAAAAAGTGTGATATTATAAGGCATGTTTTTGAAATTTTCCGAAGGATATACAGACCTAGGGTTGGAATGGTTGATGATTTATTTTTAACATGAAGAAGTGTCAAAGATTGACCCCTGGAGAGAAGATGATCCACAGCCCATTTCAAAGCATATTGGCTTCCCTTGTCTTTCTCGATCGCCACTGCCGTGGAGTCTTCCCTTCCATTATTGCCTAGTCTTTTCATTGCACCCGCCGCCCTTTGCTAGCTTTGGATGAGAGGAGAGCCAGCAGGGCGTCGCCGGAATTTCAAAACCTTGTCAAAGAAAATGCCTCCTCTCCTCTCCTCTGCAGATATAATATGGTTGTATGGGTTTTGACAGAGTAAGAAACATAATATTATTATCTTTCTCTTACCCTCAGCAGCTCATAGTTTTGTTTCTAAATAAGCCTACCTCTTTTTTCAACCGCTTGTTTGAAGAGACCCACACAACGGACCATTCCATCATTAGGGGGCATTTTTGGTGGTTGCCATCTCCTCCCATAATTAGCTTACACCACAAACACTGGTCTCTTCTTCTTTGGAAAATAGAAATATGATTTAGGGATGATAATATTCCGCGTCCTCGACGGGATCCCTAAGCCCGGATAAAAATTGAGCGGGGAATTCCTGAATCCGAACAAAAACATAGCCATATATCCCCACTCCACCTCGATGTATTAAAATTATATATTGTTAATCAAAAATTATATCTTAAAATATCTATTTAATGAAAAATAATTTTTTTAAATATATATTTTATGATGCATATTTAATGGAATAATAATACTTTTATTAAAATAATGGGTGATAATACAAATTTCATTAAAAATAAATATGTTTTAACATTATTTTTGGTTGGAAAATGGAAAATAGAGAATTTCTGAAGCCGGCGAAAAATTTTCGCCTCCATTATAATTTGGGACAAAACGGGATTGTCAAATTTGCCCCAAACCCACCCCAAACACTGATACAACATTTATGTAAGAGGAGAGGAAATCTACATTATTGAACAATCGTCCCTCTTCCCTGACAACAAATAAGTTTATTACATATAACTATATTATGTACTCTGTGGCCCATTTCATATATTTTTATAACAAAAATAATCACTCACTCTGTCACTCATAATTTTCAGTTAAGAAATTACTTAGCACATGCTAGTTGTGACAGTTTTTGCCAACTATGACTATTCATGCATGCTAAAAAGAATTTCATGTTGTGATAAATGTGGACCTCACCTTAAGTTTTCCTTCTTCTATAAGTTTGGGCTTAGGCAGTGTCATGGCTTTATAAATGGAGCAGTTCTTGTACCAATATAACTACTTGTTATTACATAAAGAATTGCTCTCAAGCTGCCACTCCAAATCTCAGCTATCCTTGCTTCTATCACATAGTTTTCTTTTACCTCTCTTTCATTGTTTTCTTTATATTGATTTCATTCTTTTTTAATACGTTTATAACATGTTATCAACACGTACATGTTATCACAATGTTTTATGTCTTTCTTTTTCCTTTTTTTTTACCCTGTGAGTGTACCAACGGAGTTTTATACTCACAGGTATATTCGCAAGTGCGGTTTATGATTATTTACTAGTTGTTTATTATTCATGTACATGCTTACAGTTCAATATTTATGTATATTCTGTTAATTTATTTATTTTCTTGTTATTTAGACCCCGAGGTATACCAACGGCGTTATTGTACCCACCGGTATACTTATAGTGTGGTTTTATATTTATTTTTATTTATATCGTACGAATATGCTTATAATGTTACTGTATATTTATTTCATTAATTATTTATATATGTTATTTAAACCCCGTGAGTTAACCAACGGTATGGTTTTTCCTCCACTGGTGCTCAATGTGTGGTCATGTACTTATTTATACCTGTCGTTTATATTATCTGTTATATACATGCAATGCCCATAATCTTAACCTTGTTAAATTATATTATTTTGAACCCGAAATTCTCAAATTGTTCATAATGAAATTTATCATATATATAATTTATATCAATCAGAAATGTATGATTTGTAATATACATGACCCGAAGTTTCATATAAGTCCATTTATTGACCATTTCAGGATGTCAAACTTAGTAAAATGCCAATACGAAGCACTCAGCTTGGATGGAAGCAATTATTTTGAATGGGCTTTAGAAACAACTCTTCATCTCAGATCCATGAATCTTGGGGAAGTCATCAAGGAGAAAAATACATCGTCCCTGCAGGACAAGTCAAAGGCTACTATTTTTATTCGTCACCATATTTGTTCTGGCCTCCGTGCAGAATACCTTGATATTGAAGATCCTCTTGACCTCTGGAAGAGGTTGAACGATAGATTTGAACATATGAAATCAATTGCTCTTCCTCAAGCACTGATGAATGGAGCAATCTCAGACTCCAAGATTTCAAATCCATCAACGAGTACAATTCTGCCGTATTCAGAATTGTATCTAAGCTCAGGATGTGCGATGAAAAAATAACCGATGTTTTAATGCTAGAAAAAACTTTTTCTACATTTCATCCTTCAAATATGCTCCTGCAGCAGCAATACAGAGAGCGAAAATTTGAGAAATTTACAGACCTGATTGCATGCTTGCTCATTGTGGAGCAAAATAACGAATTGTTGTTAAAGAATCACCATATTCGCCCTGTCGGCAGTGCACCATTTCCAGAAGAAAATATGACTAATCGTCATAATTTCTCAAGATTCGGACGAGGCCGAGGCCCCATTCGTGGTCGTGGTCACGGACGAGGACGTAACAACTTTCAACCTCGTGGAAGAAATGACCGAATATTCCACCAGCAGTGGAATAGACAAGAAGTACATGACAGAAGAAGAGGAAATGGCCCACGAATCCAAACTCCCAGAAACAATGAAAGCATTTGTTATAGATGAGGTGGAATAGGGCATTGGTCGCGTACCTTTCGTGCGCCGAAACATCTGGTTGATCTTTTATCAAGCATCTGTCAAAGCCAAGGGCAAAGAAAAGATTGTAGAGACAAATTATATGGACAGCACAGATCATGAAGATCTTACTAAATTTAATGTCTCTGATTTCTTGGGAGATGATGATGGTGATATAGGTCAAAAGGAAAAAGATACTGTTGAAACCTTTGATGACTAGTATATGTCGTTATTATATAATGTATTTAATGTTTGTCGTATGTTTTTTTTGAATCCGTATGTTTTTTGAATCCTTTCTATTTTTTGCTATCTAATGTAATGTTTCCTACTTTTATGAAAGGATGGATTTTGAAAAGGAATCATCTACTTGCGGGAATGACCAAGAAATATGTATTGTTGATTGTGCCACTACACATACAATTCTCAAGAATAGAAAATATTTCTCATATCTAACTTTGGGTGAGGCAAATGTTAATACGATTACAGGTTCTGCGAATATAATAGAGGGCTCTGGAAGAGCTACTTTATTACTAAAAAATGAAACAAAAATAAGTATCAATTACACTTTATATGCAAGTAGATCCAGAAGAAATCTACTAAGTTTTAAAGATATCCGCAGTAATGAATATCACATTGAGACCACAAGTGAAAATGAGAATGAATTTCTCCATATCACTTCAAATGCTTACGGTAAAAAGCGTGTACTTGAAAAACTACCTGTCATATCATCAGGATTATATTATACAATTATAAAAACAGTTGAGACCTACGCGATATTGAACCCGAAGTTCTCTAATCGAAATGTTTTTATACTTTGGCATAATCGTCTTGGTCATCCAGGATCAACGATGATGCATAGGATCATTGAAAATTCTTATGGTCATGCATTAAAAAACCATAAGATTTTACTGTCAAATGATATCACCTGTACCACTTGCTCACAAGGAAAATTAGTGGTCCGCCCGTCTTTTGCCAAAGTTAATATTGAATGTCCATCACTCCTGCAGAGAATTCAGGGAGATATATGTGGCCCTATCCCTCCCGCTAGTGGACCATTTAGTTATTTTATGGTTTTAATTGACGCATCCAGTAGATGATCACATGTTTGTTTATTATCAACTCGTAATCTTGCATTCGCTAAATTGATGGCACAAATTATTAAACTGAGAGCACATTTCCCTGATCATCCAATAAAGTCTATCCGCCTTGATAATGCAGGGGAATTCACGTCTAAGATATTTGATGATTACTGCACGGCATTAGGTATCGATGTTGAACATCCTGTCACGCACGTTCACACCCAAAATGGGTTAGCAGAATTTTTGATTAAACGAATACAAATAATTGCACATACATTATTATTGCAATCTAATTTATCTGTTTCTGCTCGGGGACATGCGTATTACACGGTGCATCTTTAATTCGTCTAAGACCTAGTGCATATCATCAGTACTTTCCTATACACTTTTGTGTGGACATCAGCCTGATATATCCCGCTTACGAACCTTCGGTTGTGCTGTACAAGTGCCTGTTGCACCCCCTAAATGCACAAAAATGGGACCTCAAAGGCAGTTGGGAATTTATGTTGGTTTTGATTCACCGTCTATTATTAGATATCTTGAACCCCTGACGGGCGATTTATTTACAGCATGATGTGCTGACTGTCATTTTGATGAGACAACATTCCCCTCTCTAACTGATCATAAATATCCTCCTGAAGTAAGGCAAGATCTTTTGTGGAAAGTGACTTCCATATATCACTTAGATCCACGCACGCCGCAATGTGAAAATGAAGTACATAGAATAATACATTTGCAAAATATTGCAAATCAAATGTCTGATTCATTTACAGATACGGCTAAAATGACAAGGTCATATATTGATGCCGTTAATACGCCAGCAATAATTAAAGTAAATGACGATAATTCTAAGGCAGCAGCAAATTCCTCTAATGCACGCCAGAAGCGTGGAAGACCAGTAGGTGCTAAAGATCTTGTTCCTCGAAAACGAAAAAATCAATCGATTACAAAGACTGTTCTAGAAAAACTTATGATTCCTGAAGAACCATCTAATCCTGAAAGATTATTAGCCCTAGTAGAGCCATCAAGTTCAAAAAATCTCGAGGAACGTCAAGAACAAACAAATAAAGAAATTAATATGAATTATTCATGTGTAAGGGAATCTTGGGATTGAAAATCATTTATAATTGATGAAATTTTTGTATTTGCAGTAGAAAATGAAGTGATAAATGATATTGATTTTGAGCCACATACTATTAATGAATGCCGCAAAAGAGATGATTGGCTAAAGTGGGAAGAAGCAATAACAACCGAATTGACTTCATTGGCAAAACGCCAAGTATTCGGGACTATAATTCGAACACCAGAAGATGTTAAACAAGTTGGGTATAAATGGGTATTCACAAAGAAACGAAATGAGAAAAATGAAATTGTCAGGTACAAAGCAAGACTAGTAGCCCAAGATTTTTCTCAGCGATCTGGAGTCGACTTTGATGAAATATATGCACCCGTGATGGATATGATCACTTTTAGATATTTGATAAGTTTGACAGTATCTGAAGGACTAGACATGTATTTAATGGACGTTGTTACTTTTTATTTATATGGAATATTAGACACTGACATTTATATGAAACTCCCCGAAGGATTTAAATTGCCTGAAGTAATGAGAAATAGTCCAAGGAACTTACATTCAACAAAATTGCGAAAATCATTATGTGGACTAAAACAATTCGGAAGAATGTGATATAATCGTATAAATGAATACCTTACAAAGAAGGGTATAAAAATAATGTCATATGTCCATGTGTATTCATCAAGAAATCAAGCTTTGGATTTGTCATTGTAGCAGTATATGTTGATGATATGAACTTAATTGGGACTCCTGGAGAGATCCTAAAGACTGCGGCATATTTAAAGAAAGAATTTGAAATGAAAGATCTTGGAAAAACTAAATATTGTCTCGGCTTGCAGATCGAACATGTGACTAATGGCATTCTAATCCATAATTCTACATATATTGAGAAACTCTTGAAGCGTTTCAATATGGAAAATGTCCATCCACTCAGCACTCCAATGGTCGTTCTGTCGCTTGATCCTAAGAAAAATCCATCCCGTCCGAACGAAATAGATGAAAATATACTTGGTCATGAAGTGCCATATTTAAATGCAATTGGAGCCTTATTATACTTGGCACAATGTACACGACCGGATATTGCATTTGCAGTAATATGCTGGCAAGATTCAGTTTTGAGCCTACTAGACGACATTGGAATGAGATCAAACATATATTCCGTTATTTGAGTGGAACAAAAGATTTAGGATTATTATATACGAAATCCACGAAAAATGTAGGTCTGATAAGATATGCTGATGCGGGATATCTTTCAGATCCACATAAAGCACGCTCCCAGACTGGATATGTCTTCACCTGCAATGAGAGTGCGATGTCTTGGCGATCAACAAGTCAGACTTTGGTTGCAACGTCTTCAAATCATTCAGAAATTTTGGCACTGCATGAAGCAAGTCGAGAATGTGTATTCTTGAGATTAATCATTCAGCATATAAGAGAATCATGTGGGATCTTCTCAATAACAAGTTCTCCATCTATAATATATGAAGACAATGCAGCCTGCATTGCTCAAATCAGAGGAGGATACATTAAAGGAGATAGAATAAAACACATCTCACCAAAATTCTTTTACACTCATGAACTCCAGAAGAGTCACGAGATTGATGTAAAACAAATACGCTCAAGTGAGAATCTTGCAGATTTATTCACCAAAGCATTACCGACATCCACTTTCGAGAAACTCTTATACAGACTGGGCATGCGTCGAGTTAGCAAGCACTAAAAGTGATTGTACTAGTTCTCAGGGGGAGAATCGATCAAGAGGAGCAACAATCTATGGAGCTTCGATCAGGGAGAGCAACAATCAGTGGGAACATCTATCAGGGGAGCAGGAGTTATAAAGTTGAACACACTTTGGACATTTGTGCGCTGCACTCTTTTTCCCTTGTTCAGGTTTTGTCCCATTGGGTTTTCCTGAAAAGGTTTTTAACGAGGCAGCATTATGCACGTCCAACATCACTTGAATTACTTATTTACTCGGTTTTTATCTCATTGGGGTTTTTTCCTTGTAAAATTAAAAGTAATTATTTGTAATAGGTGGTGTCCAAGGGGGAGTGTTATGATAAATGTGGACCCCACCTTGAGTTTTCCTTCTTCTATAAGCTTGGGGTTAGGCGGTGTCATGGCTCTATAAATAGAGCAGTTCTTGTACCAATATAACTACTTGATATTACATAAAGAATTGCTCTCAAGCTGCCACTCCAAATCTCAGCTATTCTTGCTTCTATCACATAATATTCTTTTACCTCTCTTTCATTGTTTTCTTTATATTGATTTCATTCTATTTTAATATGTTTATAACATTTCATAGTTTATTGAGGATTCATTGTTTATTTTTCAACAACTCCTTGTGTTAGTTTTATCGGTCTTTTCTTTTCCTCTTCGGTGGCAGTTTTTTGATAAGTGCTCTCTTGTGACTGTCAATTAAATGATTATCTTTATTGACACGTCTTAGTGTTAAAATGATACTGCCTGATTGTCTAAGGAGGAAAATTATAAATATTTTCATATAATTAGTTTGAAGCTAGCACGTATTTCAGATGACTATATCAAAATTTAATTATTTTTTTCAAATAATTAATTTGCAGTTTGCTCATTTTAGCTGACTACCTTAATGATTTTTATCACACAGATAGCTACCATAAAATTAGTGACTATATCTTGTGTTAAGAAGTAGTATTTCATTCTAGATACTGATTTAAAAGCTGAGGATCGACGAGTATAATCTTGATCATACAGTAAAGCGGAAATGACACTTTAATACTACAAAATTTTACGTTTTTAATTTTAATACATCTTAATAGAAATAATGAGAGATATATTATTGATGTGTGTTATGATGGACAAGAGACCTCTATTTATAGAGACATAGGGAAACCCTAATACATGTGAGAAAAGAAAACATAAATGTAGGAAACTAAATATAGGAAACTTAATCTAATCTAACAGGCCACCTCAAACTCAATGCGGTGAAACAAGAATTGAGTTTGAAGCTAGATAGTATTGAGTTATGGCAAGGGTTGCGGCTGTCGAGAATGTTGTCGAAGTGATTTGGCGAGGATTGAGGATGGAGGATGCGTGCCGCTCACAGTCGATGACGGATGTCTGATGCCCGTATGTGCTGAATGATGCATGATACCCGATGATGCCCAAAGATGCCTGATGCTTGATGCCTAATGGCAGATGGCGAGATAGCAGCTGCCCGATGATGCCAGATGCCTGATGGCTGCTGACGAGATAGCAGATGTCTAATGATTGCCAGATGCCTGATGGCTGATGGCGAGATAACAGATGCCCAATGATTGCCAGATGTCTGATGGTTGATGGCAAGATAACAGCTGCTCAAAGATGCCAGATGACGATGATGCCTCTCACGTGCGGTGTCCGACTTACGAGATTCTGATTTCCGGTTAACGGGGATGATCACGAGCCAATTTCCAGATTATGGGATTGCTTTCTGAATTACGGGGATGTACACGTGTCGGTTTTTGGATTACGGGATAACTTTTCCGATTTACGGGGATGATCACGTGCACTGTCCGAATTACGAGATAACTTTCTGAATTACGGAGATGTACACGTGTCGGTTTCTACAGGATAACTTAGACTTACGAGATTCCAGATTCCAGGATTTTCGATTGATGAGTTGATAGGATTTCTTCATGAGAGAAGATCGGGAGCAACAGAGGGCTTGCGGTGACGATGTCTCGTGAGGCGGACGACGGTTTCTTGAGAATTGATCGCGACCACAATGGTAGATACGAGAATTGATCCGAGTTCACGATTATGTCGATTGATTAGTTGATTCCGTTTGCGAATTGATTTGGCGGAGAGGAGTTCGCAACAACAAATTGAGTGTTGATTGGTCGAGAGTGGGTTAATGATCGTAAGGGATGGGTTTCTGATGTCGAGGTAGCTCAGATGAGGACGTGACCGGTGATTGTGAGCTTGACCGAGGCTTCGACGGCGATGGAAGAGACTGAAGTTTTGATGGCGAGGTTGAGGATTTTCGGGATTGATTGCCGATAACAGATAGTGTAGATGGGGTTACGTGATTTGTTGGGACCAATCGGTTTGATTGGTTAAGATTTGTGGATTGCTTGGAGTAAGAGGTTGCGTGAGAGGAGTTGGTGTGTGAGGTGTTGTTGATATGTGATGGTGGTGCGAGAATGCGAGATTGGTTTTGAGATTGCGAGATTGATTATGGGATTGTCGAGTTAATTGTTTACGGAAGCGATAAGCTAGAGATTGAGATTGAATTGCCTCGCCCACCCGTCAAAATCACAAATCATCGACGAATGGGCAAAGCGATAAATTGATAGAGATTTGACCAAGGATCGATTAGCGCTCTGATACCATGATAGTAATAATGAGGGATATATTTTGATGTGTGTTATGATGGACAAGAGACCTCTATTTATAGAGACATAGGGAAACCCTAATACATGTGAAAAAAGGAAACATAAATGTAGGAAACTAAATATAGGAAACTTAAGATAGTCTAACACATCTAAGCTTTATTTTATCTTTCCGCATATCCAATGTACTATTTTTCTCATATTTAGTCACCACTATTCATGGCCCTTAAATAGGAAAAAATGGCAACTTGAGCGAAATGGTGAAGTGAAATTTAGATTTATCAAAATTGAAAACGTAAATTTTCAAGTGTATAAAACTATCATTTCCAAGTACAATGTAAAATTTGCTCTTTCTTTTTTCTTTTCTTATAGGACTATAAAGTGTGCAATATTATTACAATCTCGGATGACTACACCATTATTTGTTTCTCACATAACTATAGTAGAATTTTTTTTTCTCAGTGCAACCCCTCTAAATATATAATTTTACTATTTAACCATTTTCCGTTAACCTCTATTAAAAATAATAAAATATCCTAAAATGTGTTTTAAATTTTCAAACTGTTGGGGAATTAAATGTGGTTCGGCAAAGTCTACATCCCCGGGGCCTGGGAAATCCACTAGAATAAGAACTCGACAACTTGTACAACCCACAAGCTTGTTATAACCAAGAGATTTACAATTAACTCCAAATCAACTCTTTGTTCAAGTTCACTCTCTCTCAAGATTTTCCCACTCACTCAAGATTTGTTTCACCGCAAATCTATCCAAATGAGTTCTCTACCCAATCCTTAAAGAGCTCAAATCCAAATACAAGAGATAAGCAAATACCTCAAATCTTTTCCACCAAAAGCTTGATATTTTCCAAGACCTTTCTTCACCAAAAGGTACAATAGAACCTTGCTTCCTCTCCTCTTTCCTCTTGGGCAGCAGCACCACAAAATTTCCAGCAAGTTCCTCTTGCTTTCTCACTCTCGGGCAGTCTCAGACACAAAAAAAGAACTACACAGCAACACACAAAGTGTGTTGCTTTTATCTTTATTTAATGCCCTAATGGGCTTAGGGACTTGGGCCCTATTCTGAGCCTTAGCTCTACAATTCTCCACCTCGTCCATCATTTGATACACCTCAAATTTTGGACGAATACGTGCACATCCTTCACATCATATGTATAACAAACTCGACTGCACCACTATACCATGGTTGCCTACGTACCCAAAACCGGGATCAAGCCTCCGTAGTTCATGAAACCGGGCGAAGTCTCCACCTCACCCCAACACCGCCCTGCAGGGCTGCTCTCAACACGAACTGATATGTAGCAAGTCCAAGCAATGCTGAAACTTGCCACCTTTAACCACCTTGGTTAACATGTCTACTGGGTTCTCATTTGTGTGCACTTTCAATAAAGAAATATCACCTTCCTCTATAACTTCTCGCACAAAATGATACCTGACATCAATATGCTTGGTACGAGCATGGTGAACCTGATTCTTAGCCAAATGTATCGCACTCTGACTATCACACTGCAAATCCACCTTTACCTGCTCAATCCCTAAATCATCTAGAAGACCCCATAACCACAATGCTTCCTTCACTCCCTCTGCCATGGCCATATACTCGGCCTCGGTAGTAGAAAGAGCCACTGTAGCTTGCAACATCGATCGCCAACTAACTGGAGCCCCGTATACATTGCTAGAGGTGACGTGAAGATCCACTACGTTGCAAATGATGATAACACAGCCGACCCATTGACCAAGGCTCTTCCTCAAGATAAACATGAAAAACATGTTAGGTCAATGGGTATAGACTGGGACTTAGATTGGAGCTAAGGGCAAGTGGGAGATTGATAGCATTTGTGCCCTAGTCCAATTGGCATTAGTCTGTAAACGTCTATGTACAAATATCATCGTTTGCAATGTATAAATATAAACGGCTTTATATTACTTATGTGTTGAAGTAATATGTTAAGCATGATCTGATTTATGACCACTAAAGTAGTAGAACCATAAATCTGTACGGATCACACTTAACGAGTCCCTAGTCAACGTATGCTTCCTTGAAAGCGACCAGTATGAGGATGGTTCTTAATGACGTAGTTCTACTTGTCATAGGGATGTGGGATCCTGGAACCATATCATAGATATCATGAGGTGATTGATATCGGACGACCCGCATTGAATAGTGTTTTCATAGATTAAACCATAAACATATTCAGATGCGATAGCTTGTCACGACGTCCTTAGACCAAGGAGTCTTTGTGATCACTGTGCAATGAACGTACGGCTTTAACTTGTGCCAAACGCTTTCTGTAAAAGGATTGCTATGAAGGGCATGATTGGGTGGCAGAACGGGTTGCATGAGTGACACGAAAGACGGCTAAGGGATTTATCCCTCATACTACGGTATGTGTAAGGACCGCTCCCGGTCATTTTGGGTCAATTTTGTGAAAAATGGATAAAAATTTAATAATTCGCGATTTGACCAAATGTTGACCCGAGAGTCACCGAGGACTACTTTTTGAGCCATTTTAAGTTGAAAGTGTAATATCATGGATATTAGGTTCGTATGGAAGCTAAAATTTAGCGAAACATCACGGTTCCGACGGTTTCGAAAAACGTGTCCGTTTCGGACGATTTCGGGTCCGAAATGACAAAAGTGGCTTGTGGGACCCCTCTACTTTACACTTGTCATGTATCTAGAGGGGGGGAGACTTTTGAGTGATTAAAAAATTAATTGTTTTAATTTAGATTTAAAAGAAAATGGAAAATAGGTTTATTTTATTAGTTTAGTGTTTAAATAATGGGATTTATGTGATAAAAGAGGGAAGGGGAGGCCATTCACGGCAGAACCAAAGAGAAGGAAAGGGAAAGAGAAAGAGAAAGAAGAAAGAAGGAAGAAGAGGAGAAGAACTTGGGCGATTTCCCGACGATCCGGCCGCGTGATCGACCATTTTCTTGTGTATTCGGGTTCCTCACACCATTGGCTACGGTGAGCAACTCATTTTTTTCCCATCGTGATGAGTTTGAGTTGTGGGTTGATGAGAAATGAGTGAAATGATGATGGAGTGGAGTTGTAGGGGTGTTTTGGAGCATTTTGGGACGTTTTTGGGATTTTCCGGCGGCCGGAGGGTTCGCCGGAGCTCCGGCCGGTCACCGGAGCTCCGGCCAGTGTGGTGGCACGCCGGAGGTGGTCCGGCAGTGGCCAGCCCCTGCCTTGGCTGGCCGTGGCAGCCTTTGACGGCCGCGGGCCGTTTGGGCCTCTCGGGCCGTAAATGGCCCGGGTGGTCCCACGAGCCCGAATTTCGGGTTTGTGAGTTTCGGGAGGTCTCGGGTAACCCTCGAATTAATAGTTGACACCCTTGGTGATTTTTGGATTTAAATTACGAAAATCGGAAAATGTGTGTCGAAACTTTAATTTGCGCGATTATATTGCTCGGGTGTCGGAATTCGATTCCGTCAATTGCGTTGGTCCTCTCGAATATAATTAGGAATTTAGACACAAGTTTCGTAATTTTCGGAGTCCCGAGGGTCAAAAACTCGTTTCCGGGCAGATTGGGTGTTTCGGGGAAAATGGGTCATTCCGGACCCATTTTGGCTACTTTGATTAATTTGAAGTGTGTCCAAGTGTTAGGCACTTGTTGGAGTACACTTGTAAATTTATTGCATTCGTTTCGGAGTCTGTTTGAGTTTTTAATTATTGAATATAATTATTAGTTGATATTGACGCTCGCGGGAAAGGCAAGGCGTGAATAGCTCGAGCGGGAGGCTAGGAGCGTACGTAGAGCTTTCCTAAGGTAGGGGGACATAGCTTACCTAGACTCAATCTCCTGATGCATTGATTGAATTTATTTGAGTATTTAGTCGAGATAAAATGAAATGTTTGAACACCTTTTGCTTGATGTTGTGAATTAAATAGCATGTTGATGTGTTGATATAAATGCCTCTCTGTGAATTAGTTGAGTATCAAACTTGAACTGCTTGTGAGCACCTAGTTGTGCATGGTTATATTATTGCTTTTCAGACGATGACTTATTCCGTCTCGCACTTGTCTTGTTTGGGTGGATGTAAATGCCTCTCTGTGAACTAGTTTCTTGCACTTGGTTTGTGTTCTGTGAATGTATCGAAGGGTGTTGGGTGTGGTTGGTAAGGGTGTTGTGATGTGGAAGGGTGGAAAGGTGATGGGAGGCTGTGTGGTTGGATGGATAATCGAGTCAGGAGCGGTACCCCTCCTGGCCGTGATCGATTTCCATTCGGGGGTTGAACCGAGTCAAGGGTGGTACCCCTTGGCCGTGATCGGTTACCTCAATTGTATGGCTGTGTGGTTGGATGGATAATCGAGTCAGGAGCGGTACCCCTCCTGGCCGCGATCGATTTCCATTCGGGGGTTGAACCGAGTCAAGGGCGGTACTCCTTGGCCGTGATCGGTTACCTCAATTGTGTGGTTGTGTTTGGATGGGCAATCGAGGCAGGAGCGGTACCCCTCCTGGCCATAATCGATTCCCGTTCGGAGGTTGAACCGACCAAGGGTGGTACCCCTCGCCGGTCGTAATCGGTTACCTCGGGAGTTGTGACGTGGTTGGTGGATGAGTAGTGGAAGTGTTGTGATTCGTACTTTACTGATTTCTTTGTGCTTACATGTATGTTTTTCCTCATCCTTGCTGTTTGTTTTAGTCTCTGGGTAGCGTGTTCACCCCTACTTGTAGTTGTGCAGGTTGGTGATTCTGAGCACACATTTGGTGGGAGCTTTTGGGGATGTGTCGTGTCGACGCACTGTGTTTTTGTTGTTGTTGGCTTTTGTAGACTCTGGTCTGAGTCATTTGCCATGTATATTTCTGTACCGCAACTTGTATAAAATATTTTGATGTAAATATTTGATTGACTGGTCATGTCGTGCCTCACTTTTGTACGCGTTACTTGTTGGTTTAATACAGATTTTAAAAAGAGAAATGGTATCGATGTATTTGTTGTAAACAGGTTTCTTTATTTGACTCGTGCAATCCCATTTTGAACTAGGGACGCCTAAATCAAAATGTGATGGCTTCGTGCGAGAATAGTTATGTTGTAATTTGAGGACGCTCGAGTTATTTCATAACTATATCGCATCGTGTTATTTCAAAGGTTTATAAATTCTTCGGGTAACGACTTTAAATTCGGGAAACCGGATTTTGGAGCGTTACAGTATGGGAAAGATATCCGTTAGAAGGCCTCTTGATGGAGACTGACTGAGAGGAAAAGCATGGCCATGCAAATGATACGGGTTATCAGTCCTCAGTCATCTCGCATATCAAGTAACAATGATTGATTGAACAAGGGAGACGACTCTATGCCTTGAGATCAATCGGGATATCTAGAGATAAAAGGATGGTGACTTGTACGCACAAAGGTTAAGTCGAACCATCGATCATCGTGCACCTTGGGTAATCATAATGTTTTACTAGAGCACTTATGATGGGTCGGGCAAGAGCGAGTCTTGCGCTGATCTGCCAACGGTGGCATGAGCCTAGAGGGTCACACACATACAAGACGGATAACATGAGACAAGGAAACATGGATGTTTCTTAAGGAGAAGTATGTGGACAAAACTGGAGGTTTTGTGCCATAGGTTCGGTTTGAGAGAATAATTAGCGAATCGAGAAAAATTGAGTTTTTCGTCGATATCGCGTCGGACTTTGTTTGATAAGTAACGACAAAAGGGTCAGGCAACTTTTGGACGCGGCATGAGACAACACGGGAGGGCCCATTGGGCTCGGCCCATGAAGCCTCATGGCCGGCCCAATAAGGGCCCAATAAGGCCATATGGCCGGCCCACTTGGTGGGGCCATTGTGGGGGCCACACAACACCATGCTTAGTTGGTGGTTGTGGATTAAGAGGTGAGTGATTTAAGGGGTATGGGTTAAAGCACCTTTAAGCCCATACCAATCACTTTTAACCCATACTTGTGAGTTGGATGATGGATTAAATGCAAGACTTTAATTCATTAATCATTTAATCACAAAACTCACACAAAAACCTCTCTCTCTCTAGTGTGGCCGGCCACCCCTCTCTTCTCCTCCATCTTGCTCTCTTGTTCTTCATTTAATTGTTCTAGTAGGCAATTAAGTGAAGGATCTTGAAGATCATCCTCTTGGTGTGGACTTGCTTTAGAGAAGAAGATCCGAACGTTCTTCTTTATCGATTCAAACAAGACTTAAAGGTAAACATCTTGTGGAATAGATTTTGCTTTGGGATTTAATGGTTTAAATGTTCTTGGACAAGGTTTGGAGTAGATTATCTTTTATTGCTTCCGCTATCTCGACGATCTAGAACGCTCTAAAACCCTACAGTGGTATCAGAGCGTGGTTACCCTCTTAATCTTTGTCTTGCGGAATTTATTTCGGTTTTTTGATTATTTGCATGCCAAAAGTTGATAACATGATTTTAATGCTTTTTGGGAGATTTGCATGAAATATGTTATTTTTGAAAAATATATTGAATTTGGAATTTTTCGGAAATTATTGGATTTGTCGGGTCCGAGAAGGGACTCTCGGGGAGCCGGATTGGAGGTACCGAACGGAGGTCACCGGAGGCCGGGGAGGCCGGCGGTGACCGAGCCGGTTCCCACTCTCAGGCGAGGCCGAGAGTGGCGGCAAGGGGGTTTCGGCCTTCCAAGGCCAAAACCGGCCCGTGCAAGGTTGGGCTCGGCCCAATGGGCCTTTGGCCCATTGGCTTGGCCCGACTTGGTTCGTGCGTGGTGTTTGATCCGTGTCACGAACCCGCGATCCAATATTTCGAAAACTTTCAAAATTTAATCGGTTTCGATAAACCGTTTTTCGAAAAGGTCTAGTTTCGATAAACCCGACCAAGCAACTTGGCAAAAATAAAACCGGAATTATTGCATATTATTTGATAACATGTTTGTGTGATAACATGTTGGATGATGTGATGAAATGTATGATGCATTAGTAGCCCATTAGATTTATCGCTTTCACGGTTTGCATACCGTTAGTGTTAGCGTGTAATTATTCTTTTATTCGAGCCCATAAAGTGTAATTATTTTTTATCCGGTCTACGAACCGAGTATTAATTGTAATTATTACTCAAAGACGAGAAGGATGGAAAATCGAGCATGATGACGGTCTTGGAGGAAGTCCAAGAGCTAGTGGGAGCCCCAATGAGAAAGACGAGAAGATGTGAAGACTCGTAGAATCCTAAGATTAGGATGGGCTATAAAATGCATATTTAACGCTTTATGGATGCTTGCTTGAATTATTTAAATTAATTGCATGCTTGCATGATTAGTTTATAATTTTATAAGCGATCACCTCACATGCAAAGATTAAAATCAACTTTAATTGCTTGCATGTTTAAAGCGTTGCGAACTATCATCACACGGGTTGTGATGGATGAGTTCAAATTTGAAACGTATTTGCACGGGTTGCAAATGACGGGTTCAAATGAAGATAGTATGTGATACAATTAGAAACGTCACAACACGGGTTGTTGGTGACGGGTTCGTAATTGTACCAAATACTTTCGAATTTTTTAAACACAACCAAATTACAAGGTAATTTGAGTCAAGTGAGATGCCACCCAAATTCACACCCATGTAGAAACATTTTATCGGTGTCGTGCGCCTTAGCGGAGCATCGATCGAATGGGTTCTAGATGGGAATGGTAAACTTTGTGGGATGTCGTGCGCCTTAGCGGAGTATCTGCACAAAGTTAACTCGTTAGTGAAAGTTGGTTGACTCAACCACGATTCTTGGCCTGAGGTCGAGCTGGGGCATCGGAAGGGTAAGCCGTGTGTTTTACACATACCCTGACTAAGAGTTACACGGGTTGTAATTGGACGGACGTCCTACCTAAATAAGTCAATTGGAGCGGTGCGCCTTAGCGCACTTCAAATGACGAATAAAGGATCTTAGTTTAAAGATTCTGAATCTTAGAATCTAATGGTTGGTGTTTAATTCAGATCTTCGTAAATTTATTTAACTATTCTGATTAAATTTACTTTCTTCGTGTAGAAATGGCTAGTAATTCAACAAACTCGTCTAATTTGTCATTGAGGACTATACTCAAGAAGTGTAAACTCAACGGGACAAATTATCTAGACTGGGACAGAAATTTACGACTTGTGTTACAAATGGAACGCAGGGAGTACGTCCTTGATAAGGCTATCCCTGAGGAGCCAGCTGCCAACGCAACGAGGGTCGTTAAGGATGCGTACCAGAAACACCTTAGCGACTCTATCGACGTTGCGTGTGTCATGCTGGGCTGCATGGAGGCGGACCTCCAAAAGCAGTTTATGGAGCTATCCCATGATCCGTTTGCAATGTTTGCACAGATCAAGGATATGTTCAAGGAGAAAGTACGTATTGAAAAATACACTGTTCTCCGAGAACTCATAGCCTGCAAGATGTCAGCAGGCGGCTCTGTAGGTCCTCACGTCCTACAGATGAAGGGGCATTTTGACCATATGACTAGTATCGGTATGTCTATGGAAAAGGAAATGGCTGCGGATTTTGTTCTGCAATCCCTTCCTCATGCATATGGTGGGTTCGTCATGAACTATCACATGCATGATATGGACAAGACCGTGTCGGAGTTGCACATCATGCTAGTAACTGCCGAGAAGAGCATAAGGGGCAGTTCGTCCAAAAATGTATTCATGGTCAAGAAGGGACCCAGCTTCAAAGCTGTTGGTGGCAAGGGTAAAGGCCCAAGACACCTCGCAGGGAGGAACAGACGACCATTTATTCCCAGACCTCACATGCCCGTACAAGGCAAAGGGAAGGCAAAGGAGTCGGTCTGTTACTACTGTCAAAAGCCTGGTCATTGGAAGAAAGACTGTCAGCAGTTGAAGGAGGACCAGAAGAAGGGCGGTGGGGCCGCTACTTCATCAGGTATTCCAATAGAGCTATATCTTTCTACAATTAATACCTGGGTACTAGACACTGGAGCTGAGCCTCATGTCTGTGCTGATATGCAGGTGTTACACAGTAGAAGAGATATAAAGGAAAATGAGGTGGACCTAAGAGTTGGGAACAATACCAGAGTTGCCGCAACTGCTGTGGGTTCTGTGAACCTTGTTTTGCCCAGTGGGCTTGTAATTGAACTTAATGATGTGTTTTGCGTACCTGTTTTCAACAGGAATATTATCTCAATTTCTCTTCTTGAAATAGAGGGATATTATTTTAATATTAAGAACGGGTTTTTTTGATATTATGCGCAACAACATATATTATGGCAATGCTCGCACTGTTGGAGGATTATACATATTGAATATGCAAAACTCGAAATCCAACATGCTCTATAATGTAAATGCTAAGAGGTTTAAAACTAATGATTTAGACCAAACTCTTATCTGGCATTGTCGTCTAGGTCACATAAATGAGAAACGCATCTCAGCGCTTCATAAGCGCGGACTTCTAAGTCAATTCGAATTCCAAGCGATTGAAAGATGCGAAACTTGTTTGATGGGCAAGATGACTAAAGCGCCCTTCACTGGTTTAGGTGAGAGGGCAGGTGACTTATTAGGTCTAATACATTCAGACATATGTGGACCAATGAGTACACATGCCAGAGGTGGTTTAGGCTACTTTATCACATTTACTGACGATTTCAGTAGATATGGTTATGTCTATCTCATGAGACATAAGTCCGAAGCTTTTGATAAATTCAAAGAGTTTAGGACTGAAGTAGAAAACCAACTCGGAAAGAGTATCAAGGCACTCCGTTCTGATCGGGGTGGAGAATACTTATCCGAGGAGTTTCTTAGTTATCTTACTGAAGGTGGAATACTATCTCAGTGGACTCCGCCAGGAACGCCGCAACTAAATGGTGTGTCCGAACGGAGGAATCGAACATTGTTAGATATGGTTCGATCAATGGTAAGTCTCACTGATCTCCCGATCTCCTTCTGGGGTTATGCTCTACAAACGGCTGCTTTCATAATAAACATGGCTCCGTCGAAAGCAGTGGAAGGGACATCATTTGAAAAATGGTACGGGAAGGAACCCGTTTTGTCCTTCCTTAAAATCTGGGGTTGCGAGGCTTATGTTAAAAGGTTGCTTGCAACCAAGCTCGAACCAAGATCAGATAAATGCACTTTCGTCGGATATCCAAAAGAAACAAAAGGATACTACTTCTACAAACCGAGCGAAAATAAAGTTTTTGTCGCTCGAGGTGGGACGTTCTTGGAAAAAGAGTTCATTTCCAAGACAGTCAGTGGGAGGGCTATTCATCTAGATGAAGTTCTAGATGAGATGGTCACTCGGGAACCACAAGAGGACCCACTAGAAGAGGTAGAGCCAGAAGTGGTCATTGAGCAAGAACCAATAGCTGTAGTTAATGAGGACGGTCCGAGGCGCTCTGAAAGTATAAGTCATGCACCTGTCAGATACGGGTTCTTAGTAACTGAAGGTGATGGTTTAGTACTAGTGGACAATGATCCAGCTACCTTTCGAGAGGATTTGGACGGAACCTACTCTGAGAAATGGCTGGAAGCCATGAGGGAAGAAATGCAATCCATGTCAGATAATCAAGTGTGGGACTTGGTAGATCATACCCCTGATGTTAAGGTCATAGGGTGTAAATGGATCTTTAAAATAAAGATTGACATGGATGGCAAACCTCAGACCTATAAAGCGAGACTGGTAGCAAAAGGTTATAGACAAATCCACGGAATTGACTATGAAGAGACCTTTTCTCCAGTAGCTATGGTCAAATCTATCCGCATTCTTCTTGCCATAGCAGCATATCACAACTATGAGATATGGCAAATGGATGTCAAAACCGCCTTCCTCAACGGGAGGTTAGCTGAGGACGTTTATATGTCTCAGCCTGAGGGTTTTGAGGATCCATAGAATAAGGGAAAGATTTGCAAGTTGCTCAAATCAATCTATGGTTTGAAGCAAGCATCTCGGAGTTGGAATCAGCGTTTTGATGAAGTAGTAAAACGGTTTGGCTTCGTCAAGAACGATGATGAACCTTGCGTGTATAAAAAGGCAAGTGGGAGCAATATAATCTTTTTAGTGCTTTATGTTGATGACATACTGCTCATTGGAAACGACGTCCCTACCTTGCTCTTAACGAAGACTTGGTTAGGTGAGTGTTTCGCAATGAAGGACTTAGGCGAGGCCTCTTACATCTTGGGAATCAAGATATATAGAGACCGTGCCAAGCGGGTCTTGGGCTTAAGTCAAAGCACTTATATAGACAAGGTGTTGAGACGATTCTCAATGCAAGATTCAAAGAAAGGATTGCTGCCCATGCGTCATGGCGTGAAGCTTAGCAAGAAGTAAGGTGCTGAGACACCTGCAAAGCTAGCAAGAATGAATGAGATCCCATATGCTTCGGCTATAGGGTCCATAATGTATGCCATGATATGCACGAGACCGGATGTCTCGTTTGCCCTAAGCTGTACCAGTAGACATCAATCCAAACCCGGTGAGGCACACTGGATCGCTGTCAAGGTGATTCTCAAATATTTGAGAAAAACCAAGGACGCCTTTCTTGTATACGGGGCAGAAATGATGATCTTGTCGTCAAAGGATATGTCGACGCTAGTTTCCAGACAGACCCCGATGACTTTAAGAGTCAGTTGGGATATGTGTTTATGTTGAACGGTGGAGCATTCAGCTGGAAAAGCAAGAAGCAAGATACCATTGCCGACTCTACAACGGAAGCTGAGTACATTGCCGCATGTGAGGCGGCAAAAGAGGCTGTATGGATCAGGAGTTTCATGGCTGGGTTAGGTGTAATTAAAAACCCGTCTAACCCAGTAGACTTATATTATGACAACACCGGGGCTATTGCACAAGCTAAGGAACCCAGGGCACATAACAGATCCAAACATGTACTCAGAAAGTATCACATCATCCGCGACATAATTGCTAGAGGTGACGTGAAGATCCACTACGTTGCAACTGATGATAACACAGCCGACCCAGTGACCAAGGCTCTTCCTCAAGATAAACATGAAAAACATGTTAGGTCAATGGGTATAGACTGGGACTTAGATTGGAGCTAAGGGCAAGTGGGAGATTGATAGCATTTGTGCCCTAGTCCAATTGGCATTAGTCTGTAAACGTCTATGTACAAATATCATCGTTTGCAATGTATAAATATAAACGGCTTTATATTACTTATGTGTTGAAGTAATATGTTAAGCATGATCTGATTTATGACCACTAAAGTAGTAGAACCATAAATCTGTACGGATCACACTTAACGAGTCCCTGGTCAACGTATGCTTCCTTGAAAGCGACCAGTATGAGGATGGTTCTTAATGACGTAGTTCTATTTGTCATAGGGATGTGGGATCCTGGAACCATATCATAGATATCATGAGGTGATTGATATCGGACGACCCGCATTGAATAGCGTTTTCATAGATTAAGCCATAAACATATTCAGATGCGATAGCTTGTCACGACGTCCTTAGACCAAGGAGTCTTTGTGATCACTGTGCAATGAACGTACGGCTTTAACTTGCGCCAAACGCTTTCTGTAAAAGGATTGCTATGAAGGGCATGATTGGGTGGCGGAACGGGTTGCATGAGTGACACGAAAGACGGCTAAGGGATTTATCCCTCATACTACGGTATGGGAAAGATATCCGTTAGAAGGCCTCTTGATGGAGACTGAGTGAGAGGAAAAGCATGGCCATGCAAATGATACGGGTTATCAGTCCTCAGTCATCTCGCATATCAAGTAACAATGATTGATTGAACAAGGGAGACGACTCTATGCCTTGAGATCAATCGAGATATCTAGAGATAAAAGGATGGTGACTTGTACACACAAAGGTTAAGTCGAATCATCGATCATCGTGCACCTTGGGTAATCATAATGTTTTACTAGAGCACTTATGATGGGTCGGGCAAGAGCGAGTCTTGCGCTGATCTGCCAACGGTGGCATGAGCCTAGAGGGTCACACACATACAAGACGGATAACATGAGACAAGGAAACATGGATGTTTCTTAAGGAGAAGTATGTGGACAAAACTGGAGGTTTTGTGCCATAGGTTCGGTTTGAGAGAATAATTAGCGAATCGAGAAAAATTGAGTTTTTCGTCGATATCGCGTCGGACTTTGTTTGATAAGTAACGACAAAAGGGTCAGGCAACTTTTGGACGCGGCATGAGACAACACGGGAGGGCCCATTGGGCTCGGCCCATGAAGCCTCATGGCCGGCCCAATAAGGGCCCAATAAGGCCATATGGCCGGCCCACTTGGTGGGGCCATTGTGGGGGCCACACAACACCATGCTTAGTTGGTGGTTGTGGATTAATAGGTGAGTGATTTAAGGGGTATGGGTTAAAGCACCTTTAAGCCCATACCAATCACTTTTAACCCATACTTGTGAGTTGGATGATGGATTAAATGCAAGACTTTAATTCATTAATCATTTAATCACAAAACTCACACAAAAACCTCTCTCTCTCTAGTGTGGCCGGCCACCCCTCTCTTCTCCTCCATCTTGCTCTCTTGTTCTTCATTTAATTGTTCTAGTAGGCAATTAAGTGAAGGATCTTGAAGATCATCCTCTTGGTGTGGACTTGCTTTAGAGAAGAAGATCCGAACGTTCTTCTTTATCGATTCAAACAAGACTTAAAGGTAAACATCTTGTGGAATAGATTTTGCTTTGGGATTTAATGGTTTAAATGTTCTTGGACAAGGTTTGGAGTAGATTATCTTTTATTGCTTCCGCTATCTCGACGATCTAGAACGCTCCAAAACCCTACATCCACAAACCCATTTATCTTACACGTATCTCCACCAAAGCACAAACTCGTGTTCTTAGTACCCTTCAAGTACCTCAGGACCCATTTCACTGCTTCCCAATGTGTCTTCCCAGGGTTTGCCATAAATCTGCTAACAACATTGACTGCCTGTGAAATATCTGGATGTGTACACACCATAGCATACATCAAACTGCCAACTGCACTAGCATAAGGAACATGATCCATATATGCCTTATCTTCTGCTGTAGAAGGAGAATGCTTACTAGAGAGCTTGAAATGTGGAGCCAACGGAGTCCCCACTGGTTTTGCATCTTGCATCCTGAACCTGCCAATTACCCGCTCAATGTAGCCTTTCTGACTCAAGAACAATTTCCGGTTCGACCCCTCTCTTCTAATCTCCATACCAGTATCTTCTTTGCAGCGCCCATGTCCTTCATCTCAAAATCTTCACCAAGCTGAGACTTCAACCTATCTATCTCCGCCTTGCTCTTCGAAGCAATAAGCATGTCGTCCACATATAAAAGAAGATAGATGTAATGACCTCCACGAAGTTTTCGAATATAAACACAACAGTCATACTCACTTCTGGAGAACCCATGCTTTAACACGAAAGAGTCAAATCGCTTATATCACTGTCGAGGAGACTGCTTCAATCCATACATTGATTTCCTCAAACGACATACCTGACTCGCTTTACCCTCAACCTTGTAACCCTCAGGTTGAGCCATATAGATCTCTTCATCCAAGTTCCCGTGCAAGAAAGCTGTTTTGACATCGAGTTGCTCCAACTCAAGATCACCATGAGCAACAATACTCAATAGCACCTGAATGGAAGTGTGTTTTACCACTGGAGAAAAAATCTCGTTATAGTCCACTCCCTCTCTTTGTGCAAACCCCTTAGCTACCAATCTTGCCTTGTACCTCGTACCATCGGACTCGGAAGGATCTTCTTTCTTCTTGTACACCCATTTACAACCAATAGCTTTCTTCCCAATAGGCAATGGGACAACCTCCCATGTTTGGTTCTTTCTAAGAGACTCCATCTCCTCTTCCATCGCAGTTAACCATCTCTCGCTATTTCTATCCCGAATAGCTTCCTTGAAGGAGACCGGCTCATCTTCCTCCACCGAGAGTGCGAAATCAACCAAATTAACCTGCCCATAATGCTTCAAAGGTTGGTCTGACCCCAACTTCTGAACCTGCTTATACACTCGCCTTGGTCTTCCGGAATCCAAGTTATCCGGAGTGGATTCATGATCCACCTCTTGAACACGACTAGAACCTGGCTGACCATTAGGTTCTATCTCAAACTCCTGATACCTAGGAGTCTTACTGCTAACACCACCGGGCACCGTATCTTTCGAAGAAGCTACCATGGAGTTCTCATCAAATGTAACATCCATGCTGATCACGAACTTAGAATCTTCTACACACCAAAGGCGATAGCCTTTTACTCCGGTTGCATACCCCAAAAATATTGCCTTTTTGGCTCTTGCTTCAAGTTTTCCCTTGTTGACATGATGGTATGTTGTGCACCCGAAAATTCTCAACCTGTCATAATCTGCATGTTCACCTGACCATACCCTATAGGGTATATCTCCATCTAAACTTCGGTGTGGAGATCGATTGACAATGTAGCAAGCTGTAGCAACCGACTCTGCCCACCATTCCTTGCCCAAACCAGCATATAATCGCATACACATTGCTCTTTCCCGCAATGTACGGTTCATTCTCTCTGCAACCCCATTCTACTGTGGTGTATCCCTGACCGTCCAATGCTTGACAATTCCCCTTTCAGCACAGAACCTCTTGTAGACAGCATCTGTATACTCTGTACCGTTATCAGATCTCAGTGTCTTCAATTTTCTACCTGTTATGTTCTCAACCATTGTCTTCCACCGCATGAACGTGTCAAATACCTCATTCTTATGCTTCAGGAAATAAATCCAAACATATCTAGAATGATCATCAATGAAAGTGACAAAATACCTGGAACCTCACTTCGAAGTAACTAGAGATGGACCCAAAACATCTGTATGCACATAGTCTAATATACCTCTGCTTCTGTGTCTGCTTCCCTTGAACTGAACCCGGTGTGCTTTACCGTACACGCAATGCTCGCAAAAATCCATGCAAGGCTTTTTCATATTCTTCAGCAAACCTTGTTTACCAAGCAGATCTAGCCCCTTTTCTGACATGTGCCCAAGCCGCCTATGCCATAGCCGAGTGCATTCACATGGGTCACTGTTGCTTCTACTAGTCCCAACTGCCGCATTTCCTATCACTGTCGAACCCAAAAGAGGATACAAGTTCCCTTTCTTGATGCATTTCATTACTACCAAAGAACCTCGAACAACTTTCTTAACTCCATTCCATGAAACAATTTTGCAACCACCGAAGTCTAGAACACCTTCAGAAATAAGGCTTTTCCGCAATTCTGGGACACGTCTCACATTTGTCAAAGTTCTTACCACTCCATCATGCATCTTGATCCTTATCGTACCCAACCCAACTGTCTTACAAGAGTGATCATTTCCTAGCAAAACAGATCCAACATCAATGCTCTCATAGGTAGTAAACCACTTCCTATTCGGAGTCATGTGATGTGAGCACCCAGAATCAAGTATCCAATTACCGGAGTTAGGGCTGCTCATTGGGTCGGGTCGGGTAGACCCGACCGGTTTTGAACCCGCCTCGGTCCTAGTCGGGTCTAGTGAGTCTGACCCAAGACTCGACTCGGCTTGGCAGTCGGGTAGTCGGGTTTAACTCAGTCGGGTACCGAGTCGAGTCGGGTAGAACCCGACAGACCCGATGGGCCACAATTTTAAAATAAAAAATCCTAAATTCACAAATTAACCCCCAATTCTAAACCCAATTTGAAATCAAAAACCCTAAATCCCTAATTTGAATTACCAATTTGAAATTAAAACCCTAAATCCCCAAATTTGAAATAAAAAACTCTAATTCCCTAATTAGAATCCCCAATTGAAATCAGAATCCCTAAATCCCCAATTTGAATCCCCAATTAGAAAGTAAACCCCTAAATTTACAAATTAATCCCCAATTTTAAATCGGAAACCCTAAACCCTTAATTTCAAATTGGAAACCCTAAATCCCCAATTTCAAACTACATCCCCAAATTTGAAATAAGAAACCCGAATTCCCCAACTAGAATCCCCAATTGAAATCTGAAACCCTAAATCCCCAATTTGAGAGGAAAACCCTAAATCCCAAAATTTGAAATCAGAAACCCTAGGTCCCCAATTTCATACCCTAAATCAGCAAATTGGATGTGAAATTAAATACCCAAATCATAACTAAAATGAACCCACAAATTTATGATTTAATTTGGAATTAAAACCCTAAATTTCTAACCTTAAATCCCCAAATTCGTAACCTGAAACCCTAACTTCCCAAACCCCAATTTGAATTCACAAACCCCGAATCCTAAACCCAGAAATGGAGATGAACATGAACATGAACATGATAAACCCTAACCTAAACACAGAACCTCTCACCGTTACCGGAGTCGACGCTGATGATGAGTGAATCATGGCTTCAATCTCCTCCACGACCACGAGTCTCCAGCGGAAAATTGATCCGTTGGAGATTCCTCCCTCCACCATCGACAATTTATAGTGGAAGTTAGACTTCTCCAACGGATCGATTCACAACTAGAAATCAGAAATTGATCCGTTGTGAGATAGAGAGAGTAGATTCAGAAGAGACAGGGACGAGTCGATGACGGACGATGGACAGGAGAGGAGGCCACAGTCGACTCGAGACTAGGTTCTTTCTGCGAGGAAGAGACAGGTTGAGATAGAGGAGAGATGAGGGCCAAATCACAGATCGAGGCTTTCACTCGGTGATTGTGGAAGAGGGAGTGACACGTCGATGAAGATCGACGGCTGAGAAGACACAAACGTGAAGAAGATCAACGGCTGGAGAGAGGCCACGTCTGCTAATTCGTGAGAAACTCTGAGAGTGAGTTTATAACTCTTAGAGAGTCCCACATCGGAAAGAGAAGGAGCTCTGTGAGAGTTTATAAACTCTCAAACTCTCACTCTTGTTCAGATGTGTGGGCTGGGCTTGGAAGTTGAACGCGGGATGGACTTGGTGGGCTGAGTGTCTGTGGGATAAATGGGTTGGTCTGTTCTGTGAAGTGGGGTCGGGTTAATCGGGTTACTCGGTGGTTTTGAAAATCACACCCGAGACTCGACTCAGGTGTTGTCGGGTTGGGTCGATCCAACCCAATTTTCTCTCGGTTTTGTCGTGTCTCGGGTCATTCGGGTTTGGGTCGGGTTGGATCGTCGGGTGAGTCGGGTCTCGGGTAAAAATGGACAACCCTAACCGGAGTTATCCTCTTCAACACCAACGACGAAACATCATCTTTGCTCGCATCCGAAACATAATCTGCCTCTTGCTCACCTTGTACCTTTCCCTTGCCTTTGTTCTTGTTCTTTTGACTTGCCCTCTTATTAGGACAATTTGCCATGAAATGCCCAAGCTCACCGCATTTAAAACACGATCTATCTCCCGGAGGTCTAGAATTTCCCTTAGACTTCCCTCTTTTGGTTTTCCACCGGTCATTGCTTCTACCTCTTGAAAACAACCCTTGTGCTTGCTCCTTGCTACCATTATTAGACAAATCACCACTTGCAATCTTTCGAAGATTATCCGCTAGAAGTGAAGTTCTAATCTCATCCATTGTAAGAGTATCACCCACAAGCACCAATGTTTGAACAAGATTCTCATAAGTGATCTTCATCTTCTACATTCACATCAATGTCTCTCAAGTCCGATATAATCCTATCAAACCTGTTAATATAATCTCGGATTGAAGTACCTTCCTCCATCTTGCAAGTATACAATTTGGATTTCAAATAGATCCGATTAGTTAGAGTCTTCGTCATGAAGTTTGCCTCCAACTTTAACCACACTCCCGCAGCCGTTACCTCACTATCAACCAAGAAAGTAACATCTCTCTCAAGGCAAAGAATGATAGCCGCTCGTGCTTTAAGATCTAGCCTTTCTCAATCCTCATCCGACATATCTTTGTACTTCTTTGCTTTACCCTTCAAAGCTTTGTGCAATCCTTGTGAGATTAGCAAATTCTTCATTTGTATCCTCCACTAGGAGAAATCATTCTTCCCATTGAATTTCTCTACTGTATACTTCCCAGTTTTTACCGTATCGCTTGATGATGCCATATTCCACTTGCTTCAAAAATAGCTCTCTTAGGAATTTTGTCGAACACCTTGTGTGCGCCACACAAGATACTAAACCGAGCGCCCAAATTCGAATTTCTCCACCCGAATCTCAACCCGACCTCTTATACCAATTGTTGGGGAATTAAACCAAGTATTCAATCTTTAATTACGGATATAAAGATCGAAACTTTAATCCCCGTAGCCTTTGCGGAAGCTAACCACCTTAGAGATGACCAATTCTGAATCAACAATACTAAACTATGAAAGTAATAATAAAGATAGAGACACGAGATTTAACGTGGTTCGGCAAAGCCTACATCCACGGGGCCCGGGAAATCCAGTAGAACAAGAACTCGACAACTTGTAGAACCCACAAGCTTGTCATAACCAAGAGATTTACAATTAACTCCAAATCAACTCTTTGTTCAAGTTCACCCTCTCTCAAGATTTTCCCACTCACTCAAGATTTGTTTCACCACAAATCTATCCAAATGAGTTCTCTACCCAACCCCTCAAGAACTCAAACCCAAATACAAGAGATAAGCAAATACCTCAAACTTTTTCCACCAAAAGCTTGATATTTTCCAAGACCTTTCTTCATCAAAAAGGTACAATAGAACCTTGCTTCCTCTCCTCTTTCCTCTTGGGCAGCAGCACCACAAAATTTCCAGCAAGTTCCTCTTGCTTTCTCACTCTCGGGTAGCCTCACACACAAAAAAAGAACTACACAGCAACACACAATTTAATGCCCTAGTGGGCTTAGGGACTTGGGCGCTATTTTGGGCCCTAGCTCTACACAAACACTACCCTTTTGACCCTCTCTCCTCCCTACACCACTTTCTCTAACATAGGCCTCATGTTCGACTTCCACACCTTCACCATCTCCCTGCCAACAAGGTCGTTGTCCCTTTATAAATTAGATAATATATATCGAACCGAGTCTCCCAACTAAAATAATTCTAATAATCAGATGCTCTTAGTCTTACCATTATTTATATGAAAAATCATATAAATAAAATCACGTGAAATATAATTTTCTTAACTAAAACACAAGCATTTATTTGTATGCGTCATAAACATTTGTTGTTGAAAGCTTACAAATTCCAAGACCTTTGAAAGCCAACAGAAATTCCAAAAAGCAAAATCTCACAATCCCATACCTCGATGTGGATATTTGTATAATAAACTGCTCCAATTGGGTACAAAATAGAGACAAAACTTGCCATCTGAATCTCATATTTACAAGCAAACACCAACAATTCTTCTTCCCTATATATATTGAGAATAACCCAGGAGGATCAAAATACAAAAAAATGTTTCAATTAGGAGAAAATGAATTACTCAGCACACAATAATGAGTCTGTTAATTACAGATCATCCTCATCCTCATCCTCATCCACAGCCTCTTCCTTGAGTTCCTGAACCTTCTCAGCAACCTCCCTCATGTCAGGCCTCTTCTCCACCTGCTCCTCACAGCACTCCAATGCCAGCTTGAGCAGCTTGAATATCTCCCCCTCGCTGCTCTTGGTGAGCCTCATTTCCTTATCGATCACATTGATGAGCAGCTCCCCGTGGAAGATGGACCTTGCCCACGTGACGAGGTCCATCCCCATCTGGGCCTTGGCCTGGTACATGGGGAACCTCCCCGTGAGGATCTCCAATACCAGCACCCCGAAGGCCCACACGTCCGTCTTCTTGGTGATCCTGTTGTGCTGCTCGTACTCGGGGGACTGGTACGCCACCATCAGCTCCTGCGCGTCCTCTTGGTTCACTATCGAGCTCAGCCCGTAGTCTGTTAGCAACGGCTCGTACGATTCCTTGAGGAGCACTTTGGAGGATTTCAGGTGGCCGTGCGGTGTTATTAGGCTTGGCAGCTCCTTGTAAAGGTGTTGTAGCCCTTTTGCTATTCCCTTCACTATTTTCAACCTTATTGCCCAGTTTAGACTCGGCTGCCCCAGTGTTTGGTGCCCTGGAACAATGTGAATGAACACGAGCGATTCAGATTGTCAATTTCTCGAAAAGATGTATAGATATTTCTGAAAATGCCTAAACAATGGATTGTATACAGAGAAAGTGGATACCATGGATGCGAGTAGCCAAGCTGCCCATCTCAACATAGTCAGAGATGAAGAGCTTCTCTTCCTTGTTGTAGAGGTAAGCAATGGTGGGATGCAAGTTAGGATGCGTGAGGCTCCCAAGCATCTTCATGTGTTGGCTGAACTCTCTCTTGCCGAGGTTGTTGAGGTGCGTATACCTCTTCACCACCACCACCTTCCCCATCCCCAGCCCCGCCTTGTAGGAGAACCCGAACGTCCCGCTCGTCTCCAACACCTCCGCGGACGCCTTTAGCAGCTCCTGCAGCTCAATGTCCTCCCTCCCTTCCCTCAGGAAGGTCAGCTTGTTATCTCCCACGCCCCCCTTACCCTTCCCCGCCGGAGGCAGGGGGTCCTCCACGGACGCCACCCTCTGGCTCCGGTGGCGGAGGATGATTAGGATCACGTGAGCAATGGCC
This sequence comes from Geranium rotundifolium, assembly GCA_963920655.1. Lineage (NCBI taxonomy): Eukaryota > Viridiplantae > Streptophyta > Magnoliopsida > Geraniales > Geraniaceae > Geranium > Geranium rotundifolium. The sequence goes on along the minus strand of OY987311.1, from coordinate 25,944,267 downwards.
ACGAGCGCGGCCACCACTGCGGTGGCAAGCACCGCAATGCTCAGCTTGGTGGGCTTCTTGGTGTGGGTCTCGGTGGTTTGGCACTGCCCCATCGGCCCCCCGCAGAGGCCTCGGTTGCCCAGGAAGGCGCTCTGGCCCATCTTGTAGAGGCTCTTGGGGATGGGGCCGTCGAGCTTGTTGTGGGAGACGTTGAGGACTTTCAGATCCTCTTTGAGCATGAAATCGGGGATCCTGCCCTCGAACCGGTTCATCTCCAGCCTCAGCTCCTTGAGGTTGGGGAGTCTGGCGGACGAGGCCGGGATGGTGCCGAGGAACTTGTTGGTTCCGAGGTGGAGGGTCTTGAGGTTCTTCATCTTGTCGAAGGCGTCGTCGGGGATCTCCCCGGCGAAGCTGTTGTTGGAGACGAGGAGGGTCTCGAGGGCCTTGACGTGCTTGAAGTCGGGGAGGGTGCTGGAGAAGGAGTTGCTCTTGAGGCTCAGCGTCTTGAGGTGCTCCAGCTCCATGAGGGCGTCCACGTTGACGATGCCCCTCAGGCCCATGTTCGCGAGGTCGAGGCCGGACACGTGGCCGCCCGAGCAGGTGACGCCGGACCAGCGGCCCGAGCAGGGGCCGCCCTTGCCCGAGCCCCAGCCCTCGAGCCGGTCGATGTTCTCCAGGGATTTCCGGAAGGTGAGGAGGGCCTCGTACTCGGAGACGGAGAGGCAAGGGGAGGGGGCGACGACCAACAAGAAGAAGAAGAAGCAACAATGAGCATAATAAGAATAATCCTCCTTGCGCGACATGATGATGTAGCGGAAAGAGGATGCACGCAGGAGATTAAGGGGCGGCGTGCGCGCCCTTATGAGGGGGCCTCAAGAAGGAAAGGGGGAGGGAGGGTACGTGAGAAGGTTATTAGGCTTTCGGGATGGGAGGACAATAATCTGCTCAATCCCTTCTGCACTTTTCATGACAAAACTAGAGAACCTATTTACTAAATATACCAATCTCTCCAGATATATGCGCCTCGCCTTACACTTTTTATACCCACCCACCCACCCTCATGTTTTTTCTCAATCTTTTTGGACTCCCACGTCTCCATATCGCTAATTAATTAAACCACTCTCATTTTGCTAATGTTCACTTTGGTTCGAGAATTAATTGGGAACGATTTTGGTATATATATTTAATACAAGTGTAATTCAATCTAACCAGCTTGCAAACCTGATTAAGTTGAGCTCAGCTTGTTTATTAAATGATCCCGATTTTGTGCTCAAATTTGACTCACTATCAGTTTTTCTCCTGAATGATGGCGCACAAGGTACGCCGTTATTACGGAAGACGTCTGTTACCACATACGTTGTTTCTATCATGTTTCTAATGGTAAAAAAAACGTAGTTGATATGACGATACTATAATAACGTCGTACGTGACGTCACTGGTCGTTACTGTAGTAACGGCGTATAATGACACGTGTGTCGTACGCCATTACTAAACGACCGTCAACCTTAATAATGGCGTAAGTGACCTTGTACACGCCGGTACTGTACTAACGACACGTGCCATCGTACATCGTTATTATAGTAATGACGTAGGACGTCATGTACGTCGTTAGCATACTAACGACGTGTTTAGCGTCACACGCCATGACTATAGTAACGGCGTGTGATATGTCACATGCGTCACTAAGTAATTTCATAAAAAAAATAAAAATGACATCAATTTTATTTTTTTCTGAAATAATTTACATTACTTTTTTCTGAAGTTACTTAGTAATTTATATTTCAATTATATTTTTCTCAAAAATATTTGAATTGAAATAAAATAAATAAAATACATTTAACTGTTGAATTATAAAATAATATTAAAATAAAATCCACAAACCCGAAATTAATAAAGTAAATGTTTGGTAAATTACAAAAACCCAAAACACTAGAACTCCAACTCATTAGGCGCCCGAAAAGGAGTAGGGATGGCAATGGATAGGATATGGATCGAACATGGCCTTATCTGTACCCGTATCTACTCACTTAAGCGGATATCCATATCCGTTCATTTATCGGGTATCCGATTCGTTCAATATCCGGAGGATATGGATAAATTTTCTTATCTGTATCCATACCCGAAAGTAAATATATGATTAGTTAAAAATTAAAATAAATACAAAACATGATAAAGTCTTTCATGCAATCGTGCTTGAAGGAATTGGGACGGCTGAAGGCGACGCCGAGGGAGTCGGGACAGAATGAGGCCGGTGCCGGAAGGGCGGTAGACTGCTGGAACAACCGCACCCAATGTGCCTCTGGGTAGTGATTGTGCTTCTAAGTTTCTTGTCTACGATTGTGCCTATGTGAGTCTATAATTGAACTTTGAATAAATTGATTAAATTGAAAATTTTGAAAACCTAAAAATAAAAAAACGTAAGTATTGGACACTTTATACTTGAGCCTATTAATAAAGAGTAAATACTTTGTCTATCCTCTTATTTGAGAAGACCACTATAAACATTAAAGAATAAATAAAGTAGATACAAGAAAGACTATGTTTTGTAATATTAATTGTTTTTTCCCTTTTCAATTCCGAAATGTATGTATACATGATTATGGGTATGTATGGAATTTTTATTTTTAATACTACGGGTACGGGTACGATACGGGTAGGATTAGGGTGTCCATATACGGTTAACCGGGACCGGCGGTTCAAATAAAAAACCGTAACGGTCATGTCCGGTTATCAAAATTTGAAACCAAAATCAGACTGATAATGGTCAGAAGCCGGACGCTCGGTTAACCGGAAATTGTCACCGGTTTTTCGGTTGAACCGGAACCGGTTATGATAAATAACTTTTTTTTAAATATGTTTTTCAAGCAAAAAATTTCAAATCACACAGAAATTAACCTTTCAATTCGAATCCATATTAAAAAATTGGAGATGAAGAAGAAAAAATATGTAGAGACGGAGATGGAAGGGCTGGATCTGGTTCGTTGTTGTCGGAATGGATTTGGTTCGTCACCGGACTGGATACGGTTCATCGTCGCCGGACTGATTTGGTTCATCACTGGAGATTGAGGCTCTTGCATGATTGAGAAGTTAAGTAAATGAAAGACAAATGCAAATTAAAATTAAGAGAGAGAGAGAGAGAGAGAGAGAGAGAGAGAGCCATCAAATGGCCGAAGATTATGGCTCTCACTCAGATGTAGAGTGAAGGGATGAAAGAGGTGTAGGGTTTTGGAGCGTTCAAGATCATCGAGATAGCGGAAGCATAAACAAAAGGAACTTCAAACCTTGTCCAAGAACATGAACCATTAAATCTCAATGCAAAATCTATTCCACAAGAAATTTACCTTTTAGTCTTTGTTGAATCAAGAAAGAAGAACTATATGATCTTCTTCTCTAGAGCAAGTCCACACCAAGAGGATGATCCTTAAGATCCTTCACAAAGAGCCTACTAGAACTAATATGTGAAGAACAAGAGAGCAAGAAGAGAGGAGAGAGGGAGGTGGTCGGCCACTAGAGAGAGAGTGTGAGAGAGTGAGAGTGAATTATTATCTCATTTGCTTCATCTACTCATAAGCATGGGTCATTAAAATAACAAATGATGAAAGCATGGGTTAAAGGCAAGTCATCACCTAATCCCCTTAAATCACTCTCCTCTTAATCAACAACACAAACTAAGCATGGTGTGTGGCCCCCACACTTGGACTCACCAAGGTGGCCGGCCATGTGGGCTTATTGGGTCTTATTTGGGCCCTTGTTGGGCCGACTAGGTAACCTCATGGGCCGAGCCCAATGGGCTCGCCTATGAGGTCGCGTGTCGTGTCCAATTGTTACCCGACCCTTTTTGTCGTTATTTATCAAACAAAATCCAACGCGACATCGACGTAAATCTCAGTTTTCTCGATTCGCTAATTATTCTCTCAAACCGAACCCATGGCCCAAAACCTTCAGTTTTGTCCATGTCTTGCTCCTCAAGAAACGTTAATGTTTCCTTGTCTCAAGTTATCCATCTTGTATGTGTGTGACCCTCCAGGCTCATGCCACCATTGGCAGATAGGCGCAAGAGATCTCTCTTGCCCGATCCATCATAAGTGGTCTCTAGTAAGATATTATGATTACCCAAGGTGCATGATGATCGATGATTCGATTTAACCTTGTGCGTACAAGTCACTATCCTATTATCTCTAGACATCCCGATTGATCACAAGGCATAGAGTCGTCATCCTTGTTAAATCAATCATTATTACTTGATATGTGAGATGGCTGAGAACTGATAACCCGTATCACTGGCATGGCCATGCTCTTTCTCTCAGTCACTCTCGATCAAACGGCCTTAACGGATATCTTTCTCATACCGTAGTACGAGGGATAATCCCTTAGCCGTCTTTCGTGTTACTCATCCAATCCGTTCCGCCACCCATTATGTCCGTTATTGCAATCCTGTTACGGAAAGCGTTAGGCGCAAGTTAAAGCTGTATGTCGACCGCATAGCGATCACAAAGACTCCTTGGTCTAAGGATATCGTGACAAGCTATCGCATTTGAATATGTTCATGGCTTAATCTATGAAACACTATTCAAAGCGGGTCGTCTGATATCAATCACCTCATGATATCTATGATATGATTCTGAGATCCCACATTCCTATGATAAGCAGAACTACATCATTGAGAACCATCCTCATACTGGTCGCTTCAACTGAAGCGTATACTGACCAGGGACTCGTTAAGTGCGATCCGTACAGATTTATATGGACACCCTTAGGTAGGGTATAGGTCTATCCGTACTCGATTCGTATATGATGAAATATCCGTGAAAATATATGTATCTGTATCCATATACCATTCGCCTTCGGGTATATCCGATCGAATCGGGTACCTGGATATCCATTGGATATGGATTATGTTTCTACATTTAGTGTTGGCATATTTTTTAGCGCAAGGTAAGATGTCAGACCAACATGTTGCAACACATTTGGTATGACATGATGCACTCAAGATTAGGAAAGTTGTCGCGATTTCCTATTTAATTCACAGAAGCATGACACGCAAGGGAATTAAGTCACGACAAGTTTAGGAAACTTTCAGCTTTAAATATTACACGTCAGCAAGGCCAATTAAGGCGGTTACGCCAACCTGTCAACTTGCCAATAATGAAGAGGCGGCAAAGGTATTCCTATTCGGAGTTGAAGACCGAAATAGGCATGTGTACTTGCTATAAAATCAAGTGCTTCCCCCATAGCAACTTGGACGTTTTTCTTTCTGGACGTTTCTCTGACCGTTCTGTTGGACGTTATGCACGACGTTCTTCGTGCACAAATTATTCAGAGCTCCTAAGTGTGTTGGATTAGCGTGTTGGGAGGTTGTATGTTTTGTTAATAACTGTGTACTCGATAAACATCATTCAAGGAGAATTGAGTGTCTGATCGATTAGGGTATTTTTTACGTGATTGATGATTCACGAAGACTATCGAAGACAAAGATATGCCGAGCATAGGCTTGCTCGAAGGGTGGAATTTAGAGGATCTTAAAGACAAGGGGATTTCCTAGTCGAGGTGGTTCATGGTGAGGTAATAGTAGTTTAGGACAATAGCTTGTGTGATAACTAGTTGATGCTTGAAGTTGTACTATTAACCACCATATAGTGAAAACATTTTCACTGCCAGAGTGCCCCCAGACGTAGGTGCGGAGTCACCGAACTGGGTAAACATACTGCATGTCTTATGTTTACTATTTTTTTATTTACTGTCCATTATCTGCAATCTGGCAAGTTGTCGAATCAAGTGTTACAACATTGTGTTCGACATCTTGTCCCTGCTACAAATCAGAATTTCAACTGGTATCAAAGGAGGCATCTTAACTCTTAGGTGATTTCCTGCAAAGATTCTATGTAGCTGATATGGAAGGAGGATCTGTCAATCGTCCTCCAGTTCTTAATGGAACCAATTATGGTTATTGGAAAGCACGGATGTGTGCCTTCATGAAATCCCTCGGCAGCAAAACCTGGAAGGCTGTGATCAATAGTTGGGAGGAGTCAGAATATGTTGATGCCCAAGGCAATGTGACTGGTCCCAAACCCCAAAAAGACTGGAGTCCTACAGAAGAAGAGACATCCCTAGGTAACTCTCGTGCACTCAATGCTATATTCAACGGGGTTGACATGAATGTCTTCAGGCTTATGCATGCACAAGTGCCAAAGAAGCTTGGAATGTGCTTGTTGTTGCTTATGAAGGAACCACCAAAGTTCGAGAGCAAAAGCTTGATTGATCCAATCGCCGGTGTTAAAACCATTGGTTGTAAATGGGTCTTCAAAAAGAAGACAGACATGGATGGCAATCCTCATACCTATAAAGCACGTCTGGTAGCAAAAGGTTATAGACAAATTTGATAAAGCACGTCTGAAAGAGATCACCACGGGTTCCATTCGATAAATATCATGCAGCAGACGTTCTGTAACCACGGTGATCGATGTAAGCTTTGATCTTAATGTAAATTCAACATGTTATATATACCTTTTGAATCTGAAAATTACCTCTTCTAATCGATGAAAACACAAGCTTAGTGTTTCTCTATTAGGTCCACACAAGCACCACAACCGAAGAAGGTTTTCACTCAAATTTTTTGCTATTAATTTTTTTGAGAGAAGCTTGACCAAAAATGGAGGTTGAAGAGAGAGGAAGAAGTCGGCCAAGAGGGGGAGAAGAAGATGGGAGTGGTTGCTGAAAATTAGAGAACATTATGGAAGAAATATTGGGATTTTTAGTTTAAAAAATAAAATTGAATTTCAAATTAAAATTGCATTTCTATCCTTCATAAACTCTTATTTTCATTTTTTCCCATTCATCACTTAAATCCCTAAATGCGCTTTAAGCCCGTTTAACCAAAACCCAAATCAAACCCATTAAATTGAGTTCTAATTTCGGTTTAGACAAAACGGTTCATTTTTCTCGAATTGATTTCTTCAACCGTCTGGTTAAAACCTTAGGCCAGAAAACTACCGAATCTTTCTCAATTTTCATCCATAACTAATTGTCATGTATCATGCTTAATGCGTGTGACCCTCTAGGTTCACGAGCAATTGGCAGACTGGTAAAATTACTATTTTACCCTTTCCATCATAAGTGGTCTCTAGCAAGACATTATGATTATCCAATGTTCGTGATTATCGATTATTCTACTTAACCTGTTATCGTACACGTCACTGTCCTTTTATCAAACCGATATCCAGATTGATCAATAGGCATAGAATGGTCATCCTAATTTATCAATCACTGTTTCTTGATATCTGAGATGACTGAAAAATGATACTAAGGTATCACCTGCACGGCCGTGCTCTTTCTTCAGTCATACTCATCAAGTGGCCTAAACGGATATCTTTCTCATACTGAAGTATGAGTGATAAATCCCTCAGACGCCTTTCGAGTCTACTAGTGCAATCAATATCAAAGCCAATCGAAGCCGTTATAGTTACCCTTTTACAGATAACGTTAGACTAGGTCAAACTTAGGTATTCGTTACATAGTGTACACAAAGACTCCTTGGTCTTAGGATATAATGACAAGCTACGATATGTGAGTATCTCATGACTGGATCTATGCAGCATACTCACAATCGGGTTGTCCGATATCATCGACCTGATGGTATCTACGATATAACTCCGGCACGCACTTTTCCATGATCAGTAGAGCATGATCACAATGAGTTAGTCTCATACTGATCGCTTCAGAAGAAGCTTAGCTGATCAGGGATTTTATCGAATACAATTCTTTCTGATCTATAGTTCTACTACAAGTGGTTACACACATTATGACATAGATCAAATCACATTAGATATATTACTACAACACATTAGTAATATTATGCCTTTTATTATGTAGAATAATGATGTTCGTTACAATATAGATTGAGGAATTACATTGGACTAGGGCACAAACCTAACATCCTCATACCTATATGAGGTCATGTGCTCGCCCCGCCCCTCCCCCGGCAGTGGCCAGATATGGGCCGAGCCCGGTGGTGGAGGCCCGACGGCTAGGGTTGCCAAACCCTAGCGCGTTGGTGCGTAGGGGCTCGGCCAAAGTGGGTTTCGACCAACTTGGTTTGGGCCCGTTTGATCCATGGCAAAAACCCGCAATCTAATGTTTTGAAATTTTTTAGATTTGAACGGTTTCGATAAACTGATTTTTCGAAAATGTCTAGTTTCGATAAACCCGACCGAGCAACTTGGACATGAAAATTAAAACCGGAAATGTATCTTGTTTGAAAACATGCTTGTATGATAACATGTTGTATGATGAGTTGATTTGCATGGTGCATAGATAACCCAATAGCGTTTAATTGTTTATCGCTTTTAAAACGGTGTGCGAACCGTTAGATTGTAACGGGTAAATTATTCTTTTATGCGGGCTGCGAACCGCTAGTGATAAAGTGTAATTATTCTTTCATTCGGTCTACAAACCGAGTATTAATTGTAATTAATTGCTCAAGTCGAGAAGGATGGAAACCGAGAACGTTGACAATCTTGGAGGACGTCCACGAGCTAGTGGGAGTGGCCCCAAGTGGTGATGACGTGAAGAGCTCATGGAGTCTTCGTCTCATAGAATACTTAGGACTTTAGCTTGGGCTATTTGTGCATATATAACGCTCTAATGCATGCTCGAATTTATATGAATGATAAATTTAATTGCGAGCATGCTTAGCTTATTTTAATTTAAGTTATCACCAACATGCAAAGATTAAAACCGGATTAAATGTTTGCATGTTAAAAGTGTGGTGAAACATCGTCGCACGGGTTGTGATGGATGTGTTCAAGTTTGAAAACGTCTTTGCACGGGTTGTAAATGACGGTTTCGAAGAAGATAATGTGAGATAAATTAGAATCGTCACAACACGGGTTATTGATTACGAATTCCTAATTGTATCAAACATAATTGATTTAAACTCAACCGATCACAAATAATTTTAAGTCAAGTGAGAAACCAACCCAAAATCATAAGCTTGTATAGTTCTCCACTTTGTTGATGTCGTGCGCCTTAGCAAAGCATGTTCGAAAGTGCGCTCTATACAAGTTTGCGAAAGTTCTATCTAGATGTCGCGCGCCTTAGCAGAGCATCTCTATTGAACTAACCATACTTGATTTGGTTGACTTAACTGCGATTCTCGACCAGGGTCGAGCCAGGGTGTCAGAAAGGGTACGCCGTGTACTTTTGTACAGACCCTTGCCAAGAGTTACACGGGTTGTAATTGGACCCAATTGCATGGGGTGTAATTGGATGCATGTCCTACCTAAATAAGTGAGTCTGAGCGGTATGCTTTAGCGTACTTCGATTCATGAATCATGGGTCTTGGTTTTAGATTCTATTAACTTAGAATCAAATGGTTGAAGTTTATTCAGGATCTTCGTAAATTTATTCAACTTTCTGATTAAATTTATTTTCCTTGTGTAGATTAATGGCGAACAATTCAACGAATGCGAACAGTTTGTCATTAAGGCATATCCTCGAAAAGGGTAAGCTCAATGGTAAAAACTATCTAGACTGGGACAAGAACCTACGACTTGTGTTCAAGTTGGAACGAAAGGAATACGTCCTGAACCGGGCTATCCTTGTGGAGCCAGCACTCAACGCCCCGAGGGCCGTTAAGGATGCATACAAAAAGCACCTTAGCGACAACATCAATGTGGAGTGTGTGATGCTGGACGCTATGGAGCCAGAGCTCCAGAAGCAGTTTATGGAATTGTCTGAGGACCCTTTAGCGATGATATCGCAGATAAAGGTCATGTTCAAGGAGAAGGCTCGACTCGAAAGATTCAGGATTCTTAAGGAACTCCTTGCCTGCAAAATGTCAGTAGGCAGTTCTATAGGTCCACATGTCCTGAAAATTAAGGGACATCTCGACGGCCTGACCCGACTCGGCCTCGGGATGGAAAAGCAGATGGCAGCCGATTTAGTTATGCAATCCCTTCCTCATACATATGATAGCTTCGTAATGAACTATTATATGCATGATATGGACAAGACCGTTTTGGAGTTACATCAAATGCTTGTGACGGACGAAAAGAACATGAAGGTCACTCGTGGCAAGGATGTCCTAATGGTCAGAAAGGGAACTAGCTTCAAAGCTGGAGGTGAGAAGGGTAAAGCCCCTAATCACTTGGCAGGCAAGATGAGACTGCCTTTACTTCCTAGACCTTCTAAAGTTGGGGAGGCGAAGAAGAAAAATGAAGCAGTTTGCTTCTACTGCCAACAGCCCGGTCAATGGAAGAGAGACTGCAAGAAGTTCCAGTATGATCAGAAGAAGGGCGGTGGGGCCGCGTCTTCCTCAGGTATTTTTGTTTTAGAGCTAAATCTCTCTGTTTCAGATTCATGGGTATTAGATACCAGAGCTGAATCTCATATATGTACAAATGTGCAGGTGTTGAAAAATAGAAGGGATTTGGGCAAGAACGAGGTGGACCTAAGAGTTGGGAACAAAGTTCGGGTTGCCGTAACTGTTGTACGATCTGTTAGACTTGTTTTGCCTACTGGCCTTGTTCTTGTATTGCATAATGTGTATTTTGTACCTACTTTCAGTAGAAACATTATATCCATTTCCTTACTAGATAAGGAAGGATTTTCTTTTGTAATCGAAAATGGAAGTTTAAATATAAAACGTGATGACATACATTATGCAAGTGCAAGTACAGTTGGTGGTTTATATGTATTGAATATAGAAAGCCCCAAATCTAATAAGCTCTATAAGGTTAATATGAAATGGTTTAAATCCGATGATTAGAACCAAACTCTAATGTGGCATTGTCGTCTAGGCCACATAAATGAGAGGCGCGTCTCAGCACTTCACAAGTGGGGACTGTTTATTCTATTCGATTGAGAGATGCGAGGCTTGTTTGATGGGCAAGATGACTAGAGCGCCATTCATCGGGAGAGGTGAAAGGGCGGGTGACCTATTGGCCCTAATACACACGGATGTGTGTGAGCCTATGAGTTCACTTGCCAGGAGTGGTTATAGTTACTTCATCACTTTTACTAACGATTACAGTAGATTTGGTTATGTCTATTTAATGAGACATAAGTCTGATGCTTTTGATAAATTCAAAGAGTTCAAGACTGAAGTACTATACAAGCTCGGGAAAAGTATAAAAGCACTTTCTTCGGATCGAGGTGGAGAATACTTATCCCAAGAGTTTCTTGATCATCATGTGGAAAGTGGGATATTATCAGAGTGGACTCCTCCAGGAACACCTCAGTTAAATGGAGTGTCCGAGCGAAGAGATCGAACATTGTTATATATGGTTGGATCCCTGATGAGTCACGTTGATTTGCCAATATCCTTCTGGGGTTATGCTCTTGAAACTGTCGCATTCATATTGAATAGTGCTCAAACAAAGATAATGGAAGGTACACCTTTTGAGCAATGGTACGGGAAGAAACCCGTTTTGTCCTTCCTTAAGATTTGGGGTTGCGAGGCTTTTGTGAAGCGTATGCTCTCAAACAAGCTCGAACCAAAACCAGACAAATGCATCTTCGTTGGGTATCCCAAAGAAACAAGGGGATACTGCTTCTATAAATCGAGCGAGAACAAAGTTTTCGTTGCTCGCGGTGGGTGTTTTTGGAAAAGGAGTTCAGTTCCAAAACAGACAGTGGGAGAACTATAGATTTGGATGAAATTCCAGAGGATGTAGCTTCTCAGGAACCGCCTGAAAGCCCAATAGAAGATATGGAGCTAGAGCAGGTTGTAGAGCTGGAACCGATCACTGCAGTTCTTCAGGACGGTCCAAGGCGGTCTGAAAGGACCACTCATCCACCTGTGAGATACGGATTATGTGTGACTCAAGGTGATGAGCTGGTATTGGTGGATCAAGATAATGAACCCACCACCTTTCGAGAAGCCGTGGACAATACCGACTCCTAGAAATGGCTGGGAGCCATGAAGGAGGAAATGCAATCCATGTACGATAATCAATTCTGGAGCTTGATTGATCCAATCACTGGTGTTAAAACCATTGGTTGTAAATGGGACTTCAAAAAGAAGACAGACATGGATGGCAATCCTCAGACCTATAAAGCACGTTTGGTAGCCAAAGGTTATAGACAAATTCAAGGGATTGACTATGAGGAAACCTTTTCTCTAGTGGCTATGGTCAATTCTATCCGAATTCTTCTCGCCATCGCAACATATCATGGCTACGAGATATGGCAGATGTATGTCAAAACCGCCTTCCTTAATGAGAACTTAACTGAGGGCATTTATATGACGCAAACTGAAGGTTTTGTAGATCCAAAGAATAAGGGAAAGATTTGTAAGTTGCTCAAGTCCATTTATGGATTAAAGCAAGCTTCGAGGAGTTGGAATCAACGATTTGATCAAGCTGGGAAACAGTTCGGCTTTATCAAGAACGACGATGAACCTTGCGTTTACAAAAGGGAGGATGGAAATAAGATAGTCTTTTTGGTGCTATATGTTGACGACATATTACTCATTGGAAACGACATCCCAACCTTGCACATAACAAAAGCTTGGTTGGGCGAGTGTTTCGCAATGAAAGACTTAGGCGAAGCCTCTTACATCTTGGGTATTAAGATATGGAGAGATCGCACGAAGCGGGTCTTGGGTTTAAGTCAGAGCACCTACGTAGACAAAGTGTTGAGAAGATTCTCAATGCTTGATGCCAAGAAATGATTCTTACCCATCCGTCAGGGCATAAGACTCAGCGTCCGGTGACGACTGATGAGCTGAAAAGAATGAGTGGAATTCCATACGCTTCGGCTATTGGATCCATCATGTATGCCATGATATGTACGAGACCGAACATCTCGTTTGCCTTAAGCTGTACAAGTATGCATCAATCCAACCATGGTGAGGAACATTGACACGGGGACGGATTATATGAGTGATACAAAAGGCGACTAAGGGATTTATCCCTCATACTACGATATGAGAAAGGTATATGTTTATGCCACTCGATAGAGTTTAACTGAAGGGGGAGCATAGCCATGCCAACGATACGGGTTATCAGTATTCAGTAATCTCACAAATCGAGAAACAGAGATTTATTAAATAAGGGTGACGTCTTTATGCCTTATGATCAATCTAGATACCGGGCGATAAAGGGATAGCGACATGTATTACATGAGGTTGAATTGAATCATCGATCATCATCCACGTCGGGCAATCATAATGTCTTACTAGAGACCAGTTATGATGGATTGGGTAAAATAAAATTTTAGGCCGATCCGCCGACGTCGGCATGACCACGATAGGTCTGTCATTACTGCGAACAAAAGGGCCACGTACGACCGTTTTGCTATCACCTTTACGGGAAGAAACACACTCGACATCAACCATCACACAAGCGTATGCCAGCTCGGCGAGGTTTGATAGTTGTTGTTCTCGTTATATGACTGATGATCGTGCCTTCTTAACTAACATAAAACCATATGCAAAGTGTTATGTTACCTTTGGTGATGGCGTGAAAGCTAAAGTTATAAGTAAGGGGCAATTCAACTACCCTGGGTAACCATGCTTAACTGAGGCCTTCTTGGTAGAAGGTCTTACAACTAACCTTATCCGCATCAGCCAGCTGTGTGATCTAGATTTATTTGTCAACTTTTCCTATGATAGGTGTGTGGTATTGAACGAGAACCAGGATGAGCTCATGAAGGGAATCAGATCTCAAGACAATTGCTACATGTGGTCTCCAGCCTCAGCTTCTCTGTCAACCAAATGCTTCCTATCCAAGGCTGACAAGACCAAGTTTCTGCACCAAGAACTTGGCCATCTAAATCTCAGGAGCATACTTAAAATTGTCTCTGAAAAGGTTGTAGTTGGTATCCCTGATCTGAAGAGTGTTGAAGGAAGAAACTGTGGTGAATGTTAGTGAAATTCTGATTATGACAGTTAGACAAGATGTCAAGAACAATGTGAAGACAATGTTCTTAACAACTTGTCAACAAACAAATTTCGGACAAACACAATATCAAGAGTAAAGAGCAAATAGTGACACACAAGATTGTTAACCCAGTTCGGTGCAACTCACCTACGTCTGGGGGCGCTTTGCCAGTGAAAAGATTTCACTATAATGGAACTAGTCAAAACATACAAGTATCAATGATTATCACACAAACCACTAATTTATGCTACTCTTTCTAGTGCAAATCTATCTCAGGGACTCCCCCCGAATCCAAGCCTCCAACTTGATTCCACTATATGAGCCTCACACTGCTCGAATGTTTACAGGTCGCTGTTAAGCTCTCGTGCATGAACCTTCAATCACACATTCACATGAAACCCTCAATCACTCACACTTGATCTTCCGATTCTGATAGTGATACAAAATCATCCTTCGGGGAACACAGAACCTCTCAGACCGCCAGTCCTGCACGTCTAAGAGTTTTGTGTATTTTCCGAAGAAACTACAAGGGAGTCGCGCTCGCTGCTAAGGGTGGAGCCTAAACTTTTATAGCAGCTGCAAAACTAATTCTGAAACACATTAGGGTTACCATAATTCTAGTTGAAGGGAGTCGCGCTCGCTGCTAAGGGTGGAGCCTAAACTTTTATAGCAGCTGCAAAACTAATTCTGAAACACATTAGGGTTACCATAATTCTAGTTGATTCAGGTTTCCAAAATCCTTAACGTCGATATCTATTCAGAGTCTCTATCACGACATGAAGCTTTCCGGAATCATGACTCAAACAAGACTTTCCAAAAGTCTTGTACACAACTGGATCTTTCCAATCGCAATATGTCTCCTAATTAAGGAAACTTTTCAATGTTGCGATTCACCAATTTTACGCAGGACGTTGAAACTAACTGCTTGACATCTTTCCTGATTAGATGCTCAACACCTTTCGTATTGCCTAAAAATAAAGCCAATAACAAACGTAACAACAATCTCCCTCTTTGGCTATTTTTAGGCAACCACTTTATGTTAGACTTCATCTTCATATGCATTTCGTTTGCTTTCATCTAGTTTTGTGTTGCTTCTAGTCTTGCGCAATTCACTTCTTAAGACTTCATCATTTAACTTCCCCCCTACTTGGCTCAAAAAGTAGCCATGGACACCTCATAGAGCAAGAATAATCGACTATACCAATATCTTCTGAATAGATGCACACATCGAATAACTCGTTGCTGGTTGATGCTTCTTCATCCCGAGATTTTCAACCACCATTGTATTACTGAACCTTATCCTTCTTGCTCTCGAAAGAGCCAGTGACGACCTCAGGCTTTCAAAACGATTCACATCCAAGGCCTTTGTGAATATATTAGCAAGTTTCTTGTCGGTGTGAAGATATTCTAGAATAATTTTCTTATTCTCAACCAACTCACGAATAAAATGATGTCGAATATCGATGTGTTAGGTCTTACTATGATGGACCGGATTCTTGGAGATGTTGATAGCGCTCACATTGTCATAGTATAATGTCATAACATCTTTCTTGACATTATACTCGACCAACATCTACTTCATCCACAAAAGCTGTGTATAACTGCTTCCCGCAGCTATGTACTCCGATTTAGTAGTGGATAGAGCGACACAATTCTGCTTTTTACTGAACCATGATATAAGATTATTACCTAGGTAGAAACAGCCTCCGGACGTGCTTTTCCTATCAATAGTGCTACCTGCCCAATCTGCAACACAGTATCCAACAAGGGTGGAGGACGTATCGAAAGTGTATAGAAGACCTAAATCAGCAGTGTCAACGATATACCTGATTATACGTTTGGCATGGGTTAAGTGACTTACTTTAGGGTTTGCTTGGAATCGTGCACATACTCCTACAACATAGGTTATATCAGGTCGACTTGTAGTGAGGTAGAGGAGATTGCCAATGATGCTTCTGTTGGGATTTTGTGCCATGGCATAATGTATTTTCAATCTATTCATGTAATGAGATTATTAGTTGAAATAAAATCGACATTTATATTACTAAGTGTTGTAGTAATATCTTAAGTATGATTTGATTTGTATCATTGATGTGTGAAAACATAATAGTATATCTACAAATCAGATAAAATCACACTTAAGCTATCCCCGATCAGAATAGCTTCATAAGAAGCGATCGATATGAGTCTAACTCATTATGATCACGCTCTACTGATCATGGCCAGAAGGGGGCCGGAGTTAGGTCATAGTATCGCCAGACAGGGTGATATAGGACGACCCGATCGTGAGTATGTTACATAGATACACTCATGAACGTACTCATATGTCGGTACGTGAAATCACATCTTCAGACGGAAGGATCTTTGAGGTCACTATGTGATGAGTGACAAGTTTGACTCAGTCTAACGTCTCCTGTGAAAGGATTACAATAACGGTTGTGATTGGCTCAATCACGAGTCACATGAGTTGACTCAACAGATCGCTGAAGGATTTATCCCTCATACAGATGTATGAGCAGATATCTGTTTAGGCCACTTGATGAGTACAACTGAAATACAATAGCATGGCCATGTAGTCAATACAGAGTATTAGTCGCAATTCAGTTAACTCAGATCAAGAAACATGACAATTGAACGAGGATGACTTGTCTATGACTCGTGATTATCAAGATATCAAGAGGATAAAATGATAGTTTCATGTACGATAAGGTTAAGTCGAAATCTCAATAATCACAAACGTTGGGTAATCATGATGTCTTGCTAGAGGCCACTCATGATGGAAAGGGTAAAATGGTAATTTTATCAGTCCGTCAACGTGTCGTGAGACTAGAGGGTTCACACACTAAAGGTTGAGTAAAACGGATGGAATCATGTAGAGGAATCATGAGAGAGATAAATTCTGATTTTGGATTAAACTAGATTAGACCGATTTCGGTTTAAGATTAAACCGTATCAAGAACGGTTTAGCTGGACCAATTAATTAGAATCTAAACCAATAAATTTAATTAATTAATTTTAGCTAAACAGACCTAGCCAGATTGGGCTAAGCTAGAATAGGCTTCTCTACTTAATTAATTAATAAGGTTTAGGCTTTAAGCCCATTAAGGCTTTTAATTAATTCTTTCTTAAAAAGAGATATAAAAGGAAAAATTTTCAGATTTTAATCATAAGAATTTTTCCAAGAAAAAACCTAGCCCCCTTCTCTCTCTCTCTCTCCATGGCCGGTCGGCCTCGCTCTCCCTCTCCTTCCTGTTTTGCTTGCTTCGATCTTCTAGCAAGGATCGTTGTGAGTATCTTCGGATTGCTCTTCCTGTGTGGACGTTCTTTAGAGGTCACTGAATTGAATATAGTGACAAAGGGATTTCGAATCAAGTTAATTTTGTAATTTATTTTTCTAGCCTAGATCTCATGATTAATCAATGATCATGTAAGATCCTTAAATTTAATTGGACTTTTGAGGTTAATTTCATGTATAGGCATGAAATTAATTGATTGGAACCCTAAAAAATTACTTCAGTTTCTATACATGCTCTAGTCGATAGCTTCCCCTAACAGACCAGATCTTTCGTGGCAGATCTGGCCGAGCCTCTAGGCTTCAGCCAGGGGAGGGCCACGGCTCGACCAAAACCGGCCAGGCGGCCCGCCACGGCCAGCCCTCACGGGCTGGTGGGTCATGGCGCGGCCAGCCCTGGCGGCTAGGGCTTGGCCGAACCCTAATTGCCCTTCGGTTCAATTTTGGTTTGGTCAAACCATAATGGACTCGGGTCAAAACCCACCCAGAAAAATTCAGAACTTTAAGCGATGATAAATTAAAATTTCAGACCGGTTGGGTTTTGATAAACCAGAGCATGAACCGATTTAATTCAAAACTTAACTGGTTCAAAATAACGGTTTCGATAAACTGAATTTTATGGTTTAAATCAAGATAAAATTGGAATAATATGTTTGCTTGATAACATGCTTGTTTGACAACATGATTGTCTGATAACACGATGTTGGCAACATGATTGCTAAGTTAGCCCGATTTAGAATTTAAATTCGGTTTGCAACCTGCGAGTTTCTTTTGGGTTGTAATTTAATTGTGACATGCGTGTCACAATATTTATTTTATTTAAATTAAATGTGAAATTCTGAATCGTAGCCGAGTCAAGAAGTCGAACACAAAGTCGTAACTTGTGTATCAACTACTTGCCTAAAACGTAAACCGTAAGCTAAACAATAAACAGATAATGATAACGACACCAGAGATGATTACCTAGTTCGGTGACTCCGCACCTACGTCTGGGGGCACTTTGCCAGTGGAAAGGATTTCACTATAAGGTAGTCAATAGTAAAACTTCAAGCACCAACTAGCTATCACACAAGCTATTGTCCTAAGCTACTATAGATCTCACCGTGAACAACCTCGACCAAGGGCCTCTCCCCCTGTCTTTGAGATCCTCTCAATTCCAACCTTCGAGCAAGCCTATGCTCGGTGTCGTAGTCTTCTTTGACGGAGTTGTGAATTTTCAATCACAAGCAAAAACCCTAACCGATCAAGCACTTAGTCTTCGCAACTTAATGTTTGATCGGAGCAAAGCCGTTCTAGCAAATCTTAATCAACCTCTCAACACGCCAATGGTGCACGGTTAAGAGCTTTGAGAAATCTTGCAATTTTAGAACAAGAACGGATGATCTGTTAATGGGAAGCCCAAGGCTTTTTATAGCAGCTCACATTCCTAATCCTTCCCGGATTAGGAACAAGAAGTTTCAAACTTCCTGAATAAATTAGGCAAGTCGTTGCCGCCTTTAATGCCAGCTGGAAGTCGTCTTCCTTTGTTCGGACTTCCTGAATAAATCAGGAAGGTAGATTTGCCGCCTATTGCTGACGTGTTACTGACAGCTGGAAGTTGCCTGGCTTGTCGACGTCACTCTCTTGTGCTCCAAGTCTTCGTGGCGTCTTTCTTCTTTCGCTCCAAGTCTCGTCGATCTTTCCTAATCTTGATTGTAACTAGTCGCTCCACATGTCATGTAACCTGTTGTACTGACTTCTTACTTTTGTGCTAAAAAATTATGCCAACACTTAAACGTAGCAACAATCTCCCCCTTTGGCAAATTTTTAGGCAAACACATTTTTAAGCACATCGTCATCTTATGGCAGTTACACACAGCAAGTGAGTCATCTTGTGGCAGTTACACACAGCAAGTGATGTGACTTAAAACACATTTCAGGCGCATCGTCACCTTGAGGTAGTTACGCACTTCTGGTGCGACTTCTAGCGTAACTTCTGGCGTAACCTATCTATCTCCCCCTGTTTTTCTAACAATATTGCCAAAGGCAATTATACAATGAAATTCGACTTAACAGCAGGGTATAAAACAGCTCATCCATGAGCAAATAAGTCAGCTCAAACATGAGCAAAATATCCCAAAATAAAACAAGTGCATAATGTGCAGGAAATTAACTCGGACATTCCCCGAGGATTTAAGAGTGTGTTTGGAACAAGTTTATCAGAGTGAATCAGAGAAATACTTAAAATTAGGTGGAGTCATCAACATCATCTTCAACAGGAGCAGAGCGGAGGTCATTGAGAAGGGCTTCACAGGTAGCTTTGCGGGTCGTCAGAACGGCAATTGACTTCTCCAAGTCATTGATCATCTCCACCAACTCTTGGCATGTTTCTGATGCTTTGAGCCATAGGAGGAGCGAGATCCCTCATATGCTTGCCTTCGAAGTTCTTGAGGCTGATAGCGAGGGGCAGTGGCTTCTTACCTGGAACCTCCGTCTCTCGGACAATGTGAGGACATCGTTGGAGAAGAAGATCGGTGATCAATGAAGGAAACCCGATAAGAAGCTTGACAGTGCATGATTTGGCATGTTTGACTAGATGCTCAATGACATATGAGCCAAAATCAAGAGAAGATTGCGTACCTATTTGGTATATGAGTTTAGCCAATTCGGTTTTGATGCTCGACCCGTGTGTAGAAGGCGCCCAATTTGCCAAGCCAATGCGGTACAAAATTGAGTATTTGGCAGTAAGCTCAGCAGCCGCAATGGTGTCCTTGAAGGGCCAGACCTTCTTCCATCCTCCAGTGATCTCAACCGCCACTTTGTTCAAGTGCGGGACTTCTGGGTCCTCTCTGCCTAGATAAGCATTGATAGTTGTGGCAAATATTTTGAAGCATTCCCCCCGAACAAATACTTTCCTGTACTCCGCAACTTCCGGGCCATCAAACTCACTTGAGAGGTTGACAATAAACTCTTTGACCAACGCTGGGTAGAATGGCCCGATTTTTATGACTGTATTGGTCAGGCTTGCTCTTCGGAGAAGTTCCACAATTGTGTTTATCCCCTGAGCTTCTTTGGAGAGCTCTCTTTCTGGATAGATATTGCGATGGTATACATACTGCCATTTAACCGCGTTGTCTATAGAGTGGAATGAGACATTATCCGTAGGAGCTTTAGGAACATTTTTGGGAAGTTTCTGCCCTCCCATTGACTTTTTGACCCATGGTAGTATGACACGGGTGTCTTCTTCTTCAGACTCCTCTTCTTCTAGAGCAGAGGTTGCTACAGAAGTTAGTGACTTCCTTCTAGACTTCTTTGGTTGTTTAGAAGCCGATGCTCCTCCTTTCTCTGTTGTTTTTCTTTTTGGGGTTAATCTCCTTGGTACTAAGGGTTCTTTTTCTTCATCGAAAAACCTTCTTGTTGGTAGCTTCCGTCTCTCAAGCCTTTTAGGCATAGCTTCTTCTTCCATGGTCTCTGCTGTATCTCCTTCTTCTATACTGACAATATTCTCTACAGGTTGAGCAACTTCTAGGATAACTTCGGTATCTTCATTCATCCTTGGATCATTGTCCTGGGCGGCAAGTGGACTGTCGGCTTTCCGCAAGACTTCTGTTGGTGGGGACTTCTCTGGCGCAGGTGCAGACTTTTGGGGGCTAGATTTATCTCCACAGACGGCATCATGGATCTCAGGGGCGAGAGTTCCTTGAGCCTCTTCAGACACCTCTTTGTCTACGGGGTTTACTACAGAAGGGGTAGTAGAAGTACCTTGTGGGTGTGTCTGAGAAGTATGAGAGCCTTCCTCTTCTAGGTTGGCAGATTTGTCCTTCTCTACAGTAGAGGTAATCGCCTCCATTGGTCCATCCTGTGGTTTCGCCGATCCTTCCCCAGGGAGATTTCTTCCACGAATTGTCACTCCATATTTGTTTGTTGTTAATTTGGAGGTCGACAACTTCTTGGCAATCACCTTTTCCCTCATTTTTGCTCGTAGCGTCTTGGAGGTAGATGGTATGCGTCCACTTCGGGTACCAACCATTTGACAGAAAACTTGATCAGATTTGAATTTGAGAGGAAGAACAACTGCTTATTGTTTGCAGATTTGTTTTAGCCTTTTCGAGGTGCCCTAGCGGTTTTTGGAAGATGGAGGGGATGTGCAGGCTTTTTCTGCGGAAGTTGAAGGGGGTTGACAGCCGATTGGTTTGTCGTCAGTTTTTCAATCATTCCCCTTTTTGAATTTAAAAAAAATATCAACTAGGCTTTCGATAATGAGATTTGGGCCCGGCTAGATTTTGTGGACCCTGGTTGGTCTTGTTAGAGAGAGAGTAAAAATCCACTCAAAAGCTCCCTCTCTTCTGTCTTGACTTCTGGTTACTCTAGACAGCAAAGTCCAAGGGATGACCTTAGACTTTCAAATCTGTTAGCATCTAATTCTTTTGTAAAGATGCCAGCGACTTGTTTCTCAGTGGGTAGGTACTCGAGCTTTATCTTCTTGTCTTCTACAAGCTCTTGAATAAAGTGAGGCCTGATATCAATATGCTTAGTTTTGCTGTGTTGCACTGGGTTTTTCGAGATATTGATAGCACTGATGTTGTCACAGAACAAAGTCATGATTTCTTGCTTGACTCCATACTCTGCCAACATTTGTTTCATCCAAAGAAGTTGAGTACAGCTACTTCCGGCTGCAATGTATTTGGACTCAGCAGTAGACAAAGCAATGCAATTTTGCTTTTTGCTGAACCAAGATACAAGATTGTTCCCCAGGTAGAAACAACCTCCAGAGGTACTTCTTCGATCTGGTGTGCTTCCCGCCCAGTCAGCATCACAATATCCAACAAGAGTAGGAGAGGTATCAAAGGAATATAGCAAACCAAATTCAGAGGTTCCCGAGATGTACCTTATTATCCTCTTGGCATGAGCTAAGTGACTGACTTTTGAATTGGCTTGATATCGAGCACAGACTCCCACGGAGTAAGTGATGTCGGGTCGACTTGCTGTTAGATAGAGAAGACTTCCTATTATGCTTCGATAAAGGCTTTGATCAACTGATTCTCCCATCTCGTCCTTTGTGCATTTGACATGTGTGACAATAGGAGTTCTCTTGTGTGAGGCCTTTTCTAACCCGAACTTCTTGACAATGTTCTTTGCATATTTACTTTGGGAGATAAATATTCCATCTGACATCTGTTTGATCTGGAAGCCTAGGAAGTATGTGAGCTCACCGACCATACTCATCTCAAATTCAGACTGCATATGTTGGACGAAACGTTCCACCATCTTGTCTGACTTTCCTCCAAATACAATGTCGTCGACATATATTTGAGCGATCGTGATTTCCCTTCCTTCCTTCTTCATAAAGAGAGTTTTGTCTACTCCCCCTCGAATATAGCCATTCTGAACTAGGAATTGAGTAAGATGTTCATACCATGCTCGTGGAGCTTGTTTGAGACCGTAGAGGGCTTTCTTTAGTTTGTAGACATGATGAGGAGACTCATGGTCTTCGAATCCCTTTGGTTGAGACACATAGACTTCTTCGTTGAGATTTCCATTAAGGAAGACACTCTTTACATCCATTTGATAGAGTTTGAAACGCAGATGACATGCTATGCCAAGAAGAAGTCGTATGGCTTCCAATCTGGCTACCGGAGCAAAGGTTTCTTCGAAGTCGACTCCTTCTACTTGTGTGTACCCCTGAGCCACCAGTCTTGCTTTGTTTCGAGTGATGTTTCCTTGCTCGTCAGACTTGTTTTTGAATATCCACTTTGTCCCGATGACGTTGACATTGTCAGGCTTGGGTACTAGTTCCCAGACTTCATTCCTTGCAAATTGGACCAATTCTTCTTGCATGGTGCAGACTCAGTACTCATCATTGATGGCTTCTTGTATATTCTTTGGCTCAATTTTGGAAATAAAGCAAATGTTACCTATCATCTCTTTGTAGTCTAGAGATGCCTTCTGTCGAGTCCACACTCCCTCATTTATGTCTCATATGACATCCTGGGGTGGATGATTCTTCTGAATTCTTCTTGACGGAGCTCTCTGTACTATAGGAGATGCCACTTTGTCCGGGATGATTGGGCTTCCGTCTTCAGATTCTTTGCTGCGCTCTTCGCCTCTGACTTCCGGTTTGACTTCTCCTCTGACTTCTGGTCTGACTTCTCCTGAGAGATTTATGACTTCTTCGTCCTCGTCACTGGGTTACTCATTACTGTCATCGATCACGACATTGATGAATTCCATGATAGCCCGGGTGCGTTTGTTGAATACACGAAAAGCTCGACTATTTCTGGAGTATCCAAGGAAGATGCCTTCGTCGCTTTTAGGATTAAGTTTGCGTCGAGGTTCCCTATCTGCAAGTATGTAGCCTATCGATCCAAAGACATGGAAATATTTGACATTAGGCTTCCTCCCCCTCCATATTTCATAAAGAGTGAGCGAAGTTCCAGGGCGGAGGGTCACTCTATTATGAATATGGCAAGCCGTATTCAAAGCTCCAGCCCAGAAGTGCTGCGGGATGTCTTTGGCTAACATCATGACTCTTGCCATTTCTTGAAGAGTGCAATTTTTTCTTTGAACGATCCCGTTTTGCTGAGGAGTGATGGGAGCAGAAAATTCGTGTGCAATTCCTTCAGCATCACAAAAATTTGCGAAGCTGATGTTTTCAAATTCCTTTCCATGATCACTTCGAAATCGGACAACTTTTCCAATGACTTCTCCTTTTTCTCGTTGAACTCTCCGACATAGGGCTTCAAAGACTGAGAAGGTGTCTGACTTTTCTCTAATAAAGTCCACCCAGGTGTACCTTGAGAAGTCATCTACACAGACAAATATGTACTTCTTCCCTCCAAGACTTTCTACTTGCATAGGTCCCATAAGGTCAACATGAAGAAGTTCTAGAACACGAGAAGTAGTAAGATGTTGTACCTTCTTGTGTGACGTCTTGACTTGTTTCCCAATCTGGCATTCTCCACAAATTTTTCCTTCAATGATCTTGAGGTTGGGAACTCCAATGATCGCCTTTTCAGAGAGAATCTTTTGCACGCTCCTCAAATTGATGTGACCAAGTTTTTGATGCCATAGCTTTGTCTCTTGAGCTTTGGATAAAAGGCACTTAGTTGGCAAGGTTGTGACTGTTGGAGACCATAGATAACAGTTATCAAGAGACCTGTGACCTGTCATGACTTCCTTCTAGTGTTCGTCCTTGACAGTGCATTTGTCACGAGTGAAGTTGACATCCAGATTCAGATCGCATATTTGACTGATGCTGATGAGATTGGCTGTAAGACCTTCTACCAGTAGAGCCTCTTTCAAACATGGTGAGTTGGGAAGGTTGAGTTTTCCTTTCCCGAGTACTCTAGCTTTTACTCCATCTCCAAAAGTGACGAAGCATTGTGCAAGGTATTAAAGTGACCAAGAATGAGCTATTACCAGTCATATGTCGAGAAGATCCACTATCAAAGTACCAATCATTGCTGGTTGAAGCCTTTAGAGCGGTGTACGTGATATTAGCTCGATAGTTTACCTCCTTAACTCGCCATTCCTTACGTGGTTGTGCTTTCTTGATGGTGGTCCTTTGCTTGACAAAACTCCTTCCATATAGACGATAGCAAAAAGGTCGAATATGACCTCTTCGTCCACAGTGGTGACATACCCAGTTATGTCTTTTGTTTAGTGTCTTTGAAGTGGCCAGGGTAAGAGGCTTTTTGGTCGCTTGGTCAGGCGTGAAGTTAGGAGACTTCTGACGGGGCTTCTGGGTGACATCCTTCTGAGAGACGAAGACGGTGTGCGATGATGAGGCTTCTTTTGAATATCCAAGACCTTCCATATTTCTAGCTGGTTTTCCGATCG
This sequence comes from Geranium rotundifolium, assembly GCA_963920655.1. Classification (NCBI taxonomy): domain Eukaryota; kingdom Viridiplantae; phylum Streptophyta; class Magnoliopsida; order Geraniales; family Geraniaceae; genus Geranium; species Geranium rotundifolium. Next base: position 25,919,298 of record OY987311.1, on the reverse strand, counting down.
AGAGAATTTGATCTAGAGTGTCAGTGCTTGGATTCATCATCTTTACAGACTTGGTGACTTGTTCTAACTCGCCTTTTAACCAAGCAACTTTCTTTTTGAGATCAACAGTGGTTTCGAGAAGTCGTGACTTGTCTTCATTAAGATAAAGAATTAGAGCATTTTGTTTTTCGATTACCTGAGAGTCTTCAAGCCACTTGACATACCATTCGTTGTATGCATTGTTGAGAGTCTCATCGGATAGCTCATCATTAGAGTCATACTTCTTTGAATTCTCGGAAGGTTGCTCTATTGTGGAGGAGGTAAAAGCTACATAGTTACTTGTATGCTCAACGTCACTGTCCTCCTCATCTTCATCGTCAGTTAGAGAGGCATTGAATCCCTTCTTCTGTTTCTTTATGAAGTTAGGACATTCTTTCTGCATGTGTCCATACCCTTCACATTCAAAGCATTGGACTCCTTTTCCTGATCGTTCTCCTCGTCTTCCATCGCTATTTGTGTTTTCGAGCTTCTGGAACTTGTGTTGAGGCTTGTCTCTGACTTCTCGGGTGACATTCTGTCCTGTCATCTGGCTGAATCTTTTCATGACTTTATTGTAGTTTTTGGCCAGCATCGCGATAGTTTCGTCAATGTCATTGTCCGAATCAGAGCACACCAAGTTCTTCTGCTTTTGGACAGAACTTTTGAAAACAACACCTTTGTGCTTCTTTTCGGTTAGCGGTAGGGAGAGCTCGAAAGTCATTAGGGATCTCATGAGTTCATCAAACTTCAGCGTCTTCAAGTCATGAACTTCTTCGATGGCGGTAATCTTCATCTTGAATCTGGGACTTAGCGCTCTCAGCGTTTTTCTAACCAAATCTTCATCGGTCATAGGATTGCCAAGTGAGTATGATTCACTGGCCAGATCCTTGATGCGCACATTAAACTCCACAATAGTTTCTTCTTCATTCATGGTAAGGGCCTCAAAGTTGGTCGTGAGGTACTGTAACTTCTGCTCTTTGACTTTGGAAGTACCCTCGTAAGCAACAACAAGAGTGTCCCAAGCAATTTTGGCACTTGTGCACGTGTTGATGAGTCGAAACACATTCTTGTCTACTCCATTAAAAATAACATTGAGTGCACGAGAATTACCTAGGGCGGCTTCATCTTCTTCCGCGTTCCACTCTTTTTCTAGTTTGATGCTAGTTTGATTTCCATGAGCATTAGCATAGTGAGGTTCCTCCCATCCATTGATGACCGACTTCCAGGTTTTGCTGTCGAGGGATTTCAAGAAGGCACACATCCGTGCTTTCCAGTACCCATAGTTTGTTCCGTCGAGCATTGGTGGTCAATTTACTGATCCTCCTTCCTTTGAGTCCATATTGGCTATTCAGAAATTTTTCAAGAAAATCACCTAAAAGAAAAGGTGCCTCCTCTGATACCAATTGAAATTCTGAATCGTAGCCGAGTCAAGAAGTCGAACACAAAGTCCTAACTTGTGTATCGACTACTTGCCTAAAACATAAACCGTAAGCTAAACAATAAACATATAATGATAACGACACCAGAGATGATTAACCAGTTCGGTGACTCCGCACCTACGTCTGGGGGCACTTTGCCAATGGAAATGTTTTCACTATAAGGTAGTCAATAGTACAACTTCAAGCACCAACTAGCTATTGATAGCATTTGCGCCCTAGTCCAATTGGTATTAGCCTGTAAACGTCTATGTTCAAATATCATCGTTTGTAATGTATAAATATAAACGGCTTTATATTACTTATGTGTTGAAGTAATATGTTAAGCATGATCTGATTTATGACCACTAAAGTAGTAGAACCATAAATCTGTACGGATCACACTTAACGAGTCCCTGGTCAACCTATGCTTCCTTAAAAGTGACCAGTATGAGGATGGTTCTTAATGACGTAGTTCTACTTGTCATAAGGATGTGGGATCCTGGAACCATATCATAGATATCATGAGGTGATTGATATCGGACGACCCGCATTGAATAGTGTTTTCATAGATTAAGCCATAAACATATTCAGATGCGATAGCTTGTCATGACGTCCTTAGACCAAGGAGTGTTTGTGATCACTATGCAATGAACGTACGGCTTTAACTTGCGCCAAACGCTTTCTGTAAAAGGATTGCTATAAAGGGCATGACTGGGTGGCGGAACGGGTTGCATGAGTGACACGAAAGACGGCTAAGGGATTTATCCCTCATACTACGGTATGGGAAAGATATCCGTTAGAAGGCCTCTTGATGGAGACTGACTGAGAGAAAAAGCATGGCCATGCAAATGATACGGGTTATCATTTCTCAGTCATCTCGCATATCAAGTAACAATGATTGATTGAACAAGGGAGACGACTCTATGCCTTCAGATCAATTGGGATATCTAGAGATAAAAGGATGGTGACTTGTACGCACAAAGGTTAAGTCGAATTATCGATCATCGTGCACCTTGGGTAATCATAATGTTTTACTAGAGACCACTTATGATGGATCGGGCAAGAGCGAGTCTTGCGCTGATCTGCCAACGGTGGCATGAGCCTAGAGGGTCACACACATACAAGACGGATAACTTGAGACAAGGAAACATGGATGTTTCTTAAGGAGAAGTATATGGACAAAACTGGAGGTTTTGTGCCATAGGTTCGGTTTGAGAGAATAATTAGCGAATCGAGAGAAATTGAGTTTTTCGTCGATATCGCGTCGGACTTTGTTTGATAAGTAACGACAAAAAGGTCGGGCAACTTTTGGACGCGGCATGAGACAACACGGGAGGGCCCATTGGGCTCGGCCCATGAAGCCTCATGGCCGGCCCAATAAGGGCCCAATAAGGCCATATGGCCGGCCCACTTGGTGGGGCCATTGTGGGGGCCACACAATGCCATGCTTAGTTGGTGATTGTGGATTAAGAGGTGAGTGATTTAAGGGGTATGGGTTAAAGCACCTTTAAGCCCATACCAATCACTTTTAACCCATACTTGTGAGTTGAGTGATGAATTATAATGCAAGACTTTAATTCATTAATTCATTAAGTCACAAAACACACAAAAAAAATCCTCTCGCTCTCTCATTGTGGCCGGCCACCCCTCTCCTCTTCATCATCTTGCTCTCTTGTTCTTCATTTAATTGTTCTAGTAGGCAATTAAGTGAAGGATCTTGAAGATCATCCTCTTGGTGTGGACTAGCTTTAGAGAAGAAGATCCGAACGTTCTTCTTTATCGATTCAAACAAGACTTAAAGGTAAACATCTTGTGGAATAGATTTTGCTTTGGGATTTAATGGTTTAAATGTTCTTGGACAAAGTTTGGAGTAGATTATCTTTTATTGCTTCCGCTATCTCGACGATCTAGAACGCTCCAAAACCCTACAGTGGTATCAGAGGGTTGGTTACCCTCTTAATCTTTGTCTTGTTGAATTCATTTCGGTTTTGTGATTATTCGCATGCCAAAAGCTGATAACATGATTTTAATGCTTTTTGGGAGATTTGCATGAAGTATGTTAATTTTGAAAAATATATTAAATTTGGAATTTTTCGGAAATTATTGGATTTGTCGGGTCCGAGAAGAGACTCTCGGGGAGCCGGATCGGAGGTACCGGACGGAGGTCACCGGAGGCCGGTGAGGCCGGCGGTGACCGGGCCCGTCCCCACTCTTGGCCGAGGCCGAGAGTGGCGGCAAGCCGAGTTTGGGCCTTCCAAGGCCCAAACCGGGCCGTGCATAGTTGGGCTCGGCCCAATGGGCCCTCGGCCCATTGGCTTGGCCCGACTTGGTTCGTGTGTGGTGTTTGATCCATGTCATGAACCCGCGATCCAGTATTTCGAAAACTTTCAAAATTTAATCAGTTTCGATAAACCGTTTTTCGAAAAGGTCTAGTTTCGATAAACCCGACCAAGCAACTTGGCAAAATTAAAACCGGAATTATTGCATATTATTTGATAACATGTTTGTGTGATAACATGTTGGATGATGTGATGAAATGTATGATGCATTAGTAGCCCATTAGATTTATCGCTTTCACGGTTTGCATACCGTTAGTGTTAGCGTGTAATTATTCTTTTATTCGAGCCCATAAAGTGTAATTATTTTTTATCCGGTCTACAAACCGAGTATTAATTGTAATTATTACTCAAAGACGAGAAGGATGGAAAATCGAGCACGATGACGGTCTTGGAGGAAGTCCAAGAGCTAGTGGGAGCCCGAATGAGAAAGACGAGAAGATGTGAAGACTCGTAGAATCCTAAGATTAGGATGGGCTATAAAATGCATATTTAACGCTTTATGGATGCTTGCTTGAATTATTTAATTAATTGCATGCTTGCATGATTAGTTTATAAGTTTATAAGCGATCATCTCACATGTAAAGATTAAAATCAACTTTAATTGTTTGCATGTTTAAAGCGTTGTGAACTATCATCACACGGGTTGTGATGGATGAGTTCAAATTTGAAACGTATTTGCACGGGTTGCAAATGACGGATTCAAATGAAGATAGTATGTGATACAATTAGAAACGTCACAACACGGGTTGTTGATGACGGGTTCGTAATTGTACCAAATACTTTTGAATTATTAAACACAACCAAATTACAAGTTAATTTGAGTCAAGTGAGATGCCACCCAAATTCACACCCATGTAGAAACATTTTATCGGTGTCGTGCGCCTTAGTGGAGCATCGATCGAATGGGTTCTAGATGGGAATGGTAAACTTTGTGGGATGTCGTGCGCCTTAACGGAGCATCTGCACAAAGTTAACTCGTTAGTGAAAGTTGGTTGACTCAACCACGATTCTTGGCCTGAGGTCGAGCTGGGGCATCGGAAGGGTAAGCCGTGTGTTTTACACATACCCTGACTAAGAGTTACACGGGTTGTAATTGGACGGATGTCCTACCTAAATAAGTCAATTGAAGCGGTGCGCCTTAGCGCACTTCAAATGACGAATAAGGGATCTTTGTTTAAAGATTCTAAATTTTAGAATCTAATGGTTGGTGTTTAATTCGGATCTTCGTAAATTTATTCAACTATTCTGATTAAATTTACTTTCTTCGTGTAGAAATGGCTAGTAATTCAACAAACTCGTCTAATTTGTCATTGAGGACTATACTCGAGAAGTGTAAACTCAACGGGACAAATTATCTAGACTGGGACAGAAATTTACGACTTGTGTTAAAAATGGAACGCATGGAGTACGTCCTTGATAAGGCTATCCCTGAGGAGCCAGCTGCCAACGCAACGAGGGTCGTTAAGGATGCGTACCAGAAACACCTTAGCGACTCTATCGACGTTGCGTGTGTCATGCTGGGCTGCATGGAGGCGGACCTCCAAAAGCAGTTTATGGAGCTATCCCATGATCCGTTTGCAATGTTTGCACAGATCAAGGATATGTTCAAGGAGAAAGTACGTATTGAAAAATACACTGTTCTCCGAGAACTCATAGCCTGCAAGATGTCAGCAGGCAGCTCCGTAGGTCCTCACGTCCTACAGATGAAGGGGCATTTTGACCATATGACTAGTATCGGTATGTCTATGGAAAAGGAAATGGCTGCGGATTTTGTTCTGCAATCCCTTCCTCATGCATATGGTGGGTTCGTCATGAACTATCATATGCATGATATGGACAAGACCGTGTCGGAGTTGCACAGCATGCTAGTAACTGCCGAGAAGAGCATAAGGGGCAGTTCGTCCAAAAATGTCTTCATGGTCAAGAAGGGACCCAGCTTCAAAGCTGTTGGTGGCAAGGGTAAAGGCCCAAGACACCTCGCAGGGAGGAACAGACGACCATTTATTCCTAGACCTCACATGCCCGTACAAGGCAAAGGGAAGGCAAAGGAGTCGGTCTGTTTCTACTGTCAAAAGCCTGGTCATTGGAAGAAAGACTGTCAGCAGCTGAAGGAGGATCAGAAGAAGGGCGGTGGGGCCGCTACTTCATCAGGTATTCCATTAGAGCTATATCTTTCTACAATAAATACCTGGGTACTAGACACTGGAGCTGAGTCTCATGTCTGTGCTGATCTGCAGGTGTTACACAGTAGAAGAGATATAAAGGAAAACGAGGTGGACCTAAGAGTTGGGAACAATACCAGAGTTGCCGCAACTGCTGTGGGTTCTGTGAACCTTGTTTTGCCCAGTGGGCTTGTAATTGAACTTAATGATGTGTTTTGCGTATCTGTTTTCAACAGGAATATTATCTCAATTTCTCTTCTTGAAATAGAGGGATATTATTTTAATATTAAGAACGGTTTTTTTGATATTATGCGCAACAACATATATTATGGCAATGCTCGCACTGTTGGAGGATTATACATATTGAATATGCAAAACTCGAAATCCAACATGCTCTATAATGTAAATGCTAAGAGGTTTAAAACTAATGATTTAGACCAAACTCTTATCTGGCATTGTCGTCTAGGTCACATAAATGAGAAACGCATCTCAGCGCTTCATAAGCGCGGACTTCTAAGTCAATTCGAATTCCAAGCGATTGAAAGATGCGAAGCTTGTTTGATGGGCAAGATGACTAAAGCGCCCTTCACTGGTTTAGGTGAGAGGGCAGGTGACTTATTGGGTCTAATACATTCAGACGTATGTGGACCAATGAGTACGCATGCCAGAGGTGGTTTAGGATACTTTATCACATTTACTGACGATTTCAGTAGATATGATTATGTCTATCTCATGAGACATAAGTCCGAAGCTTTTGATAAATTCAAAGAGTTTAGGACTGAAGTAGAAAACCAACTCGGAAAGAGTATCAAGGCACTCTGTTCTGATCGGGTTGGAGAATACTTATCCGAGGAGTTTCTTAGTTATCTTACTGAAGGTGGAATACTATCTCAGTGGACTCCGCCAGGAACACCGCAACTTAATGGTGTGTCGGATGTAGGAATCGAACATTGTTAGATATGGTTCGATCAATGTTAAGTCTCACTGATCTCCCGATCTCCTTCTGGGGTTATGCTCTGCAAACGGCCGCTTTCATAATAAATAGGGCTCCGTCGAAAGCAGTGGAAGGGACATCATTTGAAAAATGGTACGGGAAGGAACCCGTTTTGTCCTTCCTTAAAATCTGGGGTTGCGAGGCTTATGTTAAATGGTTGCTTGCAACCAAGCTCGAACCAAGATCAGATAAATGCACTTTCGTCGGATATCCAAAAGAAACAAAAGGATACTACTTCTACAAACCGAGCGAAAATAAAGTTTTTGTCGCTCGAGGTGGGACGTTCTTGGAAAAAGAGTTCATTTCCAAGACAGTCAGTGGGAGGGCTATTCATCTTGATGAAGTTCTAGATGAGATGGTCACTCGGGAACCACGAGAAGACCCACTAGAAGAGGTAGAGCCAGAAGTGGTCATTGAGCAAGAACCAATAGCTGCAGTTAATGAGGACGGTCCGAGGCGCTCTGAAAGGATAAGTCATGCACCTGTCAGATACGGTTTCTTAGTAACTGAAGGTGATTGTTTAGTACTAGTGGACAATGATCCAGCTACCTTTCGAGAGGCTTTGGACGGAACCGACTCTGAGAAATGGCTGGAACCCATGAGGGAAGAAATGCAATCCATGTCAGATAATCAAGTGTGGGACTTGGTAGATCATACCCCTGATGTTAAGGTCATAGGGTGTAAATGGATCTTTAAAATAAAGATTGACATGGATGGCAAACCTCAGACCTATAAAGCGAGACTGGTAGCAAAAGGTTATAGACAAATCCACGGAATTGACTATGAAGAGACCTTTTCTCCAGTAGCTATGGTCAAATCTATCCGCATTCTTCTTGCCATAGCAGCATATCACAACTATGAGATATGGCAAATGGATGTCAAAACCGCCTTCCTCAACGGGAGGTTAGCTGAGGACGTTTATATGTCTCAGCCTGAGGGTTTTGAGGATCCAAAGAATAAGGGAAAGATTTGCAAGTTGCTCAAATCAATCTATGGTTTGAAGCAAGCATCTCGGAGTTGGAATCAGCGTTTTCATGAAGTAGTAAAACGGTTTGGCTTCGTCAAGAACGATGATGAACCTTGCGTGTATAAAAAGGCAAGTGGGAGCAATATAATCTTTTTAGTGCTTTATGTTGATGACATACTGCTCATTGGAAACGACGTCCCTACCTTGCTCTTAACGAAGACTTGGTTAGGTGAGTGTTTCGCAATGAAGGACTTAGGCGAGGCCTCTTACATCTTGGGAATCAAGATATATAGAGACCGTGCCAAGCGGGTCTTGGGCTTAAGTCAAAGCACTTATATAGACAAGGTGTTGAGACGATTCTCAATGCAAGATTCAAAGAAAGGATTGCTGCCCATGCGTCATGGCGTGAAGCTTAGCAAGAAGCAGGGTGCTGAGACACCTGCAGAGCTAGCAAGAATGAATGAGATCCCATATGCTTCGGCTATAGGGTCCATAATGTATGCCATGATATGCGCGAGACCGGATGTCTCGTTTGCCCTAAGCTGTACCAGTAGACATCAATCCAAACCCGGTGAGGCACACTGGATGGCTGTCAAGGCGATTCTCAAATATTTGAGAAAAACCAAGGACGCCTTTCCTGTATACGGGGGCAGAAATGATGATCTCGTCGTCAAAGGATATGTCGACGCTAGTTTCCAGACAGACCCCGATGACTTTAAGAGTCAGTTGGGATTTGTGTTTATGATGAACGGTGGAGCATTCAGCTGGAAAAGCAAGAAGCAGGATACCATTGCCGACTCTACGACGGAAGCTGAGTACATTGCCGCATGTGAGGCGGCAAAAGAGGCTGTATGGATCAGGAGTTTCATGGCTGGGTTAGGTGTAATTAAAAACCCGTCTAACCCAGTAGACTTATATTGTGACAACACCGGGGCTAGTGCGCAAGCTAAGGAACCCAGGGCACATAACAGATCCAAACATGTACTCAGAAAGTATCACATCATCCGCGACATAATTGCTAGAGGTGACGTGAAGATCCACTACGTTGCAACTGATGATAACACAGCCGACCCATTGACCAAGGCTCTTCCTCAAGATAAACATGAAAAACATGTTAGGTCAATGGGTATAGACTGGGACTTAGATTGGAGCTAAGGGCAAGTGGGAGATTGATAGCATTTGTGCCCTAGTCCAATTGGTATTAGCCTGTAAACGTCTATGTTCAAATATCATCGTTTGTAATGTATAAATATAAACGGCTTTATATTACTTATGTGTTGAAGTATTATGTTAAGCATGATCTGATTTATGACCACTAAAGTAGTAGAACCATAAATCTGTACGGATCACACTTAACGAGTCCCTGGTCAACCTATGCTTCCTTAAAAGCGACCAGTATGAGGATGGTTCTTAATGACGTAGTTCTACTTGTCATAAGGATGTGGGATCCTTGAACCATATCATAGATATCATGAGGTGATTGATATCGGACGACCCGCATTGAATAGTGTTTTCATAGATTAAGCCATAAACATATTCAGATGCGATAGCTTGTCACGACGTCCTTAGACCAAGGAGTCTTTGTGATCACTATGCAATGAATGTACGGCTTTAACTTGCGCCAAACGCTTTCTGTAAAAGGATTGCTATAAAGGGCATGATTGGGTGGCGGAACGGGTTGCATGAGTGACACGAAAGACGGCTAAGGGATTTATCCCTCATACTACGACATGGGAAAGATATCCGTTAGAAGGCCTCTTGATGGAGACTGACTGAGAGAAAAAGCATGGCCATGCAAATGATACGGGTTATCATTTCTCAGTCATCTCGCATATCAAGTAACAATGATTGATTGAACAAGGGAGACGACTCTATGCCTTCAGATCAATTGGGATATCTAGAGATAAAAGGATGGTGACTTGTACGCACAAAGGTTAAGTCGAATTATCGATCATCGTGCACCTTGGGTAATCATAATGTTTTACTAGAGACCACTTATGATGGATCGGGCAAGAGCGAGTCTTGCGCTGATCTGCCAACGGTGGCATTAGCCTAGAGGGTCACACACATACAAGACGGATAACTTGAGACAAGGAAACATGGATGTTTCTTAAGGAGAAGTATATGGACAAAACTGGAGGTTTTGTGCCATAGGTTCGGTTTGAGAGAATAATTAGCGAATCGAGAGAAATTGAGTTTTTCGTCGATATCGCGTCGGACTTTGTTTGATAAGTAACGACAAAAAGGTCGGGCAACTTTTGGACGCGGCATGAGACAACACGGGAGGGCCCATTGGGCTCGGCCCATGAAGCTTCATGGCCGGCCCAATAAGGGCCCAATAAGGCCATATGGCCGGCCCACTTGGTGGGGCCATTGTGGGGGCCACACAATGCCATGCTTAGTTGGTGATTGTGGATTAAGAGGTGAGTGATTTAAGGGGTATGGGTTAAAGCACCTTTAAGCCCATACCAATCACTTTTAACCCATACTTGTGAGTTGGGTGATGAATTATAATGCAAGACTTTAATTCATTAATTCATTAAGTCACAAAACACAAAAAAAAAATCCTCTCTCTCTCATTGTGGCCGGCCACCCCTCTCCTCTTCATCATCTTGCTCTCTTGTTCTTCATTTAATTGTTCTAGTAGGCAATTAAGCGAAGGATCTTGAAGATCATCCTCTTGGTGTGGACTAGCTTTAGAGAAGAAGATCTGAACGTTCTTCTTTATCGATTCAAACAAGACTTAAAGGTAAACATCTTGTGGAATAGATTTTGCTTTGGGATTTAATGGTTTAAATGTTCTTGGACAAGGTTTGGAGTAGATTATGTTTTATTGCTTCCGCTATCTCGACGATCTAGAACGCTCCAAAACCCTACAGCTATCACACAAGCTATTGTCCTAAGCTACTATAGATCTCATAGTGAACAACCTCGACCAAGGGCCTCTCCCCCTGTCTTTGAGATCCTCTCAATTCCACCCTTCGAGCAAGCCTATGCTCGGTGTCGTAGTCTTCTTTGACGGAGTTGTGAATCTTCAATCACAAGCAAAAACCCTAACCGATCAAGCACTTAGTCTTCGCAACTTAATGTTTGATCGGAGCAAAGCCGTTCTAGCAAATCTTAATCAACCTCTCAACACGCCAATGGTGCACGGTTAAGAGCTCTGAGAAATCTTGCAATTTTAGAACAAGAACGGATGATCTGCTAATGGGAAGCCCAAGGCTTTTTATAGCAGCTCACATTCCTAATCCTTCCCGGATTAGGAAAAGGAAGTTTTAGACTTCCTGAATAAATTAGGCAATTGTTGCCGCCTTTAATGCCAGCTGGAAGTCGTCTTCCTTTGTTCGGGCTTCCTGAATAAATCAGGCAAGTAGAGTTGCCGCCTATTGCTGACGTGTTACTGACAGCTGGAAGTCGCCTGGCTTGTTGACGTCACTCTCTTGTGCTCCAAGTCTTCGTGGCGTCTTTCTTCTTTCGCTCCTAGTGTCGTCGATCTTTCTTAATCTGGATTGTAACTAGTCGCTCCACATGTCATGTAACCTGTTGTACTGACTTCTTACTTTTGTGCTAAAAAATTATGCCAACACTTAAACGTAGCAACAAAATGTAATTACATATTCCCAAGACGAGAAGAACCGAAGAGAAGGACGGTGATCCCGAGGAGGCGTGGAGCTAGTGGGAGTCCAAGAGAATCAAGAAAGACAAGATCTAGTATAGGTTTTAGTTGATTCCAATAGGGTTAGTAGGCTAGCTAAAGAAAGTTTACATTTATGTTCATGAATGTATGATTGTATGTATGATTTAACTTTCATAAGTTTATGTTAATTAGATCATCACCCACATGTGTAAAGATTAATAATAATGAATTGATCACGCACATGTAAACCGGAATGAAAATATCTCTACATGGTAGATGATAATTTCAAGTTAAGATCAAGTAATGATCAGTGAGAATGGAGACTTAAAACGACAAATAATTTCAAGTCAAGCTAGATATCGCCCACATTTCATCACTTCGATTAGTTCACAGATCCATGGGTGGATACAATTAACGTGGATCCATGGGAATGGGTTCTAAAAGGAGATGGGAAATCTTGTATGGGTACGTGCGCATTAGCGGAGTAACCATGCAGATTGGACCATGCGTTGAAAGATGGTTGACTTGGCTGCAATTCTCAGATGATCTAAGCCAGAGTATTAGATATAGGGCAATGCCGTATACATATAATGTATAAGCCCTAGCCAAGAATCACATGGTTTTTTGAAAGGATTGGACTTTCCTACTCCAATGTCCAAAACCGGGGTGATGAGATTAACTCACTTCAGTTTTGGGTATGCAGAGATCTTGGTTTAGATTCAGATATAAGAATCACAAATGTTCATACTCAAGTATCTCTCACTTTAACTTAATTAAGAATCTAATTGAATGATTTTCATGTGTAGATATAATGTCACCGTCGCAACCCAAATCAATACGTTCTGGCACTAAAGTGCTAAAGTCTCTTCTGTCGAATGACAAGCTCTCAGGGACCAACTTCCTGGTTTGGGAAAGGAACCTGAAGCTTGCCCTTCAGTATGACAGATAGGAGTATATCCTTAAGGATAAGCCAATGAAAGTGCATGCGGATGATGCCAGCGAGGCCGATAAGACTACTTATGACAAGTATCTTAGCTGCCGGACAGATGTTGACATCCTCATAGCCGGGTCCATGGAAAATGACACCTAGGACCAGTTTATGCATCTCATGGACAATACTCAAGAAATGATGGAGGAGATCAAGGTATACTACCAGAAGAATGCTCGTGTCAAAAGATACGACACTCTTAGGGAGTTATTCTATAGCATGCACAATGCTGGTGAGGCAGTAAACCCACATATCCTCAAGATGAAGTGCCTCTTTGATCGCTTGGCCAGTCTAGGTCATAACTTCACAGAGCAGCTGAAATCGGACATAGTTCTGATGTCGCTTCCTAAGGTTTATGGAGATGTAATTACTAGTTACAATCTCCATAATATGGGATGTTGGTGACAGCAGAGAAGAATCTCAAGGGAGAAACCCCTGAAGTTCTGATGGTCAATAAGGATGTCAACTTCAAAAGAGCTGGCAAACCTACTGGCAAGTCACCAGGATATCCCAACAAGGGCAAGGCTCCAGCAGTGGTGGGTAAGGGTAAGGCGCCAATGCACCTAGCTGGGCAGTTAAGGGTACCCAGGGGTTCAAAAATACCAGCGGTTCCTAGAACCGAAGGGAATACTTCGACCGCAGGGGTAATATATTATTACTGCCAGCAGCCAGGTCATTGGAAAAAGGATTGCAGGCAGCACAAGGAATATGTGAAGAGCTTGCAGAAGGGAGGACACCCTTTGGGACCTGGATCAGGTATTTATGTTGTTGAGTATAATCTCAACGTTACTTTCTCAGATACATGGGTAGTTGATACTGGGGCAGAAACTCACATTTGTGTTAATCTGTAGGATCTGAAAAGTAAGAAGCTCCTTGGGAAAGGTGAGCAGGATCTGAGAGTCAGAGACAACTGTTTGGTGTCAACGACGGCGGTCGGTTCTGAGAGTCGGAGACAACAGTTCGGTGTCAACGATGGATGCCCACAGGGCTTATTTTAGTTTTGAACGATGTACTGTGTGTACCTACTTTTAGTAGGAATATTATTTCAGTGTCCAGTTTGGACAAACTTTGTTTTGTATTTTCCATAAACAATGGTTTATTTACTTTATTAAGAAATAATATTATTTATGGCACTGCATCTATGGTTGGTGGTTTGTACATTTTAAATGTTGATAACTCTAACTACTATTCAAACTATAACGTAAATAAGAGGTTGAAGTTGGATGACTTAAACCAAACAGTGATGTGGCACTATCGTCTGGGGGCATATTGGCGAGAAATGCATCTCGACACTTCACAAATGTGGACTGTTAAGTCCGTTTGAATTCAAACCAATCGAGAGATGCGAATCTTGCATTATGGGAAAGATGTAAAAGGCGCCTATTGGCGGCATAGGTGAAAGGGCAAGTGATCTCCTGGGTCTAATACATTCAGACGTATATGGGCCCATAAGTACACAAGCCAGGTGAGATTTCAGATACATCATAACCTTTACCGATGATTACAGTAGGTATGGGTATGTCTATTTAATAAGACATAAGTTGGAATCCTTTGATAAATTCAAAGAATTCAAGAATAAAGTACAGAACCAGCTTGGTAAGAGTATCAAGGCGCTTCGGTCTGATCGAGGTGGCGAGTACTTAGACCAAGATTTTCTCAGTCACCTAAGCGATAACGGTAATCTCTCGGAACTAACTCCGCCAGGAACTCTTCAGCTGAATGGTGTTTTCGAACGGAGGAACAAAACCTTGCTTGACATGGTTCGTTCCATGATAAGTCATGCCGCCCTTCCAGTATCTTTCTGGGGCCATGGCCTAGAAACGGCCGCATTCATTTTGAATCGGACACCTACAAAGGCTGTGGAGACCACTCCATTTAAGGTTTGGCAAGGGAAGGCTCCCAAGTTGTCTTTCCTCAAGATCTGGGGGTGCGATGTTTACGTCAAGCGGAGGTTGGTGATAAACTCGAACCCAAGGCAGATAAGTGTGTCTTTGTAGGGTACCCCAAGGGTATGATGGGTTACTACTTCTATAAACCCGAAGAGAGCAAAGTTTTTGTTGCTCGAGGCGTGGTTTTCTTGGAAAGAGAATTCCTTTCCAAGAATCCTAGTGGGAGTCCTGTGCTTCTTGAAGAAATTCGAGAAGACACAGAACAATCTTTAGAGGAAGTAGAAGTACCAGATAAGGTTAATGATCAGAGTCCCATTCTAACAGCAACTCCTGTAGGACAAAGGAGGTCTAAAAGATCTCGTCAAAACCCAGTCATATATGGCTTCTTAGCCGCAGAGGGTAATGACTTGTCCCGCAACAGTTCAACAAGCCTTGTCCAGTCCCAACTCCAAATAATGGGGGAATGCCATGGATGAGGAGATGAAGTCCATGAAAGACAATCAGGTCTGGAACTTAGTAGACATCACACCTGCGATAAAACCTATAGGGTGCAAGTTGATATTTAAGTTAAAGACAGATATGGACGGAAAGCTTCAGACTTACAAGGCAAGACTGGTTGCAAAAGGTTATCGTCAAGTTCAAGGCATGGACTACAGTGTGACCTTTTCACCAGTGGCCATGATTAAGTCAATTCGGATGATGTTGGCCATTGCACCATATATCGATTACGAGATATGGCAAATGGACGTCAAAACCACGTTTCTTAACGGGAATTTGCAGGAGGATGTCTATAAGACTCAGCCAAAAGGTTTTGCCGATCCATATCATCCCGAAAAGGTGTGTAAGCTGCAACGATCCATTTATGGATTGAAGCAAGCTTCCAGAAGTTGGAACTTACGATTCGATGAAGCCGTAAAAGAGTTCGGGTTTATCAGAAATCTAGATGAACCCTGTCTCTACAAGAAGAGCAGTGGAAGTAACATAGTGTTCCTGGTGTTGTATGTTGACAACATACTAGTCATGGGAAATGACGTCCCAACCTTGCTTGAGACCAAAGCTTGGTTAGGGAAGTGTTTCTCCATGAAGGACTTAGGAGAGGCCGTTTACAGTCTGGGGATCAGGATCTATCGAGATCGATCCAAGAGAATTTTAGGCCTAAGTCAGAGCACCTACATAGATAAAGTGTTGAGAAGATTCTCAATGCTTGACTCAAAGAAAGAGAACCTCCCAGTAAGACATGGCATCAAGCTCAGTAAGAGCCAGTGTCCTGGAACACCTGATGAGCTGAAGAAGATGGAGGGGATCCCGTATGCTTCGGCGGTGGGATCCATTATGTATGCCATGATCTGTACGAGGCCTGACGTATCATTTGCCCTCAGCTGTGCCAGCAGATTTCAGTCTAACCTAGGCCAAGATCACTGGACTGCCGTCAAGTGTATCCTCAAGTATCTGATGAGAACAAAGGACGTCTTCTTAGTTTATGGCGAGATAGAAGGAGAACTAAGCGTCACTAGATATGTTCACGCTAGTTTTCAGACAGGCCCCAATGACTTCAAGTCTTAAGAAGGGTATGTGTTCATGTTGAACGGGGGAGCTTTCAGCTTAAAAAGCTTCAAGGAAGCGACGATAGCCGACTCCACCACGGAGGTAGAATACATAGCTGCGTTAGATGCAGCTAAGGAGACGGTGTGGGTCAAAAGCTTCTTGAGTGGGTTAGATGTACTGCCGCGAACGTCTGATCCCGTGAGCTTAAAGTGTGACAACACGGGGGCCGTAGCACTCGCTAAAGAGCCCAGATTTCACAACAAGACAAAGCACGTCGAGAGAAAGTATCACATCATCAGAGAGATGGTTGATAAAGGTGAAGTAAAGATAAGTTATGTTTCAACGCATGATAATCTAGCTGACCCCTTAACTAAGGCTTTTCCGCAGCCTAAGCATGAGGAGCATGTCAGGGGAATGGGTTTAGATTGGAATACCAATTTAGTCTAGGGCAAGTGGGAGATTGTTGGGATTTTGTGCCATAGCACAATGTATTTTCAATCTACTCATGTAATGAGATTATTAGTTGAAATAAAATCGGCATTTATATTACTAAGTGTTGTAGTAATATCTTAAGTATGATTTGATTTGTACCATCGATGTGTCAACACATAATAGTAGATATACAAATCAGATAAAATCACACTTAAGCTATCCCCGATTAGAATAGCTTCATAAAAAGCGATCAGTATGAGGCTAACTCTAAATGATCACGCTTTACTGATCATGGCCAGAAGGGAGCCGGAATTAGGTCATAGTATCGTCAGACAGGGTGATATAGGACGGCCCGATCGTGAGTATGTTACATAGATACAGTCATGAACATACTCATATGTCAATATGTGAAATCACATCCTAAGACAGAAGGATCTTTGAGGTTACTATGTGATGAGTGACGAGTTAGACTCAGTCTAACGTCTCCTGTGAAAGGGTTAACATAACGGCTGTGATTGGCTCGATCACAAGTCACATGAGTTGACTCAATAGATCGCTGAAGGATTCATGCCTCATACAGATGTATGAGCATATATCTATTTAGGACACTTGATGAGTACAACTGAAATACAATAGCATGGCCATGCAGTCGATACGGAGTATCATGCGCAATTTAGTTAACTCAGATCAAGAAACATGACAATTGAACGAGGATGACTTGTCTATGCCTCGTGGTTGTCAAGATATCAAGAGGATAAAAGGATAGTTTTGTAGGGTTTTGGAGCGTTCTAGATCATCGAGATAGCGGAAGTGTTTAATAAAATCTACTCCAAACCTTGTCCAAGAACATAAACCGTTAAATCCCAAGGCAAAATCTATTCCACAAGATGTTTACCTTTAAGTCTTTGTTGAATCGATAAAGAAGAACTTTCGGATCTTCTTCTCTAAAGCAAGTCCACACCAAGGGGATGATCTTGAAGATCCTTCACTTAATTGCCTACTAGAACAATTAAATGAAGAACAAGAGAGCAAGATTGAGGAGAGAGAGAGCTTGGCCGGCCACTAGAGAGAGAGAGAGAGAGGGTTTTTGTGAGTTGTGTGATAATTTGTGTAATGAATCAATATTAGATATTTCAATTCATCATCCAACTCATAAGCATGGGTCAAAAGTGATTGGTATGGGCTTAAAGTGTCATCACCCATACCCCTTAAATCACTCACCTCTTAATCCACAATCACCAACTAAGCATGGTGTTGTGTAGTCCCACCATTGGACCCACCAATGTGGGCCGGCCACAAGAGGCTTATTGGGCCCTTGTTTGGGCCGGTCATGTGACCTCATGGGCCGAGCCCAATGGGCTCGCCCATGTGGTTTCGTGCCGTGTTCAAAAGTTTGCCCGACCCTTTTTGTCGTTACTTATCAAACAAAATCCGACGCGACATCGACGAAAAAACTTAGTTTTCTCGATTCGCTAATTATTCTCTCAAACCGAACCCATGGCCCAAAACCTTCAGTTTTGTCCATGCATTGCGCCTCAAGAAACGTTAAGGACCCTTCAGGCTCATGCCACCGTAGGCAGATCAGCGCAAAAGATCTCTCTTGCCCGATCCATAATAAGGGGCCTCTAGTAAGACGTTATGATTACCCAAGGTGCATGACGATCGATGATTCGACTTAACCTTGTGCGTACAAGTCACTATCCTATTATCTCTAGATATCTCGATTGATCACAAGGCATAGAGTCGTCACCCTTGTTTAATCAATCATTGTTACTTGATATGTGAGATGGTTGAGAACTGATAACCCGTATCACTGGCATGGCCATGCTCTTACTCTCACTCAGTCTCGATCAAGAGGCCTTTAATGGATATCTTTCCCAAAGCGTAGTATGAGGGATAAATCCCTTAGTCGTCTTTCGTGTCACTCATGCAAGCCGTTCCGCCACCCAATCATGCCCGTTATTGCAATCCTGTTATAGAAAGCGTTAGGCGCAAGTTAAAGCCGCACGTAAATTGCATAGTGATCACAAAGACTCCTCGGTCTAAGGATATCGTGACAAGCTATCGCATTTGAATATGTTCATGGCTTAATCTATGAAAATACTATTCAAAGCGGGTCGTCCGATATCAATCACCTCATGATATCTATGATATGATTCCGGGATCCCTCATCCCTATGACAAGTAGAACTACGTCATTAAGAACCATCCTCATACTGGTCGCTTCTATGGAAGCATATATTGACCAGGGACTCGTTAAGTGTGATCCGTGCAGATTTATGGTTCTACTACTTTAGTGGTCATAAATCAGATCATGCTTAACATATTACATCAACACAGAAGTAATACAAAGTCGTTTTATATATATATTACAAATGATGATAATGTACATAGACGTTTACAGGCTACTAGCAATTGGACTAGGGCACAAAATGCTATCAATCTCCCATTTGCCCCTAGTTCCAATATAAGTCCCAGTCTATACCCATTGACCTAACTTCTTTATCATGTTTTGCTTGAGGAAGATCCTGGTAAAGGGGTAGGCTATGTTATCATCAGATGCAACGTAGTGGATCTTCACGTCACCTCTAACAACAATGTTGCGGATGATGTCATACTTCATGAGTACATGTTTGGATCTGTCATGTGCCCTGGGTTCCTTAGCTTGCGCAATGGCCCCGGTGTTGTCACAATATATTTATACTGGGTTAGATGGGTTTTGAATTACACCTAACCCAGCCATGAAACTCCTGATCCATACAGCCTCTTTTTCCGCTTCTGATGCAGCAATGTACTCATCTTCGGTCGTAGAGTCAGCAATGGTGTCCTGCTTCTTGCTTTTCCAGCTGAATGCTCCACCGTTCAACGTAAACACATATCCCAACTGACTCTTAAAGTCATCGGGGTCTGTCTGGAAACTAGCGTCGACATATCCTTTGACGACTAGATCATCATTTCTTCCCCCGTATACAAGAAAAGCGTCTTTGGTTTTTCTCAAATATTTGAGAATCGCCTTGACGACAATCCAGTGTTCCTCACCGGGTTTGGATTGATGTCTACTGGTACAGTTTAGGGCAAACGAGACATCCGGTCTCGTACATATCATGTCATACATTAGGAATCCTATAGCCGAAGCATATGGGATTTCGTTCATTCTTGCTAGCTCTGCAGGTGTCTCAGCACACTGCTTCTTGCTTAGCTTCATGCCATGACGCATGGGCAGCAGTCCTTTCTTTGAATCTTGCATTGAGAATCTTTTCAACACTTTGTCTATGTAGCTGCTTTGACTTAAGCCCAAGACCCGCTTGGCACGGTCTCTATATATTTTGATCCCTAAGATGTAAGAGGCCTCGCCTAAGTCCTTCACTGCAAAACACTCACCTAGCCAAGTCTTTGTTAAGAGCAAGGTAGGGACGTCGTTTCCAATGAGCAGTATGTCATCAACATAAACCACCAAGAAGACTACTTTGCTCCCATCTGCCTTTTTATATACGCAAGGTTCATCATCGTTCTTGATGAAGCCAAACTGTTTCACTACTTCATCAAAACGCTGATTCCAACCCCGAGATGTTTGCTTCAAACCATAAATTGATTTGAGCAACTTACAAATCTTTCCCTTATTCTTTGGATCCTCAAAACCCTCAGGCTGGGACATATAAACGTCCTCAGCTAACCTCCCATTAAGGAAAGCGGTTTTGACATCCATTTGCCATATCTCATAATTATGATAAGCTGCTACGGCAAGTAGAATGCGGATAGATTTGACCATAGCTACTGGAGAAAAAGTTTCTTCATAGTCAATTCCGTGGACTTGCCTATAACCTTTTGCTACCAGTCTTGTTTTATAGGTCTGAGGTTTGCCATCCATGTCTATCTTTATTTTAAAGATCCATTTACACCTAATGACTTTTATGCCGGGGGTTTGATCCACCAAGTCCCACACTTGATATCTAACATGGATTGCATTTCTTCCCTCATGGCTTCCAGCCATTTCTCAGAGTCGAATCCGTCCAAGGCCTCTCGAAACGTAGCTGGATCATTGTCCACTAATACTAAATCACCACCTCCAGTTCGTAGGAAACCGTATCTGACAGGTGCATGACTTATCCTTTCAGACCGCCTCGGACCGTCCTCATTAACTGTAGCTATTGGTTCTTGCTCAACGACCACTTCTGGTTCCCGAGTGACCATCTCATCTATAACTTCATCAAGATGAACAACCCTCCCACTGACTGTCTTGGAAATAAATTCCTTTTCCAAGAATGTCCCACCTCGAGCGACAAAAACTTTATTTTCGCTTGGTTTGTAAAAGTAGTATCCTTTTGTTTCTTTTGGATATCCAACGAAAGTGCACTTATCCGATCTTGGTTCGAGCTTGGTTGCAAGCAACCGTTTTACATAAGCCTCGCAACCCCAGATTTTTAGGAAGGACAAAACGGGTTCCTTCCTGTACGATTTCTCGAATGATGTCCCTTCCACTGCTTTCGACGGAGCCCTGTTTATTATGAATGCGGCCATTTGCAGAGCATAACCCCAGAAAGAGATCGGGAGATCAGTGAGACTTAACATCGACCGAACCATATCCAACAATGTCTGATTTCTCCGCTCGGACACACCATTGAGTTGCGGTGTTCTTGGCGGTGTCCACTAAGATAGTATTCCTCCTTCAGTAAGATGACTAAGAAACTCCTCGGATAAGTATTCTCCGATCAGAACGGAGTGCCTTGATACTCTTTTCGAGTTGGTTTTCTACTTCAGTCCTAAACTCCTTGAATTTATCAAAGGCTTCGGACTTATGTCTCATGAGATAGACATAACCAAATCTACTGAAATCATTAGTAAATGTGATAAAGTAGCCTAAACCACCTCTGGCTGGTGTACTCATTGGTCCACATACGTCTAAATGTATTAGACCCAATAGATCACCTGACCTCTCACCTAAACCAGTGAAGGGCACTTTAGTCATCTTGCCCATTAAACAAGCTTCACATCTATCAATCGTTTGAAATTCGAATTGACTTAGAAGTCCACGCTTATGAAGCGCTGAGATGCGTTTCTCATTTATGTGACCTAGACGACAATGCCAGATTAGAGTTTGGTCTAAATCATTAGCTTTTAACCTCTTAGCATTTATATTATAGAGCATGTTGGATCTCGAGTCTTGCATATTCAATATGTATAAACCTCCAACAGTGTGAGCATTTCCATAATACATGTTGTTGCGCAAAATATTAAAAAACCCGTTCTTATAATTAAAATAATAACCTTCTTTTTCAAGAAGAGATATCGATATAATATTCCTGTTGAAAGCAGGTAGGCAAAACACATCCGAAAGTTTAATTACAAGCCCACTAGGCAAAACAAGGTTAACAGAACCCACGGCAGTTGCGGCAACTCTCACGTTGTTCCCAACTCTTAGGTCCACCTCGTTTTCCCCCATATCTCTTCTACTATGCAACACCTGCACATCCGCACGGACATGAGACTCAACTCCAGTGTCTAGTACCCAAGTCTTTATAGTAGAAAGATTTAGCTCTAATGGAATACCTGATGAAGTAGCGGCCCCACCGCCCTTCTTCTGATCCTCCTTCAGCTGCTGACAGTCTTTCTTCCAATGACCAGGCTTTTAACAGTAGAAACAGACCGACTCCTTTGCCTTCCCCTTGCCTTTCACGGGCATGGAAGGTTTAGGAACAAATGGTCGTCTGATCTTTCCTGCCAGGTGCATTGGGGCTTTACCCTTGCCACCACTAGCTTTGAAGCTGGATCCCTTCTTGACCATAAGAACACTTTTGGGCGAACTACCCCTTATGCTCTTCTCGGCAGTCACTAGCATGCTGTGCAACTCCGACGCGGTCTTGTCCATGTCATGCATGTGATAGTTCATGAAGAACCCACCATATGCATGAGGAAGGGATTGCAGAATAAAATCCCCAGCCATTTCTTTCTCCATAGTCATTCCGAGACTATTCATATGATCGAAATGTCCCTTCATACGTAGGACGTGTGGACCTACGGAGCTGCCTGCTGACATCTTGCAGGCAATGAGTTCTCGGAGAACAGTGTATTTTTCAATACGTACTTTCTCTTTGAACATATCCTTGATCTGTGCAAACATTGCAAACGGATCATGGGATAGCTTCATAAACTCCTTCTGGAGGTCCGCCTCCATGTAGCCCAGCATGACACACGCAACGTCGATAGAGTCGCTAAGGTGTTTCTGGTACGCATCCTTAACGACCCTCGTTGCGTTGGCAGCAGGCTCCACCGGGGTAGCCTTATCAAGGACGTACTCCCCGCGTTCCAACACTAACACAAGTCGTAAATTCCTGTCCCAGTCCAGATAATTTGTCCCGTTGAGTTTACACTTTTCGAGTATAGTCCTCAACGACAAATTAGACGAGTTTGTTGAATTACTAGCCATTTCTACACGAAGAAAGTAAATTTAATCAGAAAAGTTGAATAAATTTACGAATATCCAAATTAAACAACAAACATCCGATTCTAAGGTTTAGAATCTTTAAACCAAGATCCCTTATTTGTCAATTGAAGTACGCTAAGGCGCACCGCTCCAATTGACTTATTTAGGTAGGACTTCCATCCAATTACAACCCGTGTAACTCTTGGTCAGGATATGTGCAAAAGCACACGGCTTACCCTTCCGATGCCCCAGCTCAACCTCAGGCCAAGAATCGCGGTCGAGTCAACCAACCTTCACTAACGAGTTAACTTTGTGCAGATGCTCCGTTAAGGCGCACGACATCCCACAAAATTTACCATTCCCATATAGAACCCATTCGATCGATGCTCCGCTAAGGCGCACGACACCGATAAAATGTTTTCACATGGGTGTGAATTTGGGTGGCATCTCACTTGACTCAAATTATGCTGTAATTTGGTTGTGTTTAATAATTCGAAAGTATTTGGCACAATTACGAACCCGTCATCAACAACCCGTGTTGTGACGTTTCTAATTGTATCACATACTATCTTAATTTGAAGCCGTCATTTGCAACCCGTGCAAACACGTTTCAAATCTGAACTCATCCATCACAACCCGTGCGATGATGGCTCACAACGCTTTAAACATGCAAACAATTAAAATCGATTTTAATCTTTGCATGTGAGGTGATGGCTTATAAACTTATAAGCTAAGCATGCAAGCATGTTATTATTTAAATAATACAAGCAAGCAAACATAAAGCGTTAAATATCCATTTTATAGCCCATCCTAATCTTAGGATTCTACGAGTCACCACATCTTCTCGTCTTTCTCATTCGGGCTCCCACTAGCTCTTGGACTTCCTCCACGACCGTCATTGTGCTCGATTTTCCATCCTTCTCGTCTTTGAGTAGTAATTACAATTAATACTCGGTTCGTAGACCGGATAAAAAATAATTACACTTTATGGGCTCGAATGAAAGAATAATTACACGCTAACACTAACGGTATGCAAACCGTGAAAGCGATAAAATCTAATGGGCTACTAATGCATCATACATCTCATCACATCATCCAACATGTTATCAAATAATATGCAATTATTCCGGTTTTAATTTTTCCAAATTGCTTGGTCGGGTTTATCGAAACTAGACATTTTCGAAAAACGGTTTATCAAAATCGATTAAATTTTGAAAGTTTTCAAAATATTGGATCGCGGGTTCATGCCACGGATCAAACACCGTGCACGAACCAAGTCGGGCAAAGCCAATGGGCCGAGCCCAACATGACACGGCTCGGTTTCGGCCTTGGAAGGCCCAAGCCGAGCTTGCTTCCACTGTCAGCCTCGGCCAAGAGTGGGGATGGCTCCGGTCACTGCCGGCCTCCCCGGTCTCTGGTGACCTCCGTCTGGTACCCCCGATCCGACTCCCCAAGAGTCTCTTTTCGGACCCGACAAATCCAATAATTTCCGAAAAATTTCAAATTCAATATATTTTCAAAAATAACATATTTCATGCAATTATCCCAAAAAGCATTAAAATCATGTTATCAACAATTTTGGCATGCAAATAATCATAAAACCGAAACAAGTTCAACAAGACAAAGATTAAGAGGGTAACCACGCTCTGATACCACTGTAGGGTTTTGGAGCGTTCTAGATCATCGAGATAGCGGAAGCGTTTAATAAAATCTACTCCAAACCTTGTCCAAGAACATAAACCATTAAATCCCAAGACAAAATCTATTCCACAAGATGTTTACCTTTAAGTCTTTGTTGAATCGATAAAGAAGAATTTTCGGATCTTCTTCTCTAAACCAAGTCCACACCAAGGGGATGATCTTGAAGATCTTTCACTTAATTGCCTACTAGAACAATTAAATGAAGAACAAGAGAGCAAGATTGAGGAGAGAGAGAGCTTGGCCGACCACTAGAGAGAGACAGAGGGTTTTTGTGAGTTGTGTGATAATTTGTGTAATGATTCA
Organism: Geranium rotundifolium; assembly: GCA_963920655.1. Taxonomy (NCBI): domain Eukaryota; kingdom Viridiplantae; phylum Streptophyta; class Magnoliopsida; order Geraniales; family Geraniaceae; genus Geranium; species Geranium rotundifolium. The sequence goes on along the minus strand of OY987311.1, from coordinate 25,894,485 downwards.
ATATTAGATATTTCAATTCATCATCCAACTCATAAGAATGGGTCAAAAGTGATTGGTATGGGCTTAAAGTGTCATCACCCATACCCCTTAAATCACTCACCTCTTAATCCACAATCACAAACTAAGCATGGTGTTGTGTGGCCCCACCATTGGACCCACCAATGTGGGCCGGCCACAAGAGGCTTATTGGGCCCATAATGGGCCCTTGTTTGGGCCGGTCACGTGACCTCATGGGCCGAGCCCAATGGTCTCGCCCATGTGGTTCCGTGTCGTGTCCAAAAGTTTGCCCGACCCTTTTTGTCGTTACTTATCAAACAAAGTCCGACGCGACATCGACGAAAAAACTTAGTTTTCTCGATTCGCTAATTATTCTCTCAAACCGATCCCATGGCCCAAAACCTTCAGTTTTGTCCAATCAACAACTATTCTCGATTCGCTAAGTTATCCGTCTTGAATGCGTGTGACCCTTCAGGCGCATGCCACCGTTGGCAGATCGGCGCAAAAGATCTCTCTTGCCCGATCCATCATAAGGGGCCTCTAGTAAGACGTTATGATTACCCAAGGTGCATGACGATCGATGATTCGACTTAACCTTGTGCGTACAAGTCACTATCCTATTATCTCTAGATATCCCGATTGATCACAAGGCATAGATTCGTCACCCTTGTTTAATCAATCATTGTTACATGATATGTGAGATGGCTAAGAACTGATAACCCGTATCACCGGCATGGCCATGCTCTTACTCCCAGTAAGTCTCGATCAAGAGGGCTTTAACGTATATTTTTCCCAAACCGTAGTATGAGGGATAAATCCCTTAGCCGTCTTTCATGTCACTCATGCAACCCGTTCCGCCACCCAATCATGCCCGTTATTGCAATCCTGTTACAGAAAGCGTTAGGCGCAAGTTAAGGCCGCACGTACATTGCATAGTGATCACAAAGACTCCTCGGAATAAGGATATCGTGACAAGCTATCGCATTTGAATATGTTCATGGCTTAATCTATGAAAACACTATTCGAAGCGGGTCGTCCGATATCAATCACCTCATGATATCTATGATATGATTCCGGGATCCCTTATCCCTATGACAAGTAGAACTACGTCATTAAGAACCATTCTCATACTGGTCGCTTCTATGGAAGCATATATTGACCAGGGACTCGTTAAGTGTGATCCATACAGATTTATGGTTCTACTACTTTAGTGGTCATAAATCAGATCATGCTTAACATATTACATCAACACAGAAGTAATACAAAGCCGTTTTATATATATTACAAACGATGATAATGTACATAGACGTTTACAGGCTACTAGCAATTGGACTAGGGCACAAAATGCTATCAATCTCCCACTTGCCCCTAGTTCCAATCTAAGTCCCAGTCTATACCCATTGACCTAACATGTTTATCATGTTAAGTAACAATGATTGATTAAACAAGGGTGACGACTGTATGCCTTGTGATCAATCGAGATATCTAGAGATAATAGGATAGTGACTTGTACGCATAAGGTTAAGTCGAATCATCGATCATCATGCACCTTGGGTAATCATAACGTCTTACTAGAGACCACTTATGATGGATCGGGCAAGAGCGATCTTTTTGCGCCGATCTGCCAACGGTGGCATGAGCCTAGAGGGTCACACACATTCAAGACGGATAACTTGAGACAAGGACACCTTAACGGTTCTTGAGGAGCAATACATGGAAAAAACTAGAGGTTTTGTGCCATGGGTTCGGTTTGAGAGAATAATTAGCGAATCGAGAAAACTGAGTTTTTCGTCGATGTCGCGTCGGACTTTGTTTGATAAGTAACGACAAAAAGGGTCGGGCGACTTTTGGACACGGCACGAGACCACACGGGCGAGCCCATTGGGCTCGGCCCATGAGGTCTCATGGCCGGCCCAATAAGCCTTCTTGGCCGGCCCACATGGTGGGTCCATGTGTGGGGGTCACACAACACCATGCTTAGTTGGTGATTGTGGATTAAGAGGTGAGTGATTTAAGGGGTATGGGTTAAAGCACCTTGAAGCCCATACCAATCACCTTTTGACCCATGCTCATGAGATTGATGAAGTAGAGAAATATCAAATGGGATTCAAGACACAACACACTCTCATCAATCCTACAACTCTCACAACTCTCTCTCTCCTCTCTTTGCTCTCTTGTTCTTCATTTAATTGTTCTAGTAGGAAATTAAGTGAAGGATCTTCAAGATCATCCCCTTGGTGTGGACTTGCTCTAGAGAAGAAGATCCGAAAGTTCTTCTTTATCGATTAAAAGAAGACTAAATGCAAAATGGAGACAGATTGTCCAGTTCCGGCGACCGACAATGCGTGAGCCATAGCCGCTTTTTCCAAGCTCAGATTGACCTGAAACTGGCGGCAGTGGAAAGATAAGTCCAAGGGCTACAACTTTTTTGAAATACTGATTTTCCAAAACAGCGCTGGTTTGGGAGATACAAGGCCAAGAAGCAGACTAGTCCGCAGAGTCTGTCCAGCGAGACGGGAAAAATGTTTTGCTCCAGACGGAGGTCTTCTCGCCCGAACTGGGTTCGGAGCAAAACAAAAAAGATGTAGGTAATTGGCTGAGGTTTAATCTCCAGAAAGAACCGAAGCAATTGGACTCTCAAAGTAGCTCGAGATATAGAGCTTCAAAGTCTCGGTTCTCTGCCGGGCAGATTCTGGTAAAACCCGAAAACTCGATTTCCTAAGGATCTAACTTGGTAGTCGATCTTACACAGGTTAGGGGCGGTTTATAGGTTGCTTCCGCTGCCATGAACGTAATTAGGATGCCCCGGAACCAAACAGTGGTATTAGAGGCGGTCTACCATTCCGAGATCCTTGTTTGTTATTTTGGTTTTGTAATGATATAAATGTCATAATTGTTGATAACATGATTTTAATGTTTTTGTGATAATTGCATGAAATATGTTATTTTTGGAAAATATATTGAATTTGGAATTTTTCGGAAATTATTGGATTTGTCGGGTTCCAGAAGAGACTCTCTGGGAGCCGGATCGGGGGTACCGGACGGAGGTCACCTGAGGCCGGGGAGGCCGGCGGTGACCGGACCCTTCCCCACTCTTGGCCGAGGCCGAGAGTGGAGGCAAGCTCGGCTTGGGCCTTCCAAGGCCCAAACCGAGCCGTTGTGTTGGGCTCGGCCAAATGGGCTTCGACCCATTGGCTTGGCCCGACTTGGTTCGTGCACGTTGATTATGTCCGTGGATGAACCCGCGATCCAATATTTCGAAAATTTTCAAAATTTAATCGGTTTCGATAAACCGTTTTTCGAAAAGGTCTAGTTTCGATAAACCCGACCAAGCAACTTGGCAAAATTAAAACCGGAATTATTGCATATTATTTGATAACATGTTTGTGTGATAACATGTTGGATGATGTGATGAGATGTATGATGCATTAGTAGCCCATTAGATTTTATCGCTTTCACGGTTTGCATACCGTTAGTGTTAGCGTGTAATTATTCTTTTATTCGACCCCATAAAGTGTAATTATTTTTTATCTGGTCTACGAACCGAGTATTAATTGTAATTATTACTCAAAGACGAGAAGGATGGAAAATCGAGCACAATGACGGTCTTGGAGGAAGTCCAAGAGCTAGTGGGAGCCCGAATGAGAAAGACGAGAAGATATGAAGACTCGTAGAATCCTAAGATTAGGATGGGCTATAAAATGAATATTTAACGCTTTATGAATGCTTGTTTGAATTATTTAATTAATAACATGCTTGAATGATTAGCTTATAAGTTTATAAGCCATCACCTCACATGCAAAGATTAAAATCGACTTTAATTGTTTGCATGTTTAAAGTGTAGTGAACTATTATCGCACGGGTTGTGATGGATGAGTTCAAATTTGAAACGTGTTTGCACGGGTTGCAAATGACGGTTTCAAATGAAGATAGTATGTGATATAATTAGAAACGTCACAACACGGGTTGTTGATGACGGATTCGTAATTGTGCCAAATACTTTCGAATCATTAAGCACAACCAATTTATAAGCTAATTTGAGTCAAGTGAGATGCCACCCAAATTCACACCCATGTAGAAACATTTTATCGGTGTCGTGCGCCTTAGCGGAGCATCGATCGAATGGGTTCTAGATGGGAATGGTAAACTTTGTGGGATGTCGTGCGCCTTAGCGGAGCATCTGCACAAAGTTAACTCGTTAGTGAAGGTTGGTTGACTCGACCACGATTCTTGGCCTGAGGTCGAGCTGGGGCATCAGAAGGGTAAGTCGTGTGTTTTATACACATACCCTGACCAAGAGTTACACGGGTTGTAATTGGACGGACGTCCTACCTAAATAAGTCAATTGGAGCGGTGCGCCTTAGCGTACTTCAAATGACGAATAAGGGATCTTGGTTTAAGATTCTAAACCTTAGAATCGTATGGTTGGTGTTTAATTCGGATCTTCGTAAATTTATTCAACTTTTCTGATTAAATTTACTTTCTTCGTGTAGAAATGGCTAGTAATTCAACAAACTCGTCTAATTTGTCGTTGAGGACTATACTCAAAAAGTGTAAACTCAACGGGACAAATTATCTGGACTGGGACAGAAACTTACGACTTGTGTTAAAGTTGAAACGCAGGGAGTACGTCCTTGATAAGGCTATCCCGGTGGAGCCAGCTGCCAGCGCAACGAGGGTCGTTAAGGATGCATACCAGAAACACCTTAACGACTCTATCGACGTTGCGTGTGTCATGCTGGGCTGCATGGAGGCGGACCTCCAGAAGCAGTTTATGCAGCTATCCCATGATCCGTTTGCAATGTTTGCGCAGAGCAAGGATATGTTCAAAGAGAAAGTACGTATTGAAAAATACACTGTTCTCCGAGAACTCATTGCATGCAAGATGTCAGCAGGCAGCTCCGTAGGTCCACACGTCCTACGTATGAAGGGATCCAGCTTCAAAGCTGGTGGTGGCAAGGGTAAAGGCACAATGCACCTGGCAAGGAAGATACGACCATTTGTTCCTAAACCTTCCATACCCGTAAAAGGCAAGGGGAAGGCAAAGGAGTCGGTCTGTTTCTACTGCCAAAAGCCTGGTCACTGGAAAATAGACTGTCAGCAGCTAAAGGATGATCAGAGGAAGGGCGATGGGGCTGCTACTTCGTCAGGTATTCCATTAGAGCTAAATCTTTCTACTATAAATGCTTGGGTACTAGACACTGGAGCTGAGTCTCATGTCTGTGCGGATATACAAGTGTTGAATAGTAGAAAAGATATGAGGAAAAGCGAGGTGTACCTAAGAGTTGGGAACAACGTGAGAGTTGCCGCAACTGCCATGGGTTCTGTTAACCTTGTTTTGCCCAGTGGGCTTGTAATTGAACCTTTTGATGTGTTTTGCGTACCTGTTTTCATCAGGAATATTATTTCAATATCTCTTCTTGAAAAGGAAGGTTACTATTTTAATATTAAGAACGGGTTTTTTAATATTATGCGCAACAACATGTTTTATGGCAATGCTCACACTGTTGGAGGTTTATACATATTGAATATGCAAAACTCGAGATCCAACATGCTCTATAATATAATTGCTAAGAGGTTTAAAGCTAATGATTTAGACCAAACTCTAATCTGGCATTGTCGTCTAGGTCACACAAATGAGAAACGCATCTCAGCGCTTCATAAGCGCGGACTTCTAAGTCAATTCGAATTCCAAATGATTGATAGATGCGAAGCTTGTTTAATGGGCAAGATGACTAAAGCGCCCTTCACTGGTTTAGGTGAGAGGGCAGGTGATCTATTGGGTCTAATACATTCAGATGTATGTGGACCAATGAGTACACCAGCCAGAGGTGGTTTAGGCTACTTTATCATGTTTACTGATGATTTCAGTAGATATGATTATGTCTATCTCATAAGACATAAGTCCAAAGCCTTTAATAAATTCAAGGAGTCTAGGACTGAAGTAGAAAACCAACTCGGAAAAAGTGTCAAGGCACTCCGTTCTGATCGGGGTGGAGAATACTTATCCGAAGAGTTTCTTACAGAAAGTGGAATACTATCTCAGTGGACTCCGCAAAGAACACCGCAACTCAATGGTGTGTCTGAGCGAAGGAATCGGACATTGTTGGATATGGTTCGATCGATGTTAAGTCTCACTGATCTCCTGATCTCCTTCTGGGGTTACGCTCTGCAAACGGCCGCATTCATAATCGAGGTGGGACATTCTTGGAGAAGGAATTTATTTCCAAGACAGTCAGTGGGAGGGCTGTTCATCTTAATGAATTTCTAGATGAGATGGTCACTCAGGAACCACTGGACGACCCACCAGAAGTAGTCGTTGAGCAAGAACCGATAGCTACAGTTAATAAGGACGGAACCGACTCTAAGAAATGGCTGGAAGCCATGAGGGAAGAAATGCAATCCATGTCAGATAATCAAGTGTGGGACTTGGTGGAACATACCCCTGACGTAAAAGTCATTGGGTGTAAATGGATCTTTAAAATAAAGATAGACATGGATGGCAAACCTCAGACCTATAAAGCAAGACTGGTAGCAAAAGGTTATAGGAAAATCCACGGAATTGACTATGAAGAGACCTTTTCTCCAGTAGCTATGGTCAAATCTATCCGCATTCTCCTTGCCGTAGCAATTTTGAGATATGGCAAATGGACGTCAAAACCGCCTTCTTCAATGGGAGGTTAGCTCAGGACGTTTATATGTCCCAGCCTGAGGGTTTTGAGGATCCTAAGAATAAGGGAAAGATTTGCAAGTTGCTCAAATCAATTTATGGTTTGAAGCAAGCATCTCGGAGTTGGAATCAACGTTTTGATGAAGTTGTGAAACAGTTTGGCTTCATCAAGAACGATGATGAACCTTGCGTATATATAAAAGGGCAGATGGGAGCAAAGTAGTCTTCTTGGTGTTTTATGTTGATGACATACTGCTCATTGGAAACAACGTCCCTACCTTGCTCTTAACAAAGACTTGGTTAGGTGAGTGTTTCGCAATGAAGGACTTAGGCGAGGCCTCTTACATCTCGGGGATCAAGATATATAGAGACTGTGCCAAGCGGGTCTTGGGCTTAAGTCAAAGCACCTACATAGACAAAATATTGAGAAGATTCTCGATGCAAGATTCAAAGAAAGGACTGCTGCCCATGCGTCATGGCATAAAGCTAAGCAAGAAGTAGTGTGCTAAGACACCTGCAGAGCTAGCAAGAATGAATGAGATCCCATATGCTTCGGCTATAGGGTCCATAATGTATGACATGATATGGCAAATGGACGTCAAAACCGCCTTCTTCAACGGGAGGTTAGCTGAGGACGTTTATATGTCCCAGCCTAAGGGTTTTGAGGATCCAAAGAATAAGGGAAAGATTTGCAAGTTGCTCAAATCAATCTATGGTTTGAAGCAAGCATCTCGGAGTTGGAATCAGCGTTTTGATGAAGTTGTGAAACAGTTTGGCTTCGTCAAGAACGATGATGAACCTTGCGTGTATAAAAAGGCAGATGGGAGCAATGTAGTTTTCTTGGTGCTTTATGTTGATGACATACTGTTCATTGGAAACGACATCCCTACCTTGCTCTTAACAAAGACTTGGCCGTCAAGGCAATTCTCAAATATTTGAGAAAAAACAAAGACGCTTTTCTTGTATACGGGGGGAGAAATGATGATCTAGTCGTCAAAGAATATGTCGACGCTAGTTTCCAGAAAGTCCCCGATGACATTAAGAGTCAGTTGGGATATGTGTTTACGTTGAACGGTGGAGCATTCAGCTGGAAAAGCAAGAAGCAGTACACCATTGCCGACTCTACGACCGAAGCTGAGTACATTGCCGCATCTGAAGCGGCAAAAGAGGTTGTATGGATCAGGAGTTTCATGGCTGGGTTAGGTGTAATTAAAAACTCATCTAACCCAGCAGACTTATATTGTGACAACATCGGGGCTATTGCGCAAGCTAAGGAACCCAGGGCACATGACAGATCCAAACATGTACACATAAAGTATCACATCATCCGCGACATTGTTGCTAGAGGTGACGTGAAGATCCACTACGTTGCAACTGATGATAACACAGCCGACCCCTTAACCAAGGCTCTTCCACAAGCAAAACATGATAAACATGTTCGGTCAATGGGTATAGACTGGGACGTAGATTGGAACTAGGGGCAAGTGGGAGATTGATAGCATTTGTGCCCTAGTCCAATTGCTATTAGCCTGTAAACGTCTATGTACATTATCATCGTTTGTAACATATATATAAAACGGCTTTGTATTACTTCTGTGTTGAAGTAATATGTTAAGCATGATCTGATTTATGACCACTAAAGTAGTAGAACCATAAATCTGTACGGATCACACTTAACGAGTCCCTGGTCAAAATAGGCTTCCTTAGAAGCGACCAGTATGAGGATGGTTCTTAATGACGTAGTTCTACTTGTCATAGGGATGAGGGATCCCAGAATCATATCATAGATATCATGAGGTGATTGATATCGGACGACCCGCTTTGAATAGTGTTTTCATAGATTAAGACATGAACATATTCAAATGCGATAGCTTGTCACGACATCCTTAGACCAAGGAGTCTTTGTGATCACTATGCAATGAACGTGAGGCTTTAACTTGCGCCTAACACTTTCTGTGACAGGATTGCTATAAAGGGCATGATTGGGTGGCGGAACGGGTTGCATGAGTGACACGAAAGACGGCTAAGGGATTTATCCCTCATACTACGGTATGGGAAAGATATCCGTTAAAAGGGCCTCTTGATGGAGACTGACTGAGAGTAAGAGCATGGCCATGCCGATGATACGGGTTATCAGTTCTCAGACATCTAGCATATCAAGTAACAATGATTGATTAAACAAGGGTGATGACTCTATGCCTTGTGGTCAATCGGGATATCTAGAGATAATAGGATAGTGACTTGTACGCACAAGGTTAAGTCGAATCACCGATCATCATGCACCTTGGGTAATCATAACGTCTTACTAGAGACCACTTATGATGGATCGGGCAAGAGCGATCTTTGTGCGCCGATCTGCCAACCCATGGCACATTCAAGACGGATAACTTGAGACAAGGAAACCTTAACGTTTCTTGAGGAGCAATACATGGACAAAACTGGAGGTTTTGTGCCATGGGTTCGGTTTTAGAGAATAATTAGCGAATCGAGAAAACTGAGTATTTTCGTCGATGTCGCGTCGGACTTTGTTTGATAAGTAACGACAAAAAGGGTCGTGCGACTTTTGGACACGGCACGAGACCACACGGGCAAGCCCATTGGGCTCGGCCCATGAGGTCTCATGGCCGGCCCAAACAAGGGCCCATTAAGCCCTCTTGGCCGGCCCACATGGTGGGTCCATGTGTGGGGGCCACACAACACCATGCTTAGTTGGTGATTGTGGATTAAGAGGTGAGTGATTTAAGGGATATGGGTTAAAGCACCTTTAAGCCCATACCAATCACCTTTCGACCCATGCTCATTAGATTGATGAAGTAGAGAAATATCAAATGGGATTCAAGACACAACACACTCTCATCAATCCTACAACTCTCACAACTCTCTTTCTCCTCTCTTTGCTCTCTTGTTCTTCATTTAATTGTTCTAGTAGGAAATTAAGTGAAGTATCTTCAAGATCATCCCCTTGTGCTTCTGTGGAGAGTTCTCTTTCTAGATAGATCTTCCGTTGATAGACATATTGCCACTTAACGGCAGTGTCTACAGAGTGGAAAGAGACGTTGTCTGTGGGTGCCTTCGGTACATACTTGTGGAGTTTCTGCCCTCCTAATGTCTTCTTCACCTATGGTAGCACAATAAGGGTGTCTTCTTCTTCAGATTCTTCTTCTTCAGAGACAACGGTTACTGTAGTGGTCAATGACTTCTTTCTTGACTTCTTTGGCTGTTTGGATGCCGAAACTTCTCCTTTTTCTGTTGCTTTCCTCTTTAGGGTCAATCTCCTCTGAACTTGAGGTTCTTCTTCTTCATCAACCAACCTTCGTGTTGGTAGCTTCCTTCTCTCAGCCCTTTTGGGCACAGCTTCTTCCTTTTCCATGGTTTCAATATCGACACTTTCTTTGTTGTTGACAGGTTCCTCTAAAGGTTGGGTGACTTCTGGAATGACATTAGGATTATCATCACGCCCTGAATCACTGTTCGGGGCGACATGGGAACTTCCTTCTTTTTGCAAGTCCTCGTTTAGAGGAGATTTCTCTGGTGCGAGTGTCGACTTAGAGGGGCTAGGTTGGTCCTTGGTTCTAGTGCCATGGACTTCAGGAACAAGGGTTTCTAAACCCTCTACAGGCAGGCCTTCTTCTCTATTTTCTTCAGAGAGGACAGTAGATTTACCTCGTGTTGGAGTCGGAGTAGAGAGAGGAGCTTCTTCTTCAATGTTCGCAGAACCGGCTAGAGTGTCGTCCTTGATGGGAACTGTGTCTTCTGGTGTGATAGTTGGAGGCGAACTTGTTACATCCTGAGGTGCTGCCGAAGTTTCCCCGAAGCCTCTTCCTCCTCGGATCCTCACTCCATGCTTGGTTCTCGTCGATTTGGAGGCAGATAATTTCTTTGCAATGACTTTTGCCCTCATTTTTGCTCGTATTACTTTTGAGGCAGATGGTATTCGTCCGCTTCGAGTACCAACCATTTAGCTAGGATTTGTTCTTTGTGAGGAGTGAGCAGATTCTTTGCTGAAATTTTTGATCTTGAGAAACCCTAGCGATTTCAAATGGTGGAGGAGGTGCAGAGTCTGTGGGAGTTGAACAGAATGATTTCTGATAGGTGGATTGTCAGATCGTAATCATTCTTAAAATTCAAAAAAGAAGGTTAACGGGCTTTTGATATATGTGAGCTCACCGACCATATGACATCTGACATCTGCTTGATCTGGAAGCCTAGGAAATATGTGAGCTCACCGACCATACTCATCTCAAATTCAGACTGCTTGTGTTGGACGAAGCATTCCACCATCTTGTCTGACTTCCCTCCAAACACAATGTCGTCGACATATATTTGAGCAATCATGATGTCTTTTCCTTCCTTCTTCACAAAGAGAGTTTTGTCTACTCCCCCTCGAATATAGTCATTCTGTACAAGGAATTTGGTAAGACGTTCATACCATGCTCGTGGAGCTTGTTTGAGACCGTAGAGAGCTTTCTTTAGCTTGTAGACATGGTGCGGAGAGCCATGGTCTTCGAATCCCTTTGGTTGGGCTACATAGACTTCTTCGTTCAGATTTCCATTGAGAAAGGCACTCTTTACATCCATCTGATAGAGTTTGAAGCGCAGATGACATGCGATGCCGAGAAGAAGTCGTATGGCATCCAGTCTGGCTACTGGAGCAAAAGTTTCTTCAAAGTCGACTCCTTCGACTTGTGTGTAACCTTGAGCCACCAGTCTCGCTTTGTTTCGAGTAATGTTTCCTTGCTCGTCAGACTTGTTTTTGAATATCCACTTTGTCCCGATGACATTGACATTGTCAGGCTTGGGTACAAGTTCCCAGACTTCATTCCTTGCAAACTGAACCAAATCTTCTTGCATCGCGCAGACCCAGTATTCATCATTGATGGCCTCTTGTATATTCTTTGGCTCAATTTTGGAAATAAAGCACATGTTACCTATCAGTTCTTGGTGGTCACGAGATGCCTTTTGTCGAGTCCGAACTCCCTCATTAATGTCTCCAATCACATCCCTGGGTGGATGATACTTCTGAATTCTTTTTGATGGAGCTCTTTGCCTTGTAGGAGTTGCCTCTTCATCCGGGATGATTTGGCTTTCGTCCTCAGACTCTTTGTTGCGCTCATCGTCCTTGACTTCTGGTCTGACTTCTCTTCTGACATCCGGTCTGGCTTCTCCTCTAACCTCTGGTCTGACTTCTCCTGAGAGATTCAGGACTTCTTCGTCCTTGTCACTTGATTGCTCGTTACTGTCATCAATCACGACATTGATGGATTCCATGATAGTCCGGGTGCGTTTTTTGAATACCCGAAAAGCCCGACTATTTCTGGAGTATCCGAGGAAGATGCCTTCGTCGCTTTTAGGATCCAACTTGCGTCGAGGTTCCCTATCTGCGAGTACGTAGCAGACCGATCCAAAGACATGAAAGTATTTAACATTCGGCTTTCTCCCCCTCCATATTTCATAAAGAGTGAGCGAGGTTCCAGGGCGAAGAGTCACTCTATTATGAATATGGCATGCCGTATTTAGAGCTTCAGCCCAGAAGTGCTGCGGGATGTCTTTGGCTTACATCATGACTCTTGCCATCTCTTGAAGAGTGCGATTCTTTCTTTCAACGATCCCGTTTTGCTGAGGAGTGATGGGAGCAGAAAATTCGTGGGCAATTCCTTCAGCATCACAAAAATTTGCGAAGCTGATGTTTTCAAACTCCTTTCCATGATCGCTCCGAAGTCGGACGACTTTCCCAATGACTTCTCCCTTTTCTCGTTGAACTCTTCGACATAAGGCTTCAAAGAATGAGAAGGTATCTGACTTCTCTCAAATAAAGTCTAACCATGTGTACCTCGAGAAGTCGTCTACACATACAAATATGTACTTCTTCCCTCCTAGACTTTCTACTTGCATGGGTCCCATAAGGTCAACATGAAGAAGTTCTAGAACACGAGAAGTAGTAAGATGTTGTACCTTCTTGTGTGACGTTTTGACTTGTTTTCCAATCTGGCATTCTCCACATATTTTTCCTTCAATGATCTTGAGGTTGGGAACTCCAATGATCTCCTTTTTAGAGAGAATCTTTTGCATACTCCTCAAATTGATGTGACCAAGTTTTTGATGCCATAGTTTTGTCTCTTGAGCTTTGGATAAAAGGCACTTGGTTGGCAAGGTACTGACTGTTGGAGACCATAGATAACAGTTGTCAAGGGACCTGTGGCCTATCATGACTTCCTTCTGTTGTTCATCTTTGACCGAGCACTTGTCACGAGTGAAGTGTACATCCAGATTTAAATCACATATTTGGCTTATGCTGATGAGGTTTGTTGTGAGGCCTTCTACTAGCAGAGCTTCTTTCAAACATGGAGAGTTGGGAAGATTGAGTTTTCCTTTCCCGAGCACTCTAGCTTTTACTCCATCTCCAAAAGTGACGAAGCTATTTGTGCAAGGTATTAAAGTGACCAAGAAAGAGCTATTACCCGTCATATGTCGAGAGGATCCACTATCGAAGTACCAATCGTTGCTGGTTAAGGCCTTTAAAGCGGTGTACGCGATGTTAGCTCGATAGTTGACCTCTTTGACTCGCCATTCCTTCCGAGGTTGGCTTTTCTTGACGGTGGTCCTTTTCTTGACCGAGCTCTTCCCATATAGCTGATAGCAGAAGGGTCGAATATGTCCTCTTCGTCCACAGTGATGACAAACCCAGTTATGTCTTTCGTTCTGGGTTTTTGACGCGGTCACGGTAGAAGACTTTTTGGTCGCTTGGTCAGCCGTGAAGTTAGGAGACTTCTGGGGGACAAAATTCTGAGGAACGAAGATGGTGTGCGATGATGAGGCTTCTTTCGAATATCCAAGACCTTCCATATTCCTTGATGGTTTCCCGATCGAAAGTATTTGGTCCAGAGTGTCAGTACTTGGATTCATCATCTTTACAGACTTGGTGACCTGCTCTAACTCGCCTTTTAGTCGAGCAACTTCCTTTTTGAGATCAATAGTCGTCTCAAGAAGTCTTGACTTGTCTTCATTAAGAGTAAGAATGAGAGCGTTCTGTTTTTCGATTACCTGAGAGTCTTCAAGCCACTTGACATACCATTCGTTGTAAGCGTTGTTGAGAGTCTCATCGGATAGCTCATCATCAGAGTCATACTTCTTTGAGCTTTCAACTGGTTGATCTATTGTGGAGGAAGTGAAAGCCACATAGTTACTTGTATGCTCAAGGTCACTGTCTTCCTCATCTTCATCGTCAGTTAGAGAGGCAATGAATCCCTTCTTCTGTTTCTTTAAGAAGTTGGGACATTCTCTCTGCATATGTCCATACCCCTCACACTCAAAGCATTGTGCTCCTTTACCTGATCGTTCTCCTCGTCCTCCATCGTTAGCTGTGTTGTCGAGCTTCTGAAACTTGTGCTGTGGCTTGTCTCTGACTTCTCGGGTGACTTTTCTTCCTGTCATCTGGCCAAATCTTTTCATGACTCTGTTATAGTTTTTGGCCAGCATGGCGATAGTTTCCTCGATGTCACTCCAGCATGGCCAAATCTTAAGGCTCTCAGTGTCTTTCTGACCAAATCTTCATCGGTCATAGGTTTGCCAAGTGAATATGATTCATTGGCCAGATCCTTGATGCGCACATTAAACTCCGCAATAGTCTCGTCGTCATTCATGGTCAGAGCCTCAAAGTTAGTTGTGAGGTACTGTAACTTCTGCTCTTTGACTTTTGAAGTACCCCCGTAAGCAACCGCAAGTGTGTCCCAGGCAATTTTGGCACTTGTGCATGTGTTGATGAGTCGAAACACATTCTTGTCTACTCCATTAAAGATAGCATTGAGTGCACGAGAATTACCTAGGGCGGCTTTATCTTCTTCCATGCTCCACTCCTTTTCTGGTTTGATACTGGTTTGATTTCCATGAGCATCAGCATAGTAAGGTTCCTCCCATCCATTGATGATAGACTTCCAGGTTTTGCTGTCGAGGGACTTCAGGAAAGCACACATCCGTGCTTTCCAATATCCATAGTTTGTTCCGTCGAGTACCGACGGACGATTGACAGATCCTCCTTCCTTTGAATCCATATTAGCTACTCAGAATTTTGCAGGAAAATCACCTAAGAGATTAAGGTGCCTCCTCTGATACCAATTGAAATTCTGAATCGTAGCCGAGTCAGGAAGTCGAACACAAAGTCTTTAACTTGTGTATCGACTTCTTGTGGATGTAAGCAAAGTAATACATAGATAATAATCACGACACCAGAGATGATTACCCAGTTCGGTGACTCCGCACCTACGTCTGGGGGCACTTTGCAAATGAAAAGGTTTTTCACTATAGGTAGTCAATAGTACAACTTCAAGCCCAACTAGCTATCACACAAGCTATTGTCCTAAGCTACTATAGATCTCACCGTGAATTACCTCGACCCAGAGCCTCTTCCCCTGTCTTTGAGATTCCCTCAATTCCACCCTTCGAGCAAGCCTATGCTCGGTGTCGTTGTCTTCTTGGACGGAGTTGTGAATCTTCAATCACAAACAAAAACCCTAACCGATCCAAACACTTAGTCTTCCCGACTCAAGGTTTGATCGGAGGAAAGGTCCGTTCTAGCGAATATTAATCAGACTCTCAACACGCCGATGGTGCACGGTTAAGAGCTCTGAGAAGTCTTGCAATTGTTAGAACAAGAACGGATACTGCTAATGGGAAGCCAAGGGCTTTTTATAGCAGCCTACATTCCTAATCCTTCTTGGATCAGGAACAGGAAAGTCAGGCAAGTTGTTGCTGCCTTCCACGACAGCTGGAAGTCGTCTTGCCTGTTTCTGACTTCCTGAATAAATCAGGCAAGTCGAGTCGCCGCCTATTGCTGACGTGTAACTGCCAGCTGGAAGTCGCCTTACTTGTCGACGTCACTCTCTTGTGCTCCAAGTCTTCGTGGCGCCTTTCTTCTTTTGCTCCAAGCTTCGTCGAAATAGGAAAGCTTCAGACTTTCCTAATCTGCGGCTCGTAACAAGTCGCTCCACATGTCATGCAACATGTTGCTCGACTTCTTTCTTTTCCGCTAAAAAATCATGCCAACTATTAAACGTAGCAACAATGCTTAACATATTACTTTAACACATAAGTAATACAAAGCCGTTTTATATATATTACAAACGATGATAATGTATATAGACGTTTACAGGCTACTAACAATTGGACTAGGGCACAAAATGCTATCAAGTTTCATGTACGACAAGGTTAAGTCAAAATCTCGATAATCACAAGCGTTGGGTAATCATGATGTCTTGCTAAAGGCCACTCATGATGGAAAGGGTAAAATGATAATTTTACCAGTCCGCCAACATGTCGTGAGCCTAGCGGGTCACATACTAAAGGTTGAGTAAAACGGATGGAATCATGAGAGAGATAAATTCTGGTTTTGGATTAAATCGGATTAGGCCGATTTCAGTTTGGGATTAAATCGAAAATCAAGAACGGTTTAGCTGGACCAATTAATTAGAATCTAAACCAATAGATTTAATTAATTAGTTTTAGCTAAACAGGCCTAGCCAGATTGGGCTAAGCTAGAATGGACTTCTCTACTTAATTAGTTAATATGCTTTGGAGTTTAAGTCCATTAAGGCTTTTAATCAATTATTTCTTAAAAAGAGATATGAAAGGCTTTAATCATAAGAATTTTTCCAAGAAAAACCCTAGCCCCCCCCCCCCCCCCCCTTCTCTCTCTCCTTGGCCGGTCGGCCTCCCTCTCCCTCTCCTTCTCGTTTTGCTTGTTTCGATCTTCTAGCAAGGATCGTTGTGAGTATCTTCGGATTGCTCTTCCTGTGTGAACGTTCTTTAGAGGTCACTGAATTCAATTTAGTGACAAAGGGATTTCGAATCAAGGTGATTTTGTGATTTATTTTTCTAGCCTAGATCTTATGATCAGTCAATGATCATGTAAGATCCTTAAATTTATTTGGACTTTTGAGGTTAATTTCTGGTATGGACATGAAATTAATTGATTGGAACCCTTAAAAATTCCTTCAGCTTCTATACATGCTCTGGTCGATAGCTTCCCCGGAGTCGTCCTTTGTGAGTTTGACATGTGTAGCGACGGGGGTTCGCTCATGCAAGGCCTTTTCCAATCCGAATTTTTTCACTATATTCGTTGCGTACTTGCTTTGAGAGATGAAAATGTTGTCGTCCATCTGCTTGATTTGAAACTCCAGAAAAAAACTAAGTTCTCCGACCCTGCTCATTTCAAACTCCGATTGCATTTGTTGAACAAAATGTTCCACCATTTTTCTTGATATATATTTGGGCAATCATCAGTTTTCCATCCTCATTCTTTATGAACAAGATTTTATCAACTCCCCCTCTAGTGTAGCCACTCTTGATTAGAAAGCTCGTCAATCGCTCATATCATGCTCTAGGTGCTTGATTCAATCCATAGAGTGCTTTTCTCAATTTATAAATATGTTCACGAGAGTGTGGGTCTATAAATACCTTTGGCTGTGCAACATTTAGGAATGCACTCTTTACGTCCATTTGGAACAGCTTGATTTTTAAATGACATGCGATCCCTAGTAGGAGTCTTATTGCTTTAAGTCTAGCCACTGGTGCGAATGTCTCATCAAAGTCCAACCTTGCTTTGTTGCGTGTGATGTTTTCATGCTCATCCGACTTGTTTTTGAAAATCCATTTTGTACAAGATGATGTTGACATTTTCTGGTCTAGGCACCAGTTCCCATACCTAATTCTTCTCAAATTGGATGAGCTCTTCTTGCAAAGCATTAGCCTAGTATTCATCTTCGATGGCTTCGTTAACATTCTTTGGTTCGATCATCGAAACAAAGCATACATTGCCTATCATATCCCTATAACTGATGGGAGCTTTAGGCGAGTACACATACCTTCATCAATATCTATAATTATTCCAGATGCTGGGTGATTTTCCTGAATCCTTCTAGATGGGTTTTTGTATTCGGTTACATGAGCTTCTTCTTCATTGCTAATAATGTTGTCTACTTTTTCGTAGACATTTTTCTTGACATCCGGGTTCTCAGGTTCGTTAGCAACATTATTCCTAACATCTTTAGGCACAAACTTCAGGAGTACTTCGTCTTCTTCAAGAACATTTGGCTGGACATCTACCCATTCATCATTGACCACCATGTAAAGGAATTACATTGGACTAGGGCATAATCCTAACAATGCTGAAAGGAATCACCATGGGTTCCAATCATTAATTTCAGGCAGCGGAGCCTTATGTAACCATGGTGATCGAAAATGATGAAGGATCTTAATGAAAATTCAGCATGTTCTAAAGCTTTTCAATCTGAAAATTCAGCATGTTCTAAATTTACCTTTGTCAATCGATTAAAACACAATGCAGTGTTTCTCTATCGAGTCCACACAAGCACAACAACCACGAATGGTTTTCTCTCACACACTTGCTAATGAATGTTTTGAGAATTTGTGACCAAAAACAATGGAGGAATGGTGATGAGAGGGTCGGTCAAAGAGGAGAGGGAATGGGGGAGAGTTACCGAAAATTAGAGAGAAAATAAGGGAAAAAATATTTTGTAATTAATTTGAAATTAAACCAAAAAATCTGATTTGAATTTCAAATAAATAATTACATATCTTACCCTCTTAAACTCTTAATTGCACTTTTCCTCATTCATCAATTAAAACCTTAAATGGGCTTTAAGCCCGTTTAACTAAAACAAAATTAAACCCATTAAATTGAGTTTTAATTTTGGTTTAGATAAATCGGTTTAATTTCCTCAACTTGATTTCTTCAAATGTCTGGTTAAAACGCTAGGCCATAAATCAACCGAATCGTTTTCAATTTGACTAAATTGAAAACCTGATTCTCCCAATTTCCATCCATGCTTAATTGTCATGTATTGTGTTTAATGCGTGTGACCCTCTAGGCTCACGAACAGTTGGCAGACTGGTAAAATTACTATTTTACCCTTTCAATCATAAGTGGTCTCTAGCAAGACATTATGATTACCCAACGTTCGTGATTATCGATTATTCGACATAACCTATTATCGTACATGTCACTGTCCTTTTATCAAACCGATATCCAGATTGATCAATAAGCATAGAATCGCCATCCTAATTTATCAATCACTGTTTCTTGATATCTGAGATGACTGAAAACTGATACAAAGGTATCACCTGCACGGCCGTGCTATTCCTTCAGTCATACTCATCAATTAGCCTAAACGGATATCTTTCTCATACCGAAGTATGAGTGATAATCCCTAAGACGCCTTTCGAGTTCACTAATGCAATAAGTATCCAAGCCAATCAAAGCCGTTATAGCTACCCTTTTACAGATAACGTTAGACTAGGTCAAACTTAGGTATTCGTTACATAGTATACACAAAGACTCCTTGGTTTTAGGATATAATAACAAGCTACGATCTGTGAGTATCTCATACCTTAACTATGTTGCATACTCACAATCGAGTTGTCCGATATTATCGACCTGATGATATCTATGATATGACTCCGGCACATACTTTGCTATGATCAGTAGAGCGTGATCACAAGGAGTTGGTCTCATACTGATCGCTTCATAAAGAAGCTTAGCTGATCAGGGACTCATCAAATGTAATTCTTTCTGATCTACAGTTCTACAATTAGTGGTTACACACGTAATGACATAGATCAAATTATATTCGATATATTACTACAAGACATTAATAATATATGCCGATTTACATATGTAGATCACTTTTATATTGGACTGGGGCATAACTCTAACAATCTCCCACTTGCCCCCGGTTCCAATTTAAGTTCTGATCTACTCCCATAGACCATGCATGTTTCTCATGCCTAGGCTGCGGCTGAGCCTTTGTCAAGGTATCGGCCATATTATCATCAGTCGAATAGTGTTTAATCTCCACATCACCTCTATATGTGATAACTCTCACGAGGTGAAGTCTAGTGAGTATATGTTTGGATCTGTTGTGGAATCTAGGCTCTTGAGCAATAGCTACGGCACCTGTGTTGTCCCACAACAAGCTTATCGGATCAGACGCTCGCGGCGTTGCATCTAATACGATTAGAAAGCTTATAATCCATACGGCCTCTTTAGCTTGCTGAGCTTATTGCCATGACGCATGGGTATATATCCTTTCTTAGATTCAAGCACTGAGAGTCTTCTCAACACTTTACCTATGTACATGTTCTGACTTAGCAACATGTTCTGACTTAGGCCCAAAATCCTTTTGAAATGATCTGTAGAGATCTTGATGCCTACATTAAATGTAGTATCACCTAAGTCCTTCACCGATAAGCACTTCCTTAACCAAGCTTTGGTGGCAAGGTCGGGATGTCATTCCCGATTAATAAATACCAAGAATACAATATTACTCCCACTCGCTTTTTTATGTACGCAAGGCTCACTTTTATTTTTGATGAAGCCGAGTTCCCTTACAGCTTTATTAAAATGAAGGTTCCAACTCCCTGAAGATTTCTTCAATCCATAAATGGATCTTTGCAGCTTACATATCTTTCCAGGATTCTTTGGATCTACAAAACCCACAGGTCGTGTGATATACACGCCCTCTAGTAAGTTCCTGCTAAGGAAGGGGTTTTGACATCCATTTGCCATAGTTATGGCAAAGAATAATCCGGATCAATCTGACCATTCCTACTGGTGAAAATGTGTCATCATAATCCATGCATTGAATCTGACGATAACCATTTACAACCATCCTAGCCTTATTGGTCTGAGGATTTCCATCCATGTCGGTCTTGATCCTATAGACCCACTCAGAACCGATGGGTTTTATCCTAGGGGTTTAATCAACCAAGCACCAGACTTGGTTGAAATACATGGATTTCATTTCCTCACTCATGGCGTTCTGCCATTTTTCGGAGTCTGCACTAGTCAAAGCTTGTCTGAAGGTTTCTGGATCATCCTGATCCACCAACATCAAGTAATTTCCCTCAGTGACTGTGAAGCCATACCTGTCTGGAACATGACGAGATCTTTCAGACCTCCTTAGACCATCTAGAGTTTCTGTAGGGATTGATTCTTCATCTGCGACCTTCTGAAGCTCCAGTACTTCTACATCTTGCATAGTAGGCTCCTGAATTGCTTCAAGCTGTTCTGTATCCTCTCGAATTTCTTCGAGATGCACGAGACTCCCACTAGGTATTTTGGAAATAAAATATTTCTCCAAAAATACCCCTCCTCGAGCAACAAAGACTTTTCTGATTTGGATGCATGCATCTCTGCTACCCAAATCTTTTAGAAAAAAACATACTAGGATGTTTCCCACACCATATATGACTGTGGTCCAATTCTTATTTGGCTATTACGCGAAGGCGCACGCATCCACAGTAACGGAAGACGTAATGAGTGTCATGTGGTGTACCTTCTGTGACTCTGGTCCAGCTCTTATTTGGCTACTATGCGGAGGCCCACGCATCCAAATAGAACTGATTACCTTATTCAGCTCGCATCCCAATGAATACCACGCGGAGCCGCACACATTCACAGTAATGGGAGACAGAATGATTGTCACAAGGTGTACTATCGTTGTCATTATCGGAGCCCGATTCAAAATGAATGCGGCCGTTTCCAGAGTCAAGTATAAGTTGAACTCTCTTCTGGTCCGAGTACTCATAGGTCCAAATACGTCGGAATGTATTAGACTCAACAAGTCACTCACCTTTCACATAAACCTGTGAAAGGTGACTTTGTCATTTTGCCCGTTAGGCGAGACTTACATCATTCAGTTTGAGTGAATTTAAACGGAATTAAAAGTCCACACTTGTGAAGTGTAAAAATGCGTTTCTCGGTCATTAGGCAAGACTTGCATCTTTCAGTTTGAGTGAATTCAAACGGACTTAAAGTCCACACTTGTGAAGTGTTGAAATGTGTTTCTCACCTATATGCCTTAAATGACAATGCCAAATTATAATTTGGTTTAAATCATCAGATTTAAGTCTTTTCTTATTTACGCTATACATATTAAGATTACCAACGTAAATATCTGATCCTGAAGACGTGGATACCCACTCTTCTTCACGTGATCCTTGTATTTGGTTACAATCCCTTATTCCTGTGTCCTGGCTCATTGCAGTGATAGCAGACCTCCTCCATTTTGTCCTTAGTTTTCACAACAACTTTGGGAGCCGCTTGAATTTTGGACGTTTGGGGTATCTGATCTGCCCTGCAAGGTGCCTAGAAACCTTACCCTTACCCTGATCGGCTTTCTTGAAGCTGACCTTCTTGTTGACCATAAGGACCTCCTTGGTCTTGCCCTTGAGGTTCTTTTCAGCGGTCACAAGCATCCCATGAAGCTCTGTTAAGGACTTCTCCATATCATGCATATTGTAATTTTACTATGAAATCACTATATGTATCTGGAAGTGACTGGAACATAAGAACCGCAGCCATTTCCACCTGATCATCAAAACCGAGTCTGGTTAGATGTTCCTGAAGACATTAAATCTTTGTGACATGAGGACTAACAGAGCTCCATCCTTAAGTTTGCAGGAGTTAAGTTCTATGAAAGTATCATATCTTTCGATACGAGCTTTCTCCTTGAACATTTCCTTGACCTCTGCCTTATAGGTATGAGGGTCATCTGAAACGTTCCTGAACTTCTTCTGTAACTCTGGCATCCTACTGCCCACCATAATGCATGACACGTCAATTGGGTTACTAAGAAACTTTGATAAGTATCCTTAGTGCTCTACCTTCGTTCAGCGGTGGGTCAGCAGGAGGTTCCTTGGTAAGGATATACTACTTGTGTTCAAGCTTGAATACAAGCCTCAAGTTTCTATTCCAATCTGAATAATTCACGCTCTTGAGTCTGTCCTCAATCTGGACTCTCAATGCACTATTATTCCTTTGTGTTATGTTTGCCTTATAATTCTACATGGTGAAATTAATTAAAATTCAAGTTGGAGATTAAGTTATAAAACACTTTTCTGATTCTAACATTAGAATCTGAACCGGGATCCTATCGTACCCTCAATTGAAGTGAATGCTCCAATTGAGAGCATCAAGGTAGGAATACATCCATCTACAAGACTATGTAGTTCCTTGCTAGGGTCTGTACTAAAAGTACACGGCATACCCTATACTGATACCTTAGGTCAACCCTAGCTGACAATCGTAGACAAGTTTACCAAGCTTGAACTATGAACAGAACTAATGTGGCTACTACGCGGAGGCGCACGCACCCACATAGAACTGCCCATCTCATCCAGACTTCTCCTCTATGAATGTTACGCGGAGGCGTACCGACATCCATAGGCTCAAAACCCTTTTGAGTGCCCAAACCTGGATGGTATCACGCTTGACTTGTAATTATTTGCGTTGAAGTGAATTATTGTTGTCTGTTTGTTTATCGATACAATGTTAATCTAGAATCATCAATTGCAAATCCATGCAAAGATGATCCCTTAGCAGGTTACATGCAAGTATGATTAAATATCGGTTTTTAATCTTTGCATGTGGGTGATAGCAAATCATACATGAACTTGTATATTAAACTATCATACATTGATACATATAAATGTAACGATAAATTTATGCATAACTAAGCCCATCTTAAGTTTCTAAGAATCTAGCAATACTGATCCTAAAGACTTGGTCTTCAAGGTCTAGACGTGCTCCATTCTTGTGAACTCCCACTCGCTTCGAGCCTCCTCCAAATTTCGACTCTTCCTCTTGACTTGCTTCTTGCATCAGTCCTCGTGATTAAAAATTTAAATAAAATAAAATAAATTACAAATCACGACACGCAGACCGTATTTACTACAACCCAAAAATTAAGCAACACGCAGGTTGCAAAACCGAAATTAAAATGCAAGTCTAGAAGGTTTAGCTATACATCATGTGGAAAACATCATGTTATCATAATTTCATAATTGAATTTTGAACCGGTTCTCGCTGGTTTATCAAAACCGAACCAAATCTGAAAATTAAATTTTAGGGCTTTTTAAAAATACTCGGGAACCAGCCGGTTCAGCTCGAATCTGGTCGAGCCGAACCGGCCCAACCGAGGTCGTCTGCGGAGGCAACCACGGTGGCCCGCGAGGGCTGCCATGATTGCCCGCGGGAGCGACCATGGTGGCCCGCGAGGGCTGCCATGGTCACCCCTAGGGCAGACCCTGGTCGCCTGCGAGGCAACCATGGTGGCCAAGAGATGAAGAAGAAGAGGGGAAGTGGTTGCCAATAGTTGGAGAAAAAGATGGAAGATATTTTGGAATTTTAATTTGAAATAAAAGTGAATTTCAAATTAATAATTGCATATCTACCCTTCTTAAACTCCTATTTGCACTTCTTCCCCATTCATCATTTGAATCCCTAAATGGACTTTAAGCCCGTTTAACTAAAACCCAAATTAAACCCACTACCTTGAGTTCTAATTTCGGTTTAGACAAAACGGTTCAATTTCCTCGAATTGATTTCTTCAACCGTCTGGTTAAAACCTTAGGCAGAAAATTACTGAATCGTTTTAAATTTCCATCCATAATAGTTTGTCATGTATCGGGCTTCATGCGTGTGACCCTCTAGGCTCAAGAACAGTTGGAAGACTGGTAAAATTACTATTTCACCCTTTCCATCATAAGTGGTCTCTAGCAAGACATTATGATTACCCAACATTCGTGATTATCGATTATTCGACTTAACCTGTTATCGTACATGTCAATATCCTTTTATAAAACCGATATCCATATTGATCAATAGGCATAGAATCGTCATCCTAATTTATCAATCACTGTTTCTTGATATTTGAGATGACTGAAAACTGATACTAAGGTATCACCTACACGGCCGTGCTATTCCTTCATTCATACTCATCAAATGGCCTAAACGGATATCTTTCTCATACCGAAGTATGAGTGATAAATCCCTCAGACGCCTTTCGAGTTCAGTAATGCAATAAATATCCAAGTTAATCGAAGCCGTTATAGCTACCTTTTTACAGATAAAGTTAGACTAGGTCAAACTTAGGTATTCGTTACATAGTGTACACAAAGACTCCTTGGTCTTAGGATATAATGACAAGCTACGATCTGTGAGCATCTCATGACGGTATCTATGTTGCATACTCACAATCGGGTTGTCCGATATCATCGACCTGATGATATCTATGATATGACTCCGGCACATACTTTGCCATGATCAGTAGAGCGTGATCACAAGGAGTTGGTCTCATACTGATCGCTTCATAAAGAAGCTTAGCTGATCAGGGACTCATCAAATGTAATTCCTTCTGATCCACAGTTCTACTATTAGTGGTTACACACGTAATGACATAGATCAAATTACATTCGATATATTACTACAACACATTAGTAATATATGCCGATTTATTTATTCGGAAAGATGATAAAACATTACATCTGTTGATCACTTTTATATTGGACTGGGGCATAACTCTAACACCATTCGTCATTTACCACCATGTTAATTGACTCCATCACTGTCTTGGTGCTTTGGTTGTAAACTCGATATGTCCGACTGTTCCTTGAGTATCCAAGAAATATGCCTTCATCGCTCTTTGGTCAAACTTTTGTCGTGGTTACCTATCAGCTAAGATATAGCACACTGACCCAAAAATGTGAAAGTACTTAACATTTGGTTTTCTTCCCCTCCAGAGTTCATAGTGAGTGACATACATACCTGGACGTAGTGTAACTCGATTGTGAATGTGACAAGCGGTGTTAAGTGTCTCTGCCCAAAAATGAGCAGGAATGTTTTGAGCCAACATCATAACTCGAGCCATTTCTTGCAATATCCGGTTCTTGCGCTCGACGATCCCATTTTGTTGAGGTTTGATCGGAGCAGAGAACTCATAAAATATGCATTCGGAGTTGCAATAGTTTGCAAATTTATTGTTTTCAAACTCTCTCCCATGGTCACTACGTAGGCGGACTATTTTCCCGATTCGGTCCCCCTTTTCTCGTTGAACTTGAACGCATTGATTTTTAAAAATAGAAAAAGTGTCAGAATTTTCTCGAGCAAAATCAACCCATGTGTACCTTGAAAAGTCGTCAACACAAACGAACACATATCGTTTTCCTCCTAGACTCTCAACCTGCATAGGTCCCATGAGATCGACATGTAGTAGTTCTAGGACCCGTGAGGTAGTAATATATTGCACCTTCTTGTGCGACATCTTCGTTTTTTTTCCTATTTGACAATCTCCAAAAAAATTTCCTTCTACGATTTTCAAGTTTGGTACTCCAACGATGGCTTGTTTAGAGATGACCGTTTGTATGCTTCGGAGGTTTAGATGTCCTAGTTTTCGGTGCCATAATTTGGTCTCTTCTGCCTTGGTAATTAAGCACCTAGAACCTTTGTTGCTTATGTCAGAGATCCAGAGTTAACAATTATCTTGTGACCATATCCCTTGGATTACGATATCTTGTTCGACATTCTTCACCGAACATTCTTCACGAGTGAATTTAACATGAAGATCTAGATCGCACAGTTGGCTGATACTTATAAGACTTGCTTTTAGCCCCTCGACTAGCAAAGCTTCTGTCAGACAAGATACTCCAGTACACTTGAGCTTTCCTTTGCCAATGACACGAGCTTTTACCCCATCACCAAAAGTTACATGGCAATTAGTTTATGGTTTGATGTTTGTCAAAAAGTCTCGTGTACCTGTCATGTGGCGTGAGCATCCGCTGTCAAAGTACCAGTTTGTGTTGGTTGAGGCACACACGGTGGTATAGGCGATGTTGGCCTAGTATGTTTTGCCTCTCACTCTCCATTTCATCTTTCTAGGCTTTCGATCGTTATGTTGAAAATGGCTTCGAACTATCCATTTTGAGTGGGGGGGATGGACTCTTACAATTAAGATGATAGCAAAAAGGTTTGATATGACCTTTCTTCCCACAGTAATTACAAGTCCATCCTGATTCATTGGTAGACCGTTTGAATGATAGCCGATTGAGCTGAGACATCCTTGCTTGTGTTAGGCAGACGTTTGTCGAGAGGGATGTTGTGACATGTTTCGCATGTTGAAAATGGCTTCGAACTATCCATTTTGAGTGGGGGGATGGACTCTTACAATTAAGATGATAGCAAAAAGGTTTGATATGACCTTTCTTCCCACAGTAATTACAGGTCCATCCTGATTCATTGGTAGACCGTTTGAATGATAGTCGATTGAGCTGAGACATCCTTGCTTGTGTTAGGCAGACGTTTGTCGAGAGGGATGTTGTGACATGTTTCGCCTTCTCTCCAGTTGGGGATTGTTGTGGAACAAACTTGGTTTCAGACGATGAGCCATTATGAGTATATCCAACTCCCCTTGTGTCTCTGGCCTACTTTCCTATTGACCATATTTTGTCTAGAATCTCTGAGCTTGGATTCATCATTTTAAAAGACTTGGTCATTTGTTCTTTTTCTCCATTGAGTCGAGTGGCCTCTTGTTTTAGCTCGATAGTCTCCAGCATTTTAGAATTTGGATTTGAGACTCTTCAATCCATTTTGTGTAGAGGATGCAGTAAGCCTCGTTGAGCTGATTATCGTTCCACTCATCATCTAGTGATAAGTCATGTGTGTCATAACTACCTTTATCGGGATGATCGAGCTTGCTGGATGAAGTGGATGCGGTGAATGCCACAAAGTTGCTTATGAAAGAGATCACCATGGGTTCCATTAGATAAATTTCATGCAACGGAAGTTATGCAACCATGGTGATCGAGAAATACATAGATCTTAATGAAAATACAACATGCTATCAACCTTTTCAAATCTTAAAATACCTTTATGAATTTCTCTATTAGGTCCACACAAGCACCACAACCGAAATGGTTTTCTATCACAATTTTGCTATGAATGTTCTTGAGAAGCTTTGACAAAAATGGTGGATGAAGATGGAGAGAGGAAGATGGAGAGAGGATTTGGCCAAGAGATGGAGAAGAAGAGGGGAAGTGGTTGCCAATAGTTGGAGAAAAAGATGGAAGATATTTTGGAATTTTAATTTGAAATAAAAGTGAATTTCAAATTAATAATTGCATATCTACCCTTCTTAAACTCCTATTTGCACTTCTTCCCCATTCATCATTTGAATCCCTAAATGGACTTTAAGCCCGTTTAACTAAAACCCAAATTAAACCCACTACCTTGAGTTCTAATTTCGGTTTAGACAAAACGGTTCAATTTCCTCGAATTGATTTCTTCAACCGTCTGGTTAAAACCTTAAGCAGAAAATTACTGAATCGTTTTCAATTTCCATCCATAATAGTTTGTCATGTATCGGGCTTCATGCGTGTGACCCTCTAGGCTCAAGAACAGTTGGAAGACTGGTAAAATTACTATTTCACCCTTTCCATCATAAGTGGTCTCTAGCAAGACATTATGATTACCCAACATTCGTGATTATCGATTATTCGACTTAACCTGTTATCGTACATGTCAATATCCTTTTATAAAACCGATATCCATATTGATCAATAGGCATAGAATGGTCATCCTAATTTATCAATCACTGTTTCTTGATGTCTGAGATGACTGAAAACTGATACAAAATTATCACCTGCACGACCGTGCTATTCCTTCAGTCATACTCATCAAGTGGCCTAAACGGATATCTTTCTCATACCGAAGTATGAGTGATAAATCCGTCAGACGCCTTTCGAGTTCACTAGTGCAACAAATATCAAAGCCAATCGAAGCCGTTATAGTTACCCTTTTACAGATAACGTTAGACTAGGTCAAACTTAGGTATTCGTTACATAGTGTACACAAAGACTCCTTGGTCTTAAGATATAATGACAAGCTACGATATGTGAGTATCTCATGACTGGATCTATGCAGCATACTCACAATCGGGTTGTCCGATATCATCGACCTGATGGTATCTATGATATAACTCCGGCACGCACTTTGCCATGATCAGTAGAGCGTGATCACAAGGAGTTAGTCTCATACTGATCTTTTCATAAAGAAGCTTAGCTGATCAGGGACTCATCAAATGTAATTCTTTCTGATCTATAGTTCTACTATTAGTGGTTACACACATAATGACATAGATCAAATTACATTCGATATATTACTACAACACATTAGTAATATATGCCGATTTATTTATTCGGAAAGATGATAAAACATTACATATGTAGATCACTTTTATATTGGACTGGGGCATAACTCTAACAATCTCCCACTTGCCCCCGGTTCCAATTTAAGTTCTGATCTACTCCCATAGACACTGCATGTTCCTCATGCCTAGGCTACGGCTGAGCCTCTGTCAAGGGATCGGCCATATTATCATCAGTCGAATAGTGTTTAATCTCTGCATCACCTTTATATGTGATAACTCTCACGAGGTGATGCTTGCTGAGTATATGTTTGGATCTGTTGTGGAATTTGGGCTCTTGAGCAATAGCTACGGCACCTGTGTTGTCCCACAACATTCTTATCGGGTCAGACGCTCGCGGCGTTGCATCTAATCCGATTAGAAAGCTTCTAATCCATACGGCCTCTTTAGGTGCCTTTGTTGCAGCTATATACTCAGCCTCTGTTGTAGAGTAGGCAATTTTGGCTTGCTTAAAGCTTATCCAGCTGAAAGCGCCACAACTCAACACAAAATATATCTTTACAGAATTTTGAAGTCATCTGGATATGTCTGAAAACTAGCATCGATTTGTCCTTTGACTACCAGTTCTCTATCTATATCCTCATACACTAGGAATGCATCCTTGGTCCTCCTCAAATATTTGAGTATTTCCTTTGATAGCAATCTAGTGTAATTTGCCGGGGTTAGATTGGAATCTGCTGGTATAGCTTAGTGCAAACGAGACTTCCAGTCTCGTGCTTATCCTGGCATACATGACGGATCCCACAGCCGAACCATAAGGGATCTTACTCATCCTGCTCAGATTATCAGGAGTTCTAGGACACTGTAGCTTGCTGAGCTTAATGCCATGGCGCATGGGTATGTATCCTTTCTTAGAATCAAGCATTGAGAGTCTTCTCAACATTTTACCTATGTACATGTTCTGACTTAGGCCCAAAATCCTTTTCGAATGATTTGTTGAGATCCTGATGCCTATAATATATGTAGCATCACCTAAGTCCTTCATCGATAAGTACTTCCCTAACCAAGCTTTGGTGGCAAGGTCGGGATGTCATTCCCGATGAATAAATACCAAGAATACAATATTACTCCCACTCGCTTTCTCATGTACGCAAGGCTCACTTTTGTTTTTGATGAAGCCGAGTTCCCTTACAGCTTTATCAAAATGAAGGTTCCAACTCCCTGAAGTTTGCTTCAATCCATAAATGGATCTTTGAAGCTTACATATCTTTCCAGGAGTCTTTGGATCTACAAAACCCACAGGTCGTGTGATATACACGCCCTTTAGTAAGTTCTTGCGAAGGAAGGGGTTTTGACATCCATCTGCCATAGTTATGGCTAAGAATAATCCGGATTAATCTGACCATTGCTACTGGTGAAAAGGTGTCATAATAATACATGCATTGAATCTGACGATAAACTTTTACAACCATCCTAGCCTCATTGGTCTGAGGATTTCCATCCATGTCGGTCTTGATCCTATAGACCTACTCAGAACCGATGGGTTTTATCCCAGGGGTCTGATCAACCAAGCACCAGACTTGGTTATCTTACATGGATTTCAGTTCCTCATTCATGGCGTTCTGCCATTTTTCGGAGTCTAGACTGGTCAAAGCTTGTCTGAAGGTTTCTGGATCATCCTGATCCACAATCATCAAGTCATTTCCCTCAGTGGCTGTGAAGCCATAACTGTCTGTAACATTTCGAGATCTTTCAGACCTCCTTAGACCATCTGGAATTTCTGTAGGGTTTGATTCTTCATCTACGACCATCTAAGGCTCCAGTACTTCTACATGTTGCATAGCAGGCTCCTGAATTGCTTTAGGTTGTTCCGTATCCTCTCGAATTTCTTCGAGATGCACGGGACTCCCACTAGTTATTTTGGAAATAAAATATTTCTCCAAAAATACCCCTCCTCGAGCAACAAAGACTTTGTACTCGCTGGGTATATAGAAGTTGTATCTCTTAGTTTCTTAAGGATACCTTACGAAAACACAATTGTCTTATTTGGATGCCTGCATCTCTGCTACCAAAATCTTTTAGGAAAAACATACTAGGATGTTTCCTACACCATATATGACCGTGGTCCATTTCTTATTTGGCTACTACGCGAAGGCACACACATCCAAATAGAACTGACCATCTCATCCCGCTCCTATCCCAATGAATACTACGCGGAGGCACAAGCGTCCACAGTAACGGGAGACGTAATGAGTGTCATGTGGTGTACCTTCTGTGACTCTGGTCCAGCTCTTATTTGGCTACTACGTGGAGCCGCACGCATCCAAATAGAACTGATTACCTTATTCAGCTCGCATCCCAATGAATACTACGCGGAGGCGCACGCATTCACAGTAATGGGAGACAGAATAACTGTCACAAGATGTACTATCGTTGTCTTCATCGGAGCCCGATTCAAAATGAATGTGGCCGTTTCCAAAGTCAAGTATAAGTTGAACTCTCTTCTGGCCTGAGTACTCATAGGTCCACATACGTCAGAATGTATTAGACTTAACAAGTCACTCGCCTTTCACATAAACCTGTGAAAAGGTGCCTTTGTCATTTTGCCCATTAGGCGAGACTTGCGTCTTTCAATTTGAGTGAATTCAAACGGACTTAAAAGTCCACACTTGTGAAGTTTAGAAATGCGTTTCTCGCTCATTAGGGAAGACTTGCATCTTTCAGTTTGAGTGAATTCAAACGGACTTAAAGTCCACACTTGTGAAGTGTTGAAATGCGTTTCTCGCCTATGTGCCTTAAATGACAATACCAGATTATAACTTGGTTTAAATCATCAGCTTTAAGCCTTTTCTTATTTACGTTATACCGATTAAGATTACCAACGTAAATATCTTATCCTGAAGACGTGGATACCCACTCTTCTTCACATGATCCTTGTATTTGTTTACAATCCCTAATTCCTATGTCCTGTCTCATTGCAGTGATAGCAGACCTCCTCCATTTTGTCCTTAGTCTTCACAGCAGCTTTTGGAGCCGCTTGAACTTTTGGACGTTTGGGGTGTCTAATCTGCCCTGCAAGGTGCCTAAGAGCCTTACCCTTACCCTGATCGGCTTTCTTGAAGCTGACCTTCTTGTTGACCATAAGTACCTCCTTGGTCTTGCCCTTGAGGTTCTTTTCAGAGGTCACAAGCATCCCTTGAAGCTCGTTAAGGACTTTTCCATATCATGCATATTGTAATTTACTATGAAATCACTATATGTATCTGGAAGTGACTGCAACATAAAATCCGCAGCCATTTCCACCTGATCATCAAAACTGAGTCTGGTTAGATGTTCCTGAAGACATTAAATCTTCGTGACATGGGGACTAACAGAGCTCCATCCTTAAGTTTGCAGGAGTTAAGTTCTATGAAAGTGTCATATCTTTCGATACGAGCTTTCTCCTTAAACATTTCCTTCACCTCTGCCTTACAGGTATGAGGGTCATCTGAAACATTTCTGAACTGTTTCTATAACTCTGGCATCCTACTTCCCACCATAATGCATGATACGTCGATTTGGTTACTAAGGAACTTTGATAAGTATCCTTAGTGCCCTAGCGGCGTTCAGCTGTGGCTCAGCAGGAGGTTCCTTGGTAAGGATATACTACTTGCGTTCATGCTTGAGTACAAGCCTCAAGTTTCTATTCCAATCTGAGTAATTCACGCTCATGAGTCTGTCCTCAATCTGGACTCTCAGTGCGCTATTACTCCTTTGTGTTGTGTTTGCCTTTTAGTTCTACATGGTGAAATTAATTAAAATTCAAGTTGGAGATTTAGTTATAATTCTAGGTGTACCCAGGTGAAAAACAGCAAAATTTGGTGTAATCACCTAGAATTATCCCTAACCTAGTTATAGTTCTTTGCTAGCAAAACTATGGTAGCGTCCATTTCATCTTCCTGATCTGAATGTTCTTGCTCAACATGCTTGGGCATGGAGCTATTAAAAGCAACTCCTTTATTTTTCTGTCCAATGCTTGGTAGAGACAGATCATACGTCATTAGAGATCCCATTAGTTCATTAAAGGGAAGGGTCTTGAGATAGTGGACCTTTCAATGGCTGTTATCTTCATCTTAAACATTGAATTCAAGGCTCTTATTGTCTTTCTCACTGGTTTCTCATCTGTTATTGGTTCACCTAAAGAGTAAGATTCGTTGGCAAGGTCTCGAATTCGTACATTGAATTCAGCCACAGTTTCGTCTTCCTTCATGACAAGTGCCTCAAACTTCATTGTTAAATACTGAAGCTTTTGTTCTCGTACCTTTGTGGTTCCCTCATATGCTACAGTCAAAATGTCCCATGCTCTTTTGGCAGTAGTGCAGGTGTTGATCAATCTGAACACGTTTCTGTCCACACCATTAAAAACCGCATTGAGGGCTCGGAAATTTTCTAGAGCTGCTTCTTCGTCAGCGTTGGTCCATTCTGACTCAGGTTTGAAATTTTTAAAGTTACCCTGAGCATCTTGATAGCACGGGGCGCTCCAGCCATTTACCACAGCCTTCCAGGTTTTGTTGTCGATGGATTTCAGGAAAACGCACATACGGGCTTTCCAATATCCGTAGTTGCTCCCATCCAGAATCGGTGGACGGTTAACTGATTCTCCTTCTCTAGTTTTGTCCATGTTTGTCAATCAGAATCTGTCTCCCAAAATCTCACCTAAAGTTGTAGGTGCCTGCTCTGATACCAATTGAAATTACAATTATGACAGTTAGACAAGATGTTAAGAACAATGTCGAGAACAATGTTAAGACAATGTTCTTAATAACTTGTCAGTAAAAAGATTTTGGACAAATACAATATCAAGAGTAAAGAGCAAATAGCGACACAAAAGATTGTTAACCCAGTTCGGTGCAACTCACCTACGTCTGGGGGCACTTTGCCAGTGGAAAGATTTCACTATAATGCAACTACCCAAAACATACAAGCATCGGTGATTATCACACAAACCACTACTTTATGCTACTCTTCCTAGTGAAAATCTATCTTAAGGACTCCCCATGAATCCAAGCCTCCAACTTGATTCCACTCTACGAGCCTCATACTGCTCGGATGTTTACAGGTCGGTGTTAAGCTCTTTTGCGTGAGCCTTCAATCACGCATTCACATGAAACCCTCAATCACTCACACTTGATCTTCCAATTATAGTAGTGATACACAATCGTCCTTTGGGGAACACACAATCTCTTAGCCCGCTAGTCTTGCACGTCTAAGAGTTTTGTGTATTTTCTGAAGAAACTACAAAGGAGTCGCATTCGCTGCTAAGGATGAAGCCTAAGCTTTTATAGCAGCTGCAAAACTAATTCTAAAACGCATTAGGGTTATCATAATCCTAGTTGATTTAGGTTTCCTAAATTCTTAACGTCGATATCTTTTCAGAGTCTCTATCACGGCAGGAAGCTTTTCAGAATCATGACTCAAACAAGACTTACCAAAAGCTTTGTACACAGCTGAATCTTTCCAATCGCAATATGTCTCCTAATTAAGAAAACTTTTCAATATTGTGATTCACAAATGTTACACGGGATTTTGAAACTAACTGCTTGACATCTTTCCTGACTAGATGCTCGACATCTTTCGTATTGCCTAAACATAAAGCCAATAACAAACGTAACAACAGTCAGATTGATAAACAAGTCAAGAAGTCGCACAATATGGTGCAACATATTACCACCTCGTGAGTTCTAGAGCTTATACACGTAGATCTGATGGGACCGATGCAGCTCGAAAGCCTTGAAGCCCTATGTTATAAAATCCAGAAGGAAAAAGGAGGAAGCATTGACAAAGTGGTGAGACTCATGAGTGACCATAGGAGAAAATTTGAAAATATAAGTTTTGCTAATTTTTGTGATGCTAAAGGAATAGCTCACGAGTTCTCTACTCCCATCACACCACAAAAGAATGGGATTGTGGAAAGTAAGAATCGAGCTCTTCAGGAAATGGCAAGAAGGATGATGTTGGCCAAAGACAGTTCTCTCCACATGGATTGCCATATTCATAATAGAGTTACTATGTGTCCAGATTATGAAATATGGAGGGGGAGAAAGCCAAATGTCAAGAACTCTCATGTCTTTGGCTCTCTAGGTTCTACACTTGCTAATGAAGTACTTCCTAGTACTACATATGTCAGGATAGATGATGGCGACGACGAGCATAACATTGCTCCAGATATGATTCTTGAGCAAATCGGTGGCATCAATAAAAATGTGGACTTTGATAAGACATTTGTTCCAACGGCTAGGCGAGTAGTCATCAGACTTCTTCCTGGTATTGCTAATCATCTCCACTACAAACTCTTCCAGATGAATGTAAAGAGTGTCTTCCTAAATAGGTATTTGAAGGAAGTGTATGTTGTCCAGCGAAAAGGGGTTATAGATCCCAACTCGTCTCATCATGTCTATAAGCTCAAAAAGGCTCTCTATGATCTCAAACAGGCACCTCGGGCTTGGTATGATCGCTTAACTCAGTTTCTAGTTCATAATGACTATACTCGAGGGGGAGTTGATAACACTCTATTCGTAAAGAAGGAAGCCAGTGACACCATGATTGCCCAAATATATGTTAATGGCATAATATTTGGAGGAATGTCAGAAAAGATGGTGGAGCGTTTTGTGCAACAGATGCAGTCTGAGTTTGAGATGAGTATGGTTGATGAGCTTAATTTTTTCTTGGGACTCCAGATTAAGCAAATGAGTGACAACATCTTCAAGAAAATACGCAAGAAGCATTGTCAAGAAGTTTGAACTCAAGAAAGCTTCTCACAAACGAACTCTTGCTGTCACTCATGCCAAACTCACCAAGGAGCCTCTTAGGGAATCTGTTGATCAAAGTGTATGTAGGAGTATTATTGAAATTCTTCTCTATCTTACCGCTAGTCGTCCAGACATAACTTTAGCTGTTGGAGTATGTGCAAGGTATCAGGTCGATCCAAAAGCTAGTCACTTGTCTCATGCCAATCAAATTATAAGGAACATCTCTGGAACTACTGACTTCGGTCCTCTCTATACATTTGATACCTCTTCAACTCTGATGGGATACTGTGATGCAGACTGGGCAGGAAGTACTGTTGATAGACATAGTACTTCAGGAGGATGCTTCTATCTTGGCAACAATCTGATCTCTTGGTTTAGCAAGAAACAAAATTGCATCTCCTTGTTCACATCTGAGTCTGAATATATAGCCAAAGAAAGCAGTTGTACTAATATCCTATGGATGAAACAAATTCTTGCTGAGTATGATGTCAAGTAAGATGCCATGACATTGTTCTACAACAACATTAGCGCCATCAATTTCTCAAAGAATCTAGTTCAGCATAGCAAGACCAAGCATATTAAAGTTAGACAACACTTCATCCGAGACCTAGTGGAAGAAAACAAGATGAAACGGGAGTATATTCACACCAAAAAGCAGTTAGCTGATATTTTTACAAAAAAAACAATAGATGCTAATAGGTTTGAGAGTCTTAGATCATTTCTTGGACTTTGTACTATGGTTCAATAATCCTTAAGTAATGGAGAGGAGCTTCGGTGATTCAGTTTCTCCTCTCTAGACCAAGAAGACATCTAAATCGAATCTGGGCCTGGTTAAAAACAAGGTCAATTTGAAGATAAAATTACCATGGAAAATTTTTCATCTCGTCTAACATGCCACAACCGTCTTAGCTCTCAAGGAAGTTGTTTTCGATGAAGTAAATCCACTCTCTCTTGAGAATGGTTGGCACCAGAAGTGGTTTAAGGATTGTAGGATCATCTCGTAAACATAATCCAAAAATAAAGAAGTATATTGTTCCTAAGAGAGGTACTAGACCCAGAGCTAAAAGGAACAAGTACGGAGTCAAGGTCCAAGGGCTGCATTCCGGAAATCCACCTAATGTAGAGGCCGAAGATGCCATGGCAGAATCATCTGTGCCTACTATAAACCCTCTTCCTATTGTCACAGGGGAGGATGTTGTTGAGAAAGAAGTTCTGACAAATCCCAATGTTAGTAGCACATCAGGCAACGAAGAAGCAGAAGGTGGGGATGTCATTGAAGAAACTCACTCTAATCAACTCAATGTGCAAAGGGTCAAGGTAACACTGAATCTCTTATTTCATCTGAGCATGTACAAACTCTAGAAATCCAAGCGTGTTAGAGTCTCCTGCTATTGGTCAAGAAATCCCTTCTGATGGTGTGGTTGGAGAAACTCTAAATCTTGCACCAGATGGTGTGAAAGATGTTCCAACATCTACAAATATGACTAACCTATGTCAGTCTTCACCTGAGGCTCAAAGATCACCTCTTGATGAGTTAAATGATGAAACCCAAAGCCTGAATCAGGATGTGGTTAAGGATGTTCCAACCTCCTCGACTCAAGTGAATTTGGGAGAAGCTGATGAGGGGGAAGATGTCAAGAAAGATGTTCCGACTTCCTGTGATCAAGAAAATGCTGATAATAATGGAGATAGCAATACTGTTCATGATGATGGTATTCAAAGTGATGAAGATGTGTATATTACTACTCTTCGCTCTAAGAAGAGGTTGAAGAAAAAAAGAAATCCAAGATTGACTCAAGCAAGAAGAGAAAGAAGAGGCCTAATGTGGAACTAGTTGATGAGCCAACTTCAGCTGAGGATGAAGAACAAGTGCCAGAAGCATCCCATGGCTTAGGAAACAAGAAATTAGTGGGAGGACAGAAGCTCCCAAAGAATTTTCGTGTTGCATCTCTCAACAATGTGTCCTTTCACAAGAAAGATGGAGCCTTCAAATGGCGTTTTGTGTATCATCAAGCCGTTTTTCATAAAGAGAGCTTTGTGCTGAGGCATAAAACATTGAAGTTATTGTGGATTTGTTGCGTGAAGCTGGTCTACTCAAGACAATCACAAATATTGTTGTAAAGGAGATTTCTGGGACAGAGAAAAAGTATGGTCATCTAGATGATATATGGTATCTTCTGAATTGACTGCCAAATACTCAGTATTGTATCGCATTAGACTGGAAAATTGAGTTTCCTTCACTTATTATTGGGATTCTGCTCAATCAAAACCTCAACGACGTGAGCATCACGGATGTAGCAGGAAAACTGCCAAATGTTCTTACCATCAGTCACAAGCTTTTTCGAAAGAAAGCATGTTCGTGAAATTGTCAGGCCATATATTGAGACATATGTCGCCTCTGGTAGCACGTTGAGGATGAGTTCAGTTTCGGACAAAATTCATAGAAACGTTTTTAAAAGAGCTCAGTGAGGAGATCATCATTCTTGAGAAAATCATCGAGCTTCTCTCTCAGGAAGTTCATATGTAAAGGGCTTGTCTGTTGAAATTCTGATTCGTAGCAGGGACAAGATGTCGAACACAATGTTGTAACGATTGGTTCGACAATGGACAGTAATGATCGCGGATAATGGACAGTAAATAAATAAACAGTAAATAGAAGACACGCAATATGTTTACCCAGTTCGGTGACTCCGCACCTACGTCTGGGGTACTCTGCCAGTAGAAAGGTTTACACTATTTGGTAGTCAATAGTATAACTTCAAGCATCAACTAGCTATCGCACAAGCTATTGTCCTAAGCTACTATAGATCTCACCGTGAGCAACCTCGACCAAGGACTCCTCCTGTCTTTGAGAACGTCTCAATTCCACCCTTCGAGCAAGCATATGCTCGGCGTAGTTTGTCTTCGAAAATTTCTTCGTGAGTCTTCAATCACGAACAAATACCCACAAATCACAAACCCTCATGTTTTGATGTATGTGATTGACACCGTTCTTCTAAATATCCAGTCTCTCAATCTGCCAACCTTGCACAGTTAAGAGCTCTAAATTTAAGTATATAGAAAGTATGTATTGCTATGGGGGTAGCACCTGCTTTTATAGCAATTCTACATGCCTAATTGGTCTTCAACTCCAAATAGGCAATACAATTCTAAATAGGAATTCCTTTGCCTCCTTGCATTATTGGCAAGTTGACAAGTTGGTATTGTTGCATTAATTGGCCTTGCTTACGTGTAATCTTCCAACTGGACGTTGTCTGATCTTGTATTAACTCATTTTTCCTTTGTCCCACGTTTCTAAAAATCAAACAGGAAAGATCGAAAACATTCCCTATCCTGTGCGCGGTATGTCCCGCCAAATGTGTTGCAACATGTTGACTGACATCTTGACCTTGCGCTAAAAAATATGCCAACACTAATCGTAGTGACAATCTCCCCCTTTGGCAATATTTCAGGCAAACATAACTTCACAATCTTCACAGTAAACTTCCGGCAAGCAACGTCTCCATCTAACACGATCATCTTCAGCCATCTTCAGCAATGGCACACAGTGGAGCATAACTCTTTGTCCTTCATCTTCATAAGTGGCACACAATACCCTAATCGATCAAACACTCAATTCTCCTTGAATGATGTATGTCGAGCACATGGTTCTTAACGAACAGTCTTGACACTAGACTAGGTTTCCTCTTCAGTGCCGTTACGCGTCTTCGAGTACTTCTCAGCGACATGTTTGAACATATGTTGTACCACTTAGAATGACCTATATCTCCTCCTGATTGCCTCAAAAATAGCAAAGGGCAAACAGGATTGCACGACAATCGTGTAGGGGAAATAAAAATAAACCGGCTCTATGATAGAGCAACATAAACGAAGAATGAACACAAGTCTCGAGACATGTTACCATGATACCTCTCCCTCTGGTTGCTTTAATGATATCTCCTTCTTGAGTTCAGCTAGCACCTTCCCATGGACTGACTTTCTGGTCACTGAGCTTCCTGCAATCTCCTGATGTCTCCCCAGATTTTCTGACAATATCTTTAGCATGCTTTCCTTTAAATAGCTTGGTGTTTGATGAAGAGAGCACTAGGGCGCTTTCCTGGTACATTGGTGGGCGCACAATAGCTGTGAGGTAGATCAATCGAGCTAGATCTTTCGAGGGCGAGACCTCTTCTCGACTCCAGAAATTTTCTTAACAATCAAGTTCATGATAGGAACACGATCTGTAGATTGGAACTTCTCTCTTCCCAGGAAGTCATTCATTGCACCAGTGGAGAAATCGACACAGTGTCCTCGCACACACACTTTTCTGAACTCGGGGTCTTCGGGATCATCAAAGGCAGCAGACATGTTTACCATAAACTCTTTCACCATATGGAAATCCATGTGGAGAGAACTGTCTTTGGCCAACATTATCGTTCTAGCCATTTCATGAAGAGTTTGATTCTTCCTTTCCACAATCTCATTCTTTTGCGCAGTGATGTGAGTAGAGAACTCGTGAGCTATTCCTTTAGCATCATAAAAATTGGCAAAAATTATATTTTCAAATTCTCTTCTATGGTCACTCCTGAGTCTGACCATTTTGCCAATGCTTCTTCCTTTTTCCTTATGGACTTTATGGCATAGGGCTTCAAGGCGTTCGACCTGAATTGGTCTCATCAGATCTACGTGTATAAGCTCTAGTACTTGCGATATGGTAATATGGTGCACCATCTTGTGTGACTTCTTGACTTGGTTATCAATCTGGCATTCACCACATATTCTTCCTTCAACACTCTTCAGAGAAGGAACACCGACTACATCCTTTTCAGAGACAATTTTACGCATGCTCCTGAGATCCAGATGGCCAAGTTTTTGGTGCAGAAACTTGGTCTTGTCAACCTTGGTTAGGAAGCATTTGGTTGACAAAGAAGCTGAGGCTAGAGACCACATGTAATTGTCTTGAAATCTAATTCCCTTCATGAGCTCATCTTGGTTCTCGTTCAATACCACACACTTGTCATGGGGAAAGTTGACAAGTAGATCTAGATCACATACCTTGCTGACGGTGGTAAGGTTTGCTGTAAGAACTTCTACCAACAAGGCCTCGGTTATGCATAGTACCCCAGGGTAGTTGAACTGCCCCTTACCCATAATTTTAGCTTTCAATCCATCACCAAAAGTAACATAACAATTCGCATATGGTTTTAAGTTATTAAGGCACGATCACCAATCATATGACGAGAACAACCACTGTCAAAGTATCAATCGTCGTTGGTAGAAACTTTTAGAGAAGTATATGCAATGTTAGCCCGATAGATTACCTCTTTCACTCGCCATTCTTTTTGAGGTGTGGCTTTCGGAAAGCTGGCACACGCTTATGTGATTGTTGATGTCGAGTGTGTTTCTTCCCGTAAAGGTGATAGCAAAACGATCGTATGTGGCCCTTTTGTCCGCAGTAATGACAAACCCATCGTGGTATGTTGGGGGAGTCAAAAAGATGTTGTTGACGATGTCTCTGAACTTGATTAATGCTGGATGCCTGTGACATCTTAATAGACATCTGGTTCATAGCCTTTTGAGGAACAAAAACAGTCTGAGACGTGGAAGTCTCGTGAGTGTAACCTAGTCCCTTTTTGTTTTTGGTTGGTTTTCCAATTTATAGGATCTCGTCCAGAGTATTGGTGCTAGGGTTCATCATCATAACAGACTTAGTCATGTGTTCTAGTTCCCCATTCAAACGGGTGACTTCTCGCTTGAGATCCACAACGGTTTCAAGGAGTCTTGTCTTGTCTTCAGTAAGAGAGAGAATAAGAGCATTCTGCTTCTCAAGGACTTGAGACTCTTCAATCAATTTGACATATAACTCAGTATAAGCTTTGTTCAAAGTATCATCAGACAGTTCATCGTCATACTCATATTTCTTCAAGGGTTCAACAATTTCGTAGACATGATCGATATTATACGAAGAGGAGGATGTAAGTGCAACGGGACTGCATATCTATTCAGAATCATTGTCTCCTTCTTCCTCATCAGTTAGATTGGCATTGAATCCATTCTTCTGCTTCTGTTGGAAGTGTTAGAGTTATGCCTCAGTCCAATATAAAAGTGATCTACATATGTAATGTTTTATCATCTTTCCGAATAAATAAATTGGCATATATTACTAATGTGTCGTAGTAATATATCGAATGTAATTTGATCTATGTCATTATGTGTGTAACCACTAATAGTAGAACTATAGATCAGAAAGAATTACATTTGATGAGTCCCTGATCAGCTAAGCTTCTTTATGAAGCGATCAGTATGAGACTAACTCCTTGTGATCACGCTCTACTGATCATGGCAAAGTGCGTGCCAGAGTTATATCATAGATACCATCAGGTCGATGATATCGGACAACCCGATTGTGAGTATGCTGCATAGATCCAGTCATGAGATACTCACATATCGTAGCTTGTCATTATATCCTAAGACCAAGGAGTCTTTGTGTACACTATGTAACGAATACCTAAGTTTGACCTAGTCTAACGTTATCCGTAAAAGGGTAACTATAACGGCTTCGATTGACTTTGATATTTGTTGCACTAGTGAACTCGAAAGGCGTCTGAGGGATTTATCACTCATACTTCGGTATGAAAAAGATATCCATTTAGGCCACTTAATGAGTATGACTGAAGGAATAGCACGGTCGTGCAGGTGATACCTTAGTATCAGTTTTCAGTCATCTCAGACATCAAGAAACAGTGATTGATAAATTAGGATGACCATTCTATGCCTATTGATCAATCTTGACATCAGTTTGATAAAAGGACAGTGACATATACGATAACAGGTTAAGTCAAATAATCGATAATCACGAACATTGGATAATCATAATGTCTTGCTAGAGGCCACTTATGATGGAAAGGGTAAAATAGTAATTTTACCAGTCTGCCAATTGCTCGTGAGCCTAGAGGGACACACGCATTAAGCACGATACATGACAACAATTATGGATGAAAATTGAGAATGATTCAGTAGTTTTCTGGCCTAAGGTTTTAACCTAACGGTTGAAGAAATCAATTCAAGGAAATTGAGCCGTTTTGTCTAAACCGAAATTAGAACTCAAGTTAATGGATTTAATTTGGATTTTAGTTAAACGGGCTTAAAGCCCATTTAGAGATTTAAGTTATGAATGAGAACAAATGCAAATAAGAGTTTACGAAGGATAGATATGCAATTTTCATTTGAAATTAAATTTTAATTTTCAAATTAAAATCACATAATATCTTCCATTATCTTCTCTTATTTTTCAGCAATTAATTCCATCATCTTCTCTCCCTCATTGCTGAAATTTCTCTCCCCTCTCATCCTCCATTGTTGCCAAGCTTCTCTCAAAAATTCATAGCAAAAATTTGAGTGAAAACCTTCTTCGGTTTTGGTGCTTGTGTGGACCTAATAGAGAAACACTAATCTTGTGTTTTCATCGATTAGAAGAGGTAACTTTCAGATTTAATATATATATATATAACATGTTGAATTTACTTTAAGATCAGTTCTTGCATCAATCACCACGGTTACATAACGTCCTCTGCATGATATTCATCGATTGGAACCTGTGGTGATCTCTTTCAGTGGTATCAGAGCCTGGTTGTTATGTATTCTTCTACATGTTTAATTCTGATTTTTTTTAGTTTATATGTGTTCATCACCTTAGCATGCATGTAAATCGAAAAAAATTTCAGATTTGATTGATTTTGGAAAATTGGAAAATAATTTTTTTTTGGGTGTTTAGGGTTAGCCATGGCCGACCAGGTCGAGACCCTTGATGGACCATGGAATTCCCTAGGGCAGACCATGGTCAGCAGCAAGGGCCGACGAGGGTCGCCTATGGGCAACCATGGCAGCCCTCGCGGGCGACCATGGTCGCTGCCGCGGGCGACCATGGCAGCCCGTGAGGGCCACCATGGTTGCCTCGCGGGCGACCAGGGTCTGCCCTAGGGGCAACCATGGCTGCCCTCGCGAGCTACCATGGTCATTCCCGTGGTCGACCACGGTCAGCCTCGCGGGCTACCTCGGCAGCCCTCACGGGCCACCGTGGTTGCCTCCGCGGGCGACCTCGGTTGAGCCGGTTCGGCTCGACCAGATTTGAGCTGAACTGGTTGGTTCGCGAGATATTTGGAAACCCTAAAAGTTTAATTTTCAGATTTGGTTCGGTCTCGATAAACCAGCGAGAACTGGTCCAAAATTCAATTAATCGATTAAAACGTCCGGTTTCGATAAACCGGAATTTTCCACACTTAAGAAAGATAAAATTTGGAAAATTTATTTGTTTGATAAGCATGTTGATTATATACATGATCTTTGATGACATGATGTTTTCCACATGATGCTAGCTAAGCCCTTTAGATTTGCATTTTAATTTCGGTTTTGCAACCTGCGTGTTGCTTAATTTTGGGTTGTAGTAAATACGGCCTGCGTGTCGTGATTTGTATTTCATTTTATTTATTTTAATTTTTAATCACGAAGACCGACACAAGAATCAAGTTAAGAGGAAGACTCGGATTGGAGGAGGCTCGAAGCCAGTGGGAGTTCACAAGAATGGAGCAAGTTTGGATCTTGAAGACCATGTTTTTAGGATCAGTATTGCTAGATTCTTAGGAACTTAAGATGGGCTTAGCTATGCATATATTTATCGTTACATTTATATGTTTGAATGTATGAATGTATGATAGTTTAAATATACAAGTTCATGTATGATTTGCTATCACCCACGTGCAAAGATTAAAATCGAAATTTAATCAGACTCGCATGTAACATGCTAAGGATTCATCTTTGCATGGATTTGCAATTGACGATTCCAGATTAAGATTGTAACGGTATACAATCAGACAGTAATAATTCACTTAAACGCAAATAATTACAAGTCAAGCGTGATACCATCCAAGTTTGGGCACTCAAAAGGGCTTTGACCCTATGGATGTCGGTACGCCTCCGCGTAACATTCATAGAGGAGAAGTCTAGATGAGATGGGCAGTTCTATGTGGGTGCGTGCGCCTCCGCGTAGTAGCCACATTAGTTCTGTTCATAGTTCAAGCTTGATAGACTTTTCTACGATTGTCAGCTAGGGCTGACCTAGGGTATCAGTATAGGGTATGCCGTGTACTTTTAGTACAAACCCTAGCCAGGAACTACATAATCTTGTAGATGGATGTATTCCTACCTTGATGCTCTTAATTGGAGCAGTGAGCATCCGTTCACTTCAATTGAGGGTATGATAGGATCCTGGTTCAGATTATAAAGTTAGAATCAGACAAGTGTTTTATAACTGAATCTCCAACTTGAATTTTAATTAATTTCACCATGTAGAACTAAAAGGCAA
The DNA here is from genome assembly GCA_963920655.1 of Geranium rotundifolium. Lineage (NCBI taxonomy): Eukaryota > Viridiplantae > Streptophyta > Magnoliopsida > Geraniales > Geraniaceae > Geranium > Geranium rotundifolium. Next base: position 25,849,698 of record OY987311.1, on the reverse strand, counting down.
ACACAACACAAAGGAGTAATAGCGCACTGAGAGTCCAGATTGAGGACAGACTCAAGAGCGTGAATTACTCAGATTGGAATAGAAACTTGAGGCTTGTACTCAAGCATGAACGCAAGTAGTATATCCTTACCAATGAACTTCCTGCTGAGCCACAGCTGAACGCCGCTAGGGCACTAAGGATACTTATCAAAGTTCCTTAGTAACCACATTGACGTGTCACGCATTATGGTGGGCAGTAGGATGCCAGAATTGCAGAAGCAGTTCAGGAACGTTTCAGATGACCCTCATACCTGTAAGGCAGAGGTCAAGGAAATGTTCAAGGAGAAAGCTCGTGTCGAAAGATATGATACTTTCATAGAACTCAACTCCTGCAAGCTTAAGGCTGAAACCTTGTTAGTCCCCATGTCACGAAGATGAAATGTCTTCAGGAACATCTAACTAGACTCGGTTTTGATGATCTGGTGGAAATAGCTGCGGATTTTATGTTGCAGTCACTTCCAGATACATATAGTGAATTCATAGTAAATTACAATATGCATGACATGGATAAGTCCTTAACAGAGCTTCATGGGATGCTCTTGACCGCTGAAAAGAACCTCAAGGGCAAGACCAAGGAGGTCCTTATGGTCAACAAGAAGGTCAGCTTCAAGAAAGCTGATCTGGGTAAGGGTAAGGCTCCTGGGCTCCTTGCAGGGCAGATCAGACACCCCAAGCGTCCAAAGGTTCAAGCAGCTCCCAAAACTGCTGTGAATTCTAAGGAGAAATTGGAGGAGATCTGCTATCACTGCAATGAGCCAGTACACGGGAATAAGGGATTGTAAGCAATACAAGGATCATGTGAAGAAGAGTGGGTATCCACGCCTTCAAGATCAGATATTTACGTTGGTAAGCTTAATCGATATAACATAAATAAGAAAAGGCTTAAATCTAATGATTTAAACCAAGTTATAATCTAACATTGTCATTTAAGGCACATAGGCGAGAAACGCATTTCAACACTTCACAAGTGTGGACTTTAAGTCCGTTTGAATTCACTCAAACTGAAAGATGCAAGTCTTGCCTAATGAGCGAGAAACGCATTTCAACACTTCACAAGTGTGGACTTTAAGTACGTTTGAATTCACTCAAACTGAAAGACGCAAGTCTTGCCTAATGAGCGAGAAACGCATTTTAACACTTCACAAGTGTGGACTTTTTAAGTCCGTTTGAATTCACTCAAACTGAAAGATGCAAGTCTCGCCTGATGGGCAAAAGGACAAAGGCACCTTTCACAGGTTTATGTGAAAGGCGAGTGACTTATTAAGTCTAATACATTCCGACGTATGTGGACCTATGAGTACTCAGGCCAGAAGAGAGTTCAACTTATACTTGACTCTGGAAACGGCCGCATTCATTTTGAATCGGGCTCCGATGAAGACAACGATAGTACACCTTGTGACAGTCATTCTGTCTCCCATTACTGTGGATGCGTGCGCCTCCGCGTAGTATTCATTGGGATGCGAGCTGAATATGGTAATCAGTTCTATTTGGATGCGTGCGCCTCCGCGTAGTAGCCAAATAAGAGCTGGACCAAAGTCACAGAAGGTACACCACATCACACTCATTACGTCTCCTGTTACTGTGGATGCGTGCGCCTCCGCGTAGTATTCATTGGGATAGGAGCGGGATGAGATGGGCAGTTCTATTTGGAGAAATATTTTATTTCCAAAACAGCTAGTGGGAGTCCCGTGCATCTCGAAGAAATTCGAGAGGATACGGAACAACCTGAAGCAGTTCAGGAGCCTGCTATGCAAGATGTAGAAGTACTGGAGCCTCAGATTGTCGTAGATGAAGAATCAATCCCTACAGAAATTCCAGATGGTCTAAGGAGGTCTGAAAGATCTCGTCATGTTCCAGACAGTTATGGCTTCACAGCCACTGAGGGAAATGACTTGATGATTGTGGATCAGGATGATCCAGAAACCTTCAGACAAGCTTTGACCAGTTCACACTCCGAAAAATGCCAGAACGCCATGAATGAGGAAATGAAATCCATGTAAGACAACCAAGTCTAGTGCTTGGTTGATCAAACCCTTGGGATAAAACCCATAGGTTCTGAGTGGGTTTATGGGATCAAGATCGACATGGATGGAAATCCTCAGACCAATGAGGCTAGGATGGTTGTAAAAGGTTATCGTCAAATTCAATGCATATATTATGATGACACCTTTTCACCAACAACAATGGTCAGATTGATCCGGATTATTCTTAGCCATAACTATGGCAGATGGATGTCAAAACCCCTTCCTTACCAGGAACTTACTAGAGGGCGTGTATATCACACGACCTGTGGGTTTTATAGATCCAAAGAATCCTGGAAAGATATGTAAGCTGCAAAGATCCATTTATGGATTGAAGCAAGCTTTAGGGAGTTGGAACCTTCATTTTGATAAAGCTGTAAGGGAACTCGGCTTCATCAAAAACAAAACAGGGCCTTGCGTACATAAGCAAGCGAGTGGGAGTAACATTGTATTCTTGGTATTTATTCATCGGGAATGACATCCCGACCTTGCCACCAAAGCTTGGATAGGGAAGTACTTATCGATGAAGGACTTAGGTGATGCTACATATATTGTAGGCATCAGGATCTCAACAGATCATTCCAAAAGGATTTTGGGCCTAAGTCAGAACATGTTGCTAAGTCAGAACATGTACATAGGTAAAGTGTTGAGAAGACTCTCAATGCTTGATTTTAAGAAAGGCTACATACCCATGCGCCATGGCATTAAGCTCAGCAAGCTACAGAGTCCTAGAACTCCTGATAAGGTGAGCAGGATGAGTAAGATCCCTTATGCTTCAGCTGTGGGATCCATCATGTATGCCAGGATGTGCACGAGACTGGAAGTCTCGTTTGCACTAAGCTATACTAGCAGATTCCAATCTAACCCCGGCCAATTACACTAGATTGCTGTCAAAGGTCATACTCAAATATTTGAGGAGGACCAAGGATGCATTCCTAGTGTATGGGGATATAGATAGAGAACTAGCAGTCAAAGGACAAATCGATGCTAGTTTTCAGACATATCCAAATGACTTCAAAATTCTGTCAGGATATATTTTGTGTTGAGTTGTGGCGCTTTCAGCTGGATAAGCTTTAAGCAAGCCAAAATTGCCAACTCTACAACGGAGGCTGAGTATATAGTTGCAACATAATCAGCTAAAGAGGCCGTATGGATTAGAAGCTTTCTAATCGGATTAGATGCAACGTCGCAAGCGTCTGATCTGATAAGCTTGTTGTGGGACAACACAGGTGTTGTAGCTATTGCTCAAGAGCCCAAATTCCACAACAGATCCAAACATATACTCAGCAAGCATCACCTCGTGAGAGTTATCACATATAAAGGTGATGCAGAGATTAAACACTATTCGACTGATGATAATATGGCCGATCCCTTGACAGAGGCTCAGCCGTAGCCTAGGCATGAGGAACATGCAGTGTCTATGGGAGTAGATCAGAACTTAAATTGGAACCGGGGGCAAGTGGGAGATTGTTAGAGTTATGCCCCAGTCCAATATAAAAGTGATCTACATATATAATGTTTTATCATCTTTCCGAATAAATAAATCGGCATATATTACTAATGTGTTGTAGTAATATATCGAATGTAATTTGATCTATGTCATTATGTGTGTAACCACTAATAGTAGAACTATAGATCAGAAAGAATTACATTTGATGAGTCCCTGATCAGCTAAGCTTCTTTATGAAAAGATCAGTATGAGACTAACTCCTTGTGATCACGCTCTACTGATCATGGCAAAGTGCGTGCCGGAGTTATATCATAGATACCATCAGGTCGATGATATCGGACAACCCGATTGTGAGTATGCTGCATAGATCCAGTCATGAGATACTCACATATCGTAGCTTGTCATTATATCTTAAGACCAAGGAGTCTTTGTGTACACTATGTAACGAATACCTAAGTTTGACCTAGTCTAACGTTATCTGTAAAAGGGTAACTATAACGGCTTCGATTGGCTTTGATATTTGTTGCACTAGTGAACTCGAAAGGCGTCTGACGGATTTATCACTCATACTTCGGTATGAGAAAGATATCCGTTTAGGCCACTTGACGAGTATGACTGAAGGAATAGCACGGTCGTGCAGGTGATAATTTTGTATCAGTTTTCAGTCATCTCAGACATCAAGAAACAGTGATTGATAAATTAGGATGACCATTCTATGCCTATTGATCAATCTGGATATCGGTTTGATAAAAGGACAGTGACATATACGATAACAGGTTAAGTCGAATAATCGATAATCACGAACATTGGATAATCATAATGTCTTGCTAGATGCCACTTATGATGGAAAGGGTAAAATAGTAACTTTACCATTCTGCCAATTGCTCGTGAGCCTAGAGGGTCACACGCATTAAGCACGATACATGACAACAATTATGGATGAAAATTGAGAACGATTCAGTAGTTTTCTGGCCTAAAGTTTTAACCTAACGGTTGAAGAAATCAATTCGAGGAAACTGAGCCGTTTTGTCTAAACCGAAATTAGAACTCAAGTTAATGGGTTTAATTTGGGTTTTAGTTAAACGGTCTTAAAGCCCATTTAGGGATTTAAGTTATGAATGGGAACAAATGCAAATAAGAGTTTATGAAGGATAGATATGCAATTTTAATTTGAAATTAAATTTTAATTTTCAAATTAAAATCACATAATATCTTCCATTATCTTCTCTTATTTTTCAGCAACTAATTCCATCATCCTCTCTCCCTCATTGCTGAAATTTCTCTCCCCTCTCATCCTCTATTTTTGCCAAGCTTCTCTCAAAAATTCATAGCAAAAATTTGAGTGAAAACCTTCTTCGGTTGTGGTGCTTGTGTGGACCTAATAGAGAAACACTAATCTTGTGTTTTCATCGATTAGAAGAGGTAACTTTCATACGATAACATGTTGAATTTACATTAAGATCAGTTCTTGCATCGATCACCACGGTAACATAGCGTCCATTGTATGATATTCATCGATTGGAACCCGTTGTGATCTCTTTCAGGAAGTTGGGACACTCCTTCTTAATATGCTCATAGCCTTTACACTCATGACACTAACTGCCTTTGCCTTTCCCCTTACGTTCATTACTTCTGCCATATTTGTAAGCATTCTTATCCTTCTGAAACCTTTGCTGAAGGTTGTCTGTGACATCTTGAGAGACATTCTTCCCAGCCATCTGGTTGAAACTTTTCATGACTCTGCTATAGTTCTTGGCCAGCATTGCAATAGTGTCATCAATTTTGTTATCAGAATCAGAGTATACCTGTTCTTTCTGACAATGGGTAGAACTTTTGAGGGCCATTCCTTTGTGTCTTCTCTAAATTTGGAAGGGAGAGTTTGAAGGTCATTGTGGGATGTCATGAGTTCATCAAACTTTAGAGTTTTAAAATCATGAACTTATTCTATCACAGTGATTTTAATCTGGAATCTTGGGCTTAGTGCTCTCAGAGTCTTTCTGACTAGATCTTCATCGGTCATGGGTTTACCAAGGGAGTATGACTTATTAGCAAGATCTCTAATACGAACATGGAAGTCAGCAATGGTCTCGACTTCATTCATGGAGAGAGCTTCAAAGTTTGTGGTGAGATACTGAAGCTTTTGCTCTCGAACTCTAGTAGATCCTTCATATCCAACACCAAGCACATTCCAAGCTTCTTTGGCACTTGTGCATGTTTTGATAAGCCTGAAGACATTCCTGTCAACCCCGTTGAATATAGCATTGAGTACACGAGAGTTACCTAAGGATACCTCTTCTTCTGTAGGACTCCAGTCTTTTTCGGGTATGGGACCAGTTGTTGGGTTTTGGAGCGTTCAATATCATCGAGATAGCGGAATCATAAACAAAAGGAACTCCAAAAACTGTCCAAGAACATGAACCATTAAATCTCAAAGCAAAATCTATTCCACAAGAATTTACCTTTTAATCTTTGTTTAATCAAGAAAGAAGAACTATATGATCTTCTTCTCTAGAGCAAGTCCACACCAAAAGGATGATCCTTAAGATCCTTCACAAAAAGCCTACTAGAACTTATGTCTGAAGAACAAGAGAGCAAATAGAGAGGAAAGAGGGGAGGTGGCCGGCCACTAGAGAGAGAATGAGAGAGTGAGAGTGAATTATTTTTGTCATTTGTCTACTTCATCAACTCATAAGCATGGGTCATTAAAGTAACAAATGATGAAAGCATGGGTTAAAGGAGAGTCATCACCTAATGCCCTTAAATCACTCTCCTCTTAATCAACAACACCAACTAAGCATAGTGTGTGGCCCACACACTTGGATACACCAAGGTGTCCGGCCATATAGACTTGTTGGGCCTTATTCGGGCCCTTGTTGGGCCGGCTAGGTGACCTCATGGGCCGAGCCCAATGGGCTCGCCCATGCGGTCGCGTGCCGTGTCCAAAAGTTATTCGACCCTTTTTTTCGTTACTTATCAAACAAAGTCAGACGCGATATCGACGAAAATCTCAGTTTTCTCGATTCGCTAATTATTCTCACAAACCGAACCCATGGCCCAAAACCTTAAGTTTTGTCCATGTCTTGCTCCTCAAAAAACGTTAATGTTTCCTTGTCTCAAGTTATCCATCTTGTATGTGTGTGACCCTCTAGGCTCATGCCACCATTGGCAGATCCGCGCAAGAGATCTCTCTTGCCCGATCCATCATAAGTGGTCTCTAGTAAGACATTATGATTACCCAAGGTGCATGATGATCGATGATTCGATTTAACCTTGTGCGTACAAGTCACTATCCTATTATCTCTAGATATCCCGATTGATCACAAGGCATAGAGTCGTCATCCTTGTTTAATCAATTATTGTTACTTGATATGTGAGATGGCTGAGAACTGATAACCTGTATCACTAGCTTGGCCATGCTCTTTCTCTCAGTCACTCTCGATCAAGCGGCCTTAACGGATATCTTTCCCATACCGTAGTACGAGGGATAAATCCCTTAGCCGTCTTTCGTGTCTCTCATGGAATCCGTTCCGCCACCCAATCATGCTCGTTATTGCAATCCTTTTACGGAAAGTGTTAGGCGCAAGTTAAAGTCGTACGTCGACCGCATAGCGATCACAAAGACTCCTTGGTCTAAGGATATCGTGACAAGCTATCACATTTGAATATGTTCATGGCTTAATCTATGAAACACTATTCAAAGCGGGTCGTCCGATATCAATCACCTTATAATATCTATGATATGATTTCGGGATCCCACATCCCTATGATAAGCAGAACTACATCATTGAGAACCATCCTCATACTGGTCGCTTCGATTGAAGCATATATTGACCAGGGACTCGTTAAGTGTGTTCCGTACAGATTTATGGTTCTACTACTTTAGTGGTCATGAATCAGATCATGCTTAACATATTACTTCAACACATAAGTAATACAAGCCGTTTTATTTATTACAAACGATGATAAATATACATAGACATTTATAGACTACTAGCAATTGGACTAGGGCACAAAAATGCTATCAATCTCCCACTTGCCCCTAGTTCCAATCTAAGTCCCAGTCTATCCGCATTGACCTAACATGTTTATCATGTTTTGCTTGAGGAAGAGCCTTGGTCAAGGGGTCGGCTGTATTATCATCAGATGCAACGTAGTAGATCTTCACGTCACCTCTAGCAACTATGTCGCGGATGATGTGATACTTCCTGAGTACATGCTTGGATCTGTCATGTGCCCTAGGTTCCTTAGCTTGCGCAATGGCCCCGGTGTTGTCACAATATAAGTGTACTGGGTTAGATGGGTTTTGAATTACACCTAACCTAACCATGAAACTCTTGATCCATACATCCACGCCAAGAGGATGATCTTCAAGATCCTTCACTAAAGGTCTACTAGAACAATTAAGTGAAGAACAAGAGAGAAAGAAGAAAGGAGAGAGGGGGTTGTGGCCGGCCAAGGAGAGAGAGAGGAGTGTTGTGAGTGAGTGATTACGTGTCTTGATCTTTTCTACTTCATCAACTCATAAGCGTGGGCCAAAAAGTGAAAGCATGGGTTTAAAGATAAGTCATTACCCATACCCCTTAAATCACCCACCTCTTAATCAACAATCACCAACTAAGCATGGTGTGTGGCCCCCCACCCTTGGACCCACCAAGGTGGCCGGCCACTTGGGCTTAGTGGGCCCAAAATGGGCCCTTGTTGGGCCGGCCATGTGACCATATGGGCCGAGCCCAATGGGCTCGCCCATGTGGTCGCGTGTCGTGTCCAAAAGTTGTTCGACCCTTTTCATCGTTAATTATCAAACAAAGTTCGACGCGACATCGACGAAAATCTCAGTTTTCTCGATTCGCTAATTATTCTCTCAAACCGAACCCAATGCCTAAAATCTTCAGTTTTGTCCATGTATTGCTCCTCAAGAAACGTTAAGGTTTCCTTGTCTCAAGTTAACCGTCTTGTATGTGTGTGACCCTCCAGGCTCATGCCACCGTTGGTAGATCGGCGCAAGAGATCTCTCTTTCGTGGTCCATCATAAGTGATCTCTAGTAAGACATTATGATTACCCAAGGTGCATGATGATCGATGATTCGATTTAACCTTGTGCGTACAAGTCACTATCCTATTATCTCTAGACATCCCGATTGATCACAAGGCATAGAGTCGTCATCCTTGTTCAATCAATCATTGTTACTTGTTATGTGAGATGGCTGAGAACTGATAACGCGTATCACTGGCATGGTCATGCTCTTTCTCTCAGTCACTCTCGATCAAAAGGCCTTAACGGATATCTTTCCCATACCGTAGTACGAGGGATAAATCTCGTAGCCGTCTTTCGTGTTACTCATGCAATCTGTTCCGCCACCCAATCATGCCCGTTATTGCAATCTTGTTACGGAAAGCGTTAGGCGCAAGTTAAAGCCGCATGTCGACTGCATAGCGATCACAAAGACTCCTTGGTCTAAGGATATCGTGACAAGCTATCACATTTTAATATGTTCATGGCTTAATCTACGAAACACTATTCAAAGCAGGTCGTCTGATATCAATCACCTCATGATATCTATGATATGATTCCGGGATCCCACATCTCTATGACAAGCAGAACTACATCATTGAGAACCATCCTCATACTGGTCGCTTCAATTGAAGCGTTATTGACCAGGGACTCGTTAAGTGTGATCCGTACAGATTTATGGTTCTACTACTTTAGTGGTCATAAATCAGATCATGCTTAACATATTACTTCAACACATAAGTAATACAAAGCCGTTTTATTTATTACAAACGATGATAAATATACATAGACATTTGTAGTTACGACGGTTTCAGTGATTGGCTTATTTTTAAGGGACTAGAGAAAATGTCATAAAGAATGTCGAAGAATCATATGCGACATCTTGTGTGACATTGTTGACGGCCTCTCGGCAAACATCCTGATCGATGGAAATCAGGAAAGTCCAGATTATGCAGAAAGTACGAATACGTTTAGGAAATTCCAGAACGTCTCTGATTCTGGAAAGAAGAAAGACGGTGATTAAGAGGAAACCCATTAGGGTTAGTACTCATGCTCGATTGCTATAAAAGCTTAGGCTACCCCCTTAGCAATCGTGTGGTTCTTTTATTGTTTCCTAGCAATAATTTACAAAGCTCTTAGACGTGAAGGTTTGCGGGCTGAGAGGTTGTAGATTGTGCTAAGGATATTGTGTATCACCATAACTATTGAGAGTTAGGTGATTGAGGGTTTAGTTATCGTGTGAGTGAAGACTGCACGCAACCACAACGTTCAACGACGACTTGAACCGACAGAGCAAGGCGATTGCTCGAAGAGTGGAATCAAGACGGAGTCTTGGATTCAGGGGGAGACCCTGAGATAGGTTGCACTGTAATAAGTAGCATAAAATATAGATCTAGGGATGATCATAGGTACTTGTATGTTCTGACGAATTACTGATAAGTGAAACCTTTCCACTAGGCTGAGAGCCCCCAGACGTAGGTGATGTTGCACCGAACTGGGTAAACACTCTGCTGTGTCATTGTTTATTTAGCTTTATATTTACTGTTTTGCGTTATCTACACAAGAGGTCATACACAGTGTTATAGCTTCACACAACATTGTGTGTGGCATCTTGCACGACTAGCTGATCAAAATTTCAATTGGTATCAGAGGGGGCACCTACAGCTTTAGGTGAGTTCCTAAACAAATATTTTTATCAAAGATGGACAATACCAGAGAAGGAGGATCCATCAATCGACCACCTGTTCTAGATGGAAGTAACTACGGCTATTGGAAGGCTCAGATGTGTGCCTTCATGAAATCCCTTGACAACAAAACATGGAAGGCTGTGATCAATGGTTGGAATGCCCCACAACTCAGTGGAAATAATGGTAACCCTATCGGTCCAAAACCAGAAACAGACTGGACTGATGACGAAGACGAGGAATCACTGGGAAACTCTCGAGCTCTGAATGCTATCTTCAACGGTGTTGACAAGAACGTATTCAGACTAATCAACACATGTACAACTGCCAAATCCGCATGGGATATCCTGGCTGTTGCATATGAAGGAACAACCAAGGTTCGAGAACAAAAACTGCAATACTTGACAACCAACTTCGAAGCCCTTGTCATGAAAGAGGACGAATCAATTGCAGAATTCAATGTTCGTATTCGTGATCTAGCCAATGAATCCTATTCTCTGGGAGAACCAGTGTCTGAGGAAAAACTGGTTAGAAAAACCATGTGTGCTCTTAGTCGTAGATTTAAGATGAAGATCACCGCAATTGAGAAAATTCATGACCTCAAAATCATAAAATTTGATGAGCTGATGGGGTCTCTGATGACCTATGAGTTATCTCTGCCCAATATCGACAAAAGGAATAAAGGAGTTTCTTTCAAAAGCTCAACACACAAGAAACCAGAACCTCAGGATTCTAACTCCGAAGAAGACATCGATGCTACAATGGCCCTTCTCACAAAAAATTACAACAAAGTCATGAGAAGATTCAGTCGAATGGGCGGTCGGAATGTCACAACAAATGCCAGAAACAAAGCTCCACAAAAAGCTCAAACAGGAGGAAGTCTTAACAGACCAAACAGGAGTGGAGAAGAAAACAACAAGAACAAAGGACCTCAATGTCATGAATGTGAAGGATTCGGTCATCTTCGCAGAGAATGCCCAAATTTCCTCAAACAACAGAAACGAGGTTATAATTCCACCCTATCAGATGATGACAATGAAGATAGTGGTTCTGAAGAGGTAAGCAACTTTGTTGCATTCACTACTACTACTTCTGCATGTAACATTGATAACTCTGTCAATATCAATGATGATCGTCATAACCCAACTACAAACGAGAATTGGACTAAAGAGCAACTAGTCGAGGCATACAAAAGCTTACATACCAGATGGGTCAAGGAAACACTGATCCTTGATCAACAAGGAGAACGGATCATCAGTCTTACCAACGACAAATCTAGATTCCTAGAGACTATCGTGGAGCTAAAACGCGAAATCACCAGACTTAATGGAGAAATTAGTCTTATGACTAAATCAGTAAAGATGATGAATCCTAGCACAGAAAGCCTTGACAAACTCCTATCAGTAGGAAAGCAGTCCAAAGATATGACGGGACTAGGGTACACACACAATATCCCCTCATCAGCAGTCACGAAGTTTGTCCCACAACAAGCCATGGGGGACAAGAAACTACAGGAGGCCACGACACATCCTACAGGAAAACCTACAACAAATGTCATGACATCGTCTATAACATGTTCCTGTCAAAAAACTACCAAAAGACATCCACACAGACAGCAATACTACAGAAAACCAGCTCATCAATATCAGTGGATATGCCATTACTGTGGTCAACGAGGTCACATCAGACCATTTTGCTTTCAACTCCATGGGAAGAAGCAACTACCACAGAAGCAAAGGAGATATCAAAGGCATCTCCCAACCCCTCAGAAGACATCCCGCCTTGAATGGAGACCAAAGAATCTAGTCTATCGAGCTAATGTTGCATATACCTCCTTGAGTGCTTCAACCAACAAAGACTGGTATCTCGATAGTGGATGTTCTCAACACATGACATGTACTCCAGAGTTTCTTTCCAATCTCAAATTATATACAAGCTGCTATATTACTTTTGGAGATGGGATTCGAGCTCGAATCATTGGAAAAGGAGTACTCAAGAATCCAGGAGCTTCTTGCCTAACTAAAGCATTACTTGTAGAAGGACTTAAGGCAAACCTGATTAGCATCAGCCAGATCTGTGATCTGGGTTCAGAAGTGAAATTCACTAAAGAAGCTTGTATAGTAAAAGATTTCGATCAAGTCACTATTCTACAAGGAATCCGCTCAATGGATAACGGTTACATCTGGTCGCTCAAACCACATATCGAAGCGGCAAAGTGTCTTGTCTCCAAAGCAGAAGAAACCAAACTGTGGCACAGAAAGCTTGGACATCTAAATCTTAGAAGTATGCAGAAGGCAATCTCAGAACAGGCCATTACTGGAATTCCAAACCTGAAAATCGTGAAAGGAAAGATCTGCTGAGAATGTCAGATTGGAAAGCAAACTAAGATGCCACACAAGAAGCTGCAGCATATCACCACCTCTCGAGTTCTTGAGCTAATACATGTTGACCTCATGGGACCAATGCAAGTTGAAAGTCTTGGAGGAAAACGCTATGTCTTTGTGTGTGTAGATGATTACTCACGATACACATGGGTTGACTTCCCTCGTGACAAATCAGATACCTTCTCGATCTTCAAGAATCTATACATCCAGGTCCAATGAGAAAAGGGGAGACAATTGGCAAAATAATTTGTCTCCGAAGGGATCATGGTCGAGAGTTCGAAAACAGCAGATTTGCATAATTCTGCAACTCAGAAAGAATTTCCCATGAGTTCTCAGCACCGATCACTCCCCAACAGAATGGCATTGTTGAGTGCAAAAACAGAACTCTACAGGAGATGGCTAGAGTTTTGATGCTGGCCAAGGACAAACCAACTCACTTCTAGGCAGAAGCACTTAACACTGCTTGCCATATCCACAATCGAGTCACTCTTCGACCAGGTATGTCAGTAACTCATTATGAAATATGGAGGGGGAGAAAGCCCAATGTTAAGTACTTCCATATCTTTGGATCCACGTGTTATATTCTGGTTGATAGAGAACCTCGTCGGAAACTTGATCCAAAGAGTGATGAAGGCATCTTCCTTGGCTACTCAAGGAATAGTCGCGCGTTCCGGGTCTTCAACAAACGGACCAAGACTATGATGGAATCAATCAATGTTGTTGTTGATGATGACTGTGAAGATGCCCCAGAAGATGCGACCGACGAAGAAAGAGCCTATCAAACACTGTACGGAAGGATGATATTGCTGATGCCAGTGAAGATGCTAGTGACAAGTCAGAAGAAAATGATGCTAGTCCAAGTGTCAATGACAATGAGACAGTTCCTGAAGCCAGCAACAAAAACCCCTCACGAAGAATCCAGGCTAATCATCCTATCTCTAGAGTAATTGGAGATCTAAATGAAGGCATACGGACTTGGACAAAAACTCCGATGAACTACAACGAGATGATAGGTAATATATGCTTCGTTTCAAAGAGTGAACCCAAAAATATCAATGAAGCCATCAATGATGAGTATTGGGTCAATACTATGCAAGAAAAACTGATTCAATTTGAGAAGAACCAGGTGTGGGAACTAGTGCCCAAGCCAAGTGAAGGAAATATCATGGGAACAAAATGGATCTTCAAAAATAAGTCCGATGAGCTTGGTAACATCACTCGCAACAAAGCAAGGTTAGTTGCTCAAGGGTATACTCAAATTGAGGGAGTCGACTTCGATGAGACCTTTGCTCCTATGGCAAGACTTGAAGCTATCCGACTCCTGCTAGGGATATCATGCCTTCTAGAGATCAAGCTTTACCAGATGGATGTCAAAAGTGCATTCCTAAATGGAGATCTCAACGAAGAAGTGTATGTATCACAACCCAAAGGATTTGTTGATCCTCACTCCCCTGATCATGTGTATAAAATCAAGAAGGCCCTCTACAGATTAAAACAAGCACCAAGAGCCTAGTATGAAAGGCTCACAAAATTTTTGATTCAAAGCGGCTACACTAGAGGGGGAGTCGACAAGACCTTATTTGTGAAGAATGAGGACGGAAATTTGATGATAGCTCAAATATATGTCGATGACATTGTCTTTGGAGGGATGTCAAGAAAGATGGTAGACCAATTTATCCAACAAATGCAATCAGAATTCGAGATGAGCATGGTGGGAGAGCTTACCTATTTCCTAGGCTTCCAAATCAAACAGCTAAAAGATAGCATCTTCATCTCTCAGAGCAAATATGCGAAGAATATTGTCAAGAAATTTGGGATAGAGAAAGCTTCACATAAACGGACACCTGCAGCTACACATATCAACCTAACTAAAGATGATCCAGGAGAAGCCGTCGACCAACACCTATACAGAAGCATTATTGGTAGTCTTCTCTACCTTACTGCCAGTCGACCAGATATTGCCTACTCTGTAGGAGTATGTGCACGATATCAAGCTAATCCCAAGGTTAGTCATCTATCCCAAGCTAAAAGAATTATAAAATATATCTCTGGGACTACAGATTTGGGTTTATTATACTCATTCGACACATCCTCTACCCTGGTGGGGTATTGTGATACTGATTGGGCTGGAAACATAGCAGATAGGAAGAGCACATCTGGAGGATGCTTCTTCCTTGGCAATAACCTCATATCATGGTTTAGTAAAAACCAAAATTGTGTTGCCCTGTCCACTGCTGAATCTGAGTATATTGCTGTTGGGAGTAGCTGCACACAATTACTATGGATGAAGCAAATGTTAATCGAATACAATGTCAGACAAGAAGCCATGACTTTGTATTGTGACAATGTCAGTGCAATCAACATCTCTAAAAATCCAGTTCAACACAGCAAATCTAAGCATGTTGACATTAGACACCACTTCATTCGCGAGCTGGTCGAAGACAAGAAGATTATCCTAGAGCACATCCATACAAAGAAGCAACTTGCTGACATTTTTATAAAGCCATTAGATGCAAGCAGATTCGAGTACCTCAGGACGTCACTCGGTCTCTGCACCATCAACAAATAATCAAAGTTGCAAATGGTTGAGAGGAGTTAGTTGGTACCTCTTCATGAACCGGTCCAAAATCCCAACACATGCCATTGGTCCAAGCATGTCAAAAGCCCATATAAAGAGAGGAAAAGTCGCGAGATACGCTCTGTCACCAACAGATTTGATTTGAATTGATTTGTTTTCAAAAACAATACCTAGTCTGCCTCTTCTCGTTTTCGCTCTCATCTCCCACACCTCTCAAACCCTGTAACGAAAACCTCACTACCCACACAAACATGGTGAAAATAAGGAGCACTCTAGCGCCAAAGAAAGCCACTGACAGTCGACAATCCAAACCCAAGAAGGCCGAGGCAAAAAGATCCAAGGAAAAAAGCTCCAATCTAAGCACCAACAAACATGGCATCCGAATCAAAGGTCTAAAACCACAGAAGAATGTCGAGGGAGCCTCCAGAGAAATCCCACCGGAAGAAGCACCAATACCCGTCTTTTCCCGAGTCCCCAAACGAACCCGAACCAAAAGCTCTGCATTCTCCATGACGGATCTGACAGGGCTAGAACGAGAGACTGATCTAGGCCAAGGAAGTCGAGAAGCTTCCATGCAGATTATTCCTATTCCAGTATCAGAAAGTTTCCCAAGTATCGATTCTTTCGTTGTATCGAACACTGATACCTCTAGAAATAGTGATTTGTTAGAGTCGCTACTGGAAAACCTGGACCCTCCTCAAGAAGGTGTGGTTGAGGAACTGGTAAATCCTTAAGGGGAAAAGAATGACTTGACCCCAGTCAGTCATGGGTTAGAACGGATTGCTGAAGGAGAAGGGGAAGAAGAAGGTGTGAAAGATGTCATTCCTGAAGCCACAAAGGAGGCTGTGGTAGGAGAAGAAGAAGTTGCTGACTCGGAAGAAGCTGAGGAAGAATCTGAGAAAGAAGAGACCAGAAACGGGGATACCGATCTGGAAGAAGCAGAGAAGGAAAGCAATGCCGCAGTCAATGGCACAGAAAAAGCACCTCTGGATGCCAGAGGAGATGTTACAGAAAATGCAGCTGAGACAGCACACACAGTGCTGTCGTCCCTGAAAGTCTGGCAGTGATGGTTGGAAAACTCAAAGAGACCAAGAAGAGGAAGGAGGTAAAAGATACTGGAGGCCCCAGCAAGTAGAAGAAGTTGTCTACCAAAAATAAAGGAAAGAACGTTATCTCCAAGAGGAGTTTAATTGATGAAGAAAATGATGACAATGTAGAGGAAGTTCTAGTAAAGGAAGCAAAGAAGGGAAGAAGCCTGAAGACGATCAAGAACACCTCAAGTGTTCCATACGACAATGTGTCTTTTCACTCTGCTGACAGTGCAAAACGATGGAATTTGTGTTCCAGAGAACGGCATATCCCGAGAAGACCCTGTCTTCGGAGTTATTGGGACTGGATCCATTGTCAAACTCCTGGAACAGGCAGAACTCATGAACACCGTCACTGACATTGGTAACCACTATCCCCTATTGGTCAAAGAATTCATTGCAAACTTGCCTACTGGATTTGGGACTCCGGATGATCCAGATTGTGCGAAGGTATATGTCAGAGGTCTGCGCTTCAACGTTTCCTCTGACATCATTAATACCTTCTTGGGGAGAAAGTGTGTTCGTTCTGTGCCTCCACATGACCTGAACAAGGTCCTCAAGAAGATTACTGGAGACAAAAGCAAAATGTGGCCTACCAGGGGCACCGTAGTAGCCTCGGACCTCACATCTAAGTACCCCATCCTATTTCGTATCGGAGTAGCGAACCGGGCTCCCTCCACACACGCATCCTCCATCAAACCGGAGTTGGCAATACTCATCTTCCAAATAGGTACTGGCAGACCAGAAGGCAAGCATGCTCCTGATCTTGTCAGACCAGAAGCCAAGCTGACCAAGGCGACGACCAGTCGAGCCACAAGTGCAGCCCCTCCAACAGAGACGACCAGCAGAGATGCCATCATGCTCAAAAGAGAGATAGATGTACTTGACGAAGACATCGTCAACCTGAAGATGGCACTGAAGCATCTCTCACATCGAAGATCTCACTGTGCCAACCTGCTGAAGTCAATGCCTCCTCCAGACTCGGAAAATGATGATTCCTCCTCTCTACCCAATACCACTGAAGACACTCCTCAAGATGCCTCTACCGATGCTACAGAAGAAGACATTGTTAGTTCCAGCAGCAGTTCTATTTGATTTTAAGAACTTTCTGGTTTCCGAACAAACTGAACAACTTTTAATTGGTTTTGAACGTTGTTTCATATGTATTCTCGACGGTTGATCGAGGATGTGTGTGAGTTAAGTTTGCGCTTTTCTTATTGCCCTGTTTGTTAGAAATATTTGTTTAAAGTTCGGCTCTTTTTGAGCCATCAAGGGGGAGTAAGATGTAAGATGTAAGACAACGCGATGGTACGCGAAACGCAAGGCGACGCGATGGTACGCGAAACGCAAGAAACGCGAACAAAAGACTTGATGACTGCCGATCGATTACAAAGCAAAAGATGACAAATGCGACGCGGAATGCAAGATACTTGTATGTTCTGAAGAATTACTGATAAGTGAAACCTTTCCACTAGGCTTAGAGCCCCCAGACGTAGGTGACGTTGCACCAAACTGGGTAAACAATCTGTTGTGTCATTGTTTATTTAGCTTTATATTTACTGTCCTGCGTTATCTACACAAGAGGTCATACACAGTGTTATAGCTTCACACATAACATTGTGTATGGCATCTTGCACGACTAGCTGATCAAAATTTCAACATTTATAGACTACTAGCAATTGGACTATGGCACAAAAATGCTATCAATCTCCCACTTGCCCCTAGTTCCAATCTAAGTCCCAGTCTATCCCCAATGACCTAACATGTTTATCATGTTTCACTTGAGGAAGAGCCTTGGTCAAGGGGTCGGCTGTGTTATCATCAGATGCAACGTAGTGGATCTTCACGTCACCTCTAGCAACTATTTCGCGGATGATGTGATACTTCCTGAGTACATGTTTGGATCTGTCATGTGTCCTGGGTTCCTTAGCTTGCGCAATGGCCCCGGTGTTGTCACAATATAAGTCTACCGGGTTAGATGGGTTTTGAATTACACCTAACCCAGCCATGAAACTCCTGATCCATACAGCCTCCTTTGCCGCTTCCGATGCAGCAATGTACTCAGCTTCCGTCGTAGAGTCGGCAATGGTGTCCTGCTTCTTGCTTTTCCAGCTGAATGCTCCACCGTTCAACGTAAACACATATCCCAACTGACTCTTAAAGTCATCGGGGTCTGTCTGGAAACTAGCGTCGACATATCATTTGACGACTAGATCATCATCATTTCTTCACCCGTATACAAGAAAAGTGTTTTTGATTTTTCTAAAATATTTGAGAATCGCCTTGACTGCAATCCAGTGTTCCTCACCGGGTTTGGATTTATGTCTACTGGTACAGCTTAGGTCAAACGAGACATCCGATCTCGTACATATCATGGCATACATTATGGACCCTATAGCCGAAGCATATGGGATCTCATTCATTCTTTTTAGCTCTACAGGTGTCTCAGCACACTGTTTCTTACTAAGCTTTATGCCATGACGCATGGGCAGCAGTCCTTTCTTTGAATTATGCATTGAGAATCTTCTCAGCACTTTGTCTATATAGGTGCTTTGACTCAAGTCTAAGACCCGCTTGGCACAGTCTCTATATATCTTGATCCCCAAGATGTAAGAAGCCTCGCCTAAGCCCTTCATTGCGAAACACTCACCTAACCAAGTCTTTGTTAAGAGCAAGGTAGGGACGTCGTTTCCAATGAGCAATATGTCATCGACATAGAGCACCATCTGCCTTTTTATACACGCAAGGTTCATCATCGTTCTTGATGAAGCCAAACTGTTTCACTACTTCATCAAAACGCTGATTCCAACTCCGAGATGCTTGCTTCAAACCATAAATTGATTTGAGCAACTTACAAATCTTTCCCTTATTCTTTGGATCCTCAAAACCCTCAGGCTGGGACATATAAACATCCTCAGCTAGCCTCCCATTAAGGAAATCGGTTTTGACATCCATTTGCCATATCTCATAATTATGATAAGCTGCTACAGCAAGTAGAATGCGGATAGATTTGACCATAGCTACTGGAGAAAAGGTTTCTTCATAGTTAATTCCGTGGACTTGCCTATAACCTTTTGCTACCAGTCTTGTTTTATAGGTCTGAGGTTTTCCATCCATGTCTATCTTTATTTTAAAGATCCATTTACACCCAATGACTTTTATGCCAGGGGTTTGATCCACCAAGTCCCACACTTGATTATCTGACATGGATTGCATTTCTTCCCTCATGGCTTCTTGCAATTTCTCAGAGTCGGTTCCGTCCAGGGCCTCTCGAAAGGTAGCTGGATCATTGTCCACTAACACCAAATCATCACCTCCGGTTACTAGGAAACCGTATCTGATAGGTGCATGACTTGTCCTTTCAGACCGCGTTGGACCGTCCTCATTAACTGTAGCTATTGGTTCTTGCTCAACGACCACTTCTGGCTCTACTTCTTCTAAGGGGTCGTCCAGTGGTTCCTAAGCGACTATCTCATTTAGAACTTCATCAAGATGAATAGTCCTCCCACTGACTATCTTGGAAATAAATTCCTTTTCCAAGAATATCCCACCTCAGGCGACGAATACTTTGTTTTCGCTCGGTTTATAGAAGTAGTATCCTTTTGTTTCTTTTGGATATCCGATGAAAATGCACTTATCTGATCTTGGTTCGAGCTTGGTTGCAAGCAACCGTTTTACAAAAGCCTCGCAACCCCAGATTTTCAGGAAGGATAAAACGGGTTCCTTCCCGTACCATTTCTCGAATGATGTCCCTTCCACTGCTTTTGACGGAGCCCTTTTTATTATGAACGCGGCCGTTTGTAGAGTGTAACCCCAGAAGGAGATCGGGAAATCAGTGTGACTTAACATCGATAGAACCATATCCAACAATGTCTGATTCCTTCGCTCGGACACACCATTAAGTTGCGGTGTTCCTGGCGGAGTCCACTGAGATAGTATTCCACTTTCTGTAAGATGACTAAGAAACTCTTCAGATAAGTATTCTCCACCCCGATCAGAACGGCGTGCCTTGATACTCTTTCCGAGTTAGTTTTCTACTTCAGTCCTAAACTCTTTGAATTTCTCAAAAGCTTCGGACTTATGTCTCATGAGATAGACATAACCATATCTACTGAAAGCATCAGTAAATGTGATAAAGTAGCCTAAACCACCTCTGGCTGGTGTACTCATTGGTCCACATACGTCTGAATGTATTAGACCCAATAGATCTCATGCCCTCTCACCTATACCGGTGAAGGGCGCTTTAGTCATCTTGCCCATTAAACAAGCCTCGCATCTTTCAATCGTTTGGAATTCGAATTGACTTAGAAGTCCGCGCTTATGAAGCACTGAGATGCGTTTCTCATTTATGTGACCTAGACAACAATGCCAGATTATAGTTTAATCTAAGTCATTAGCTTTAAACCTCTTAGCATTACCATTATAGAGCATGTTGGATCTCGAGTTTTGCATATTTAATATGTATAAACCTCCAACTGTGTGAGCATTTCCATAAAACATGTTATTGCGCATAATATTAAAAAACTCGTTCTTAATATCAAAATAATAACCTTCTTTTTCAAGAAGTGATATTGATACAATATTCCTGCTGAAAGCAGGTACACAAAACACATCAAGGAGTTCTATTACAAGTCCACTGGGAAAAACAAGATCAACCGAACCCACAGCACTTGCGGTAACACGCAAGTTGTTCCTTACTCCTAGGTCCACCTCATTTTCCCCCACATCTCTTCTACTACGCAGTACCTGCACATCCGCACAGATTAAGACTCAGCTCCAGTGTCTAGTACCCAAGCATTTATAGTAGAAGGATTTAGTTGTAATGGAATAACTGACGAAGTAGCGGCCCCATCGCCCTTCTTCTTATCTTCCTTCAGCTGCTGACAGTCCTTTTTCCAATGACCAGTCTTTTGGCAGTAGAAACAGACCGACTCCTTTACCTTCCCCTTGCTCTTCATGGGCATGGAAGGTTTAGGAATAAAAGGTCGTCTGTTCTTCCCTGTCAGGTGCATTGGACCTTTACCCATATCACCACTAGCTTTGAAGCCGAATCCCTTCTTCACTATAAGAACACCTTTGGGCGCACTGCCCTTATGCTCTTCTCGGTAGTCACTAACATGTTGTGCAACTCCGATGCGGTCTTGTTCATGTCATGCATGTGATAGTTCATGACGACGCCACCATATGCATGAGGAAGGGATTGTAGAATAAAATCCGCAGCCATCTCCTTTTCCATAGTCATTCCGAGACTAGTTAGATGATCGAGATGCCCCTTCATGCGTAGGACGTGTGGACCTACGGAGCTGCCCGCTGACATTTTGCAGGCAATGAGTTCTCGGAGAATAGTGTATTTTTCAATACGTACTCTCTCCTTTAACATATCCTTGATTTGTGCAAACATTGCAAAAGGATCAAGGGATAGCTCCATAAACTGCTTCTGGAGGTCCGCCTCCATGCAGCCCAGCATGACACACGCAACGTTGATAGAATCGCTAAGGTGTTACTGGTACGCATCCTTAATGACCCCCGTTGCGATGGCAGCTGGCTCCACCGGGATAGCCTTGTCTAGGACGTACTCCGTGCGTTCCAACTTTAACACAAGTCGAAAATTCTCGTCCCAGTCCAGATAATTTGTTCCATTGAGCTTACACTTATCAAGTACAACCCTCAATGACGGATTAGACGATTTTGTTGAATTACTAGCCATTTCTACATGAAGAAAATAAATTTAATCAGAAAAGTTGAATAAATTTACAAAGATCCGAATTAAACACCAACCATCCGATTCGAAGGTTTAGAATCATTAAACCAAGATCCCTTATTTGTCAATTGAAGTACGCTAAGGCGCACCGCTCCAATTGACCCATTTGGGTAGGACGTCCATCCAATTACAACCCGTGTAACTCTTGGTCAGGGTATGTGCAAGAGCACACGGCTTACCCTTCCGATGCCCCAGCTCGACCTCAGGCCGAGAATCGTGGTCGAGTCAACCAACCTTCACTTATGCATCAGTTTTGTGCAGATGGTCCGCTAAGGCGCACGACATCCCACAAGGTTGACCATTCCATCTAGAACCCATTCTATCGATGCTCCGCTAAGGCACACGACATCGAGAGAATGTTTCTACATGGGTGTGAATTTGGGTGGCATCTCACATGACTCAAATTATGTTGTGATTTGGTTGTGTTTAATAATTCAAAAGTATTTTGGTACAATCACGAACCCGTCATTAACAACCCGTGTTGTGACGTTTATAATTGTATCATATACTATCTTCTTTTGAAGCCGTCATTTGCAACCCGTGCAAACACGTTTCAAATTGAACTCATCCATCACAACCCGTGCGATGATGGTTCACAACGCTTTAAACATGCAAACAATTAAAATCGTTTTTAATCTTTGCATGTGAGGTGATGGCATATAAACTCATAAGCTAAGCATGCAAGCATACAATTTTTATCTAATAATTCAAGCAAGCATAAAGCGTTTAAATATGCATCAATAGCCCGTCCTATCCTTAAGATTCTACGAGACATCACATCTTCTCGTCTTTCTCATTCGGGCTCCCACTAGCTCTTGGACTTCCTCCAAGACCGTCATTCTGCTCGATTTTCCATCCTTCTCGACTTTGAGTGGCAATTACAATTAATACTCGGTTCGTAGACCGGATAAAAAATAATTACACTTTAAGGGCTCGAATGAAAGAATATTTACACGCTAACACTAACGGTGTGCAAACCGTGAAAGCGATAAAATTCTAATGGGCTATTTAATGCATCATACATCTCATCACATCATCCAACATGTTATCACACAAACATGTCATCAAATAATATGCAATATTCCGGTTTTAATTTTGCCAAGTTGCTTGGTCGGGTTTATCGAAACTATACCTTTTCGAAAAACGGTTTATCGAAACTGATCAAATTTGAAAGTTTTCGAAATATTGGATCGCGGGTTCATGCCACGGATCAAAAAATCACTGTGCACGAACCAAGTTGGGCCCAAGCTCAATGGGCCGAAGCCCAACACCACAGCTCGGTTTGGGCTTGGAAAGCCCAAAACCGAGCTTGCCTCCCTTCTCGGCCTCGGCCAAGAAGGGGGACGGCCCCGGTCACCGCCGGCCTTCCCCGGCCTCCGGTGAACTCCGTCTAGTACCTCCAATCGGGCTCCCCGAGAGTCCATTCTCGGACCCGAAAAATTTCAAATTCAATATTTTCCAAAAATAACATATTTCATGCAATTTACCCAAAAAGCATTAAAAACATGTTATCAACAAATATAGCATGCAAATCATCATAAAACCGAAACAAGTTCAACAAGACGAAGATTAAGAGGGTTAACCACCCTCTGATACCACTGTTGGGTTTTGGAGCGTTCAAGATCATCGAGATAGCGGAAGCATAAACAAAAGGAACTCCAAAAACTGTCCAAGAACATGCACCATTAAATCTCAAGGAAAAATCTATTCCACAAGAATTTACCTTTTAATCTTTGTTTAATCAAGAAAGAAGATCTATATGGTCTTCTTCTCTAGAGCAAGTACACACCAAAAGGATGATCCTTAAGATCCTTCACAAAAAGCCTACTAGAACTTATGTGTGAAGAACAAGAGAGCAAAGAGAGAGGAGAGAGGGGAGGTGGCCGGCCACTAGAGAGAGAATGAGAGTGAGAGTGAATTATTTTTGTCATTTCTCTACTTCATCAACTTATAAGCATGGGTCATTAAGGTAACAAATGATGAAAGCATGGGTTAAAGGCAAGTCATCGCCTAATGCCCTTAAATCACTCTCCTCTTAATCAACAACACCAACTAAGCATGGTGTGTGGCCCCTACACTTGGACCCACCAAGGTGGCCGGCCATATAGGCTTGTTGGGCCTTATTTGGGCCCTTGTTGGGCCGGTTAGTTGACCTCATGGGCCGAGCCCAATGGGCTCGCCCATGCGATCGTGTGTCGTGTCCGAAAGTTATCCGACCCTTTTTGTCGTTACTTATCAAACAAAGTCTGACGCGATATCGACGAAAATCTCAGTTTTCTTGATTCGCTAATTATTCTCACAAACCGAACCCATGGCCCAAAACCTTCAGTTTTGTCCATGGCTTGCTCCTCAAGAAACTTTAATGTTTCCTTGTATCAAGTTATCCATCTTGTATGTGTGTGACCTCCAGGCTCATGCCACCGTTGGCAGATCGGCGCAAGAGATCTCTCTTGCCCGATCCATCATAAGTGGTCTTTAGTAAGACATTATGATTACCCAAGGTGCATGATGATCGATGATTCGATTTAACCTTGTGCGTACAAGTCACTATCCTATTATCTCTAGACATCCCGATTGATCACAAGGCATAGAGTCGTCATCCTTGTTTAATCAATCATTGTTACTTGATATGTGAGATGGCTGAGAACAGATAACCCGTATCACTGGCATGGCCATGCTCTATCTCTCAGTCACTCTCGATCAAGCGGCCTTGACGAATATCTTTCCCATACCGTAGTACGAGGGGTAAATCACTTAGCCGTCTTTCGTGTTACTCATGCAATCCGTTCCGCCACCCAATCATATTGCAATCCTGTTACGGAAATCGTTAGGCGCAAGTTAAAGTCGCACGTCGACCACAAAGTGATCATAAAGACTCCTTGGTCTAAGGATATCGTGACAAGCTATCGCATTTGAATATGTTCATGGCTTAATCTATGAAACACTATTCAAAGCGGGTCGTCTGATATCAATCACCTCATGATATCTATGATATGATTCCGGGATTCCACATCCCTATGATAAGCAGAACTACATCATTGAGAACCATCCTCATACTGGTCGCTTCGATTGAAGCATATATTGACCAGGGACTCGTTAAGTGTGATCCGTACAGATTTATGGTTCTACTACTTGAGTGGTCATAAATCAAATCATGTTTAACATATTACTTCAACACATAAGTAATACAAAGCCGTTTTATTTATTACAAACGATGATAAATATACATAGACATTTATAGACTACTAGCAATTGGACTAGGGCACAAAAATGTTATCACCAGTCACATTGCCTTGGGCATCAGCATATTGTGGCTCCTCCCAACCATTGATCACAGCCTTCCAAGTTTTGGTGTCGAGGGACTTCATGAAGGCACACATCCGTGCTTTCCAATAACCATAATTGGTTTATCAAGGACTGGAGGACGATTGATAGATCCTCCTTCCATATCAGCTACACAAAATCTTTGCAGAAAATAACCTAAGAGTTAAGGTGCCTCCTTTGATACCAATTGAAATTCTGATTTGTAGCAGGGACAAGATGTCGAACACAATGTTGTAACGATTGGTTCGACAACTTGTCTGATCGCAGATAATGGACAGTAAATAAATAAACAGTAAACAGAAGACACGCAATATGTTTACCCAGTTCGGTGACTCCGCACCTACGTCTGGGGGCACTCTGTCAGTGGAAAGGTTTTCACTATTTGGTAATCAATAGTACAACTTCAAGCATCAACTAGCTATCACACAAGTTATTGTCCTAAGCTACTATAGATCTCACCATGAACAACCTCGACCAAGGACTCCCCCGGTCTTTGAGAACGTCTCAATTCCACCCTTCAAGCAAGCCTATGCTCGGTGTAGTTTGTCTTCGACAATTTCTTGATGAGTCTTCAATCACGAACAAATACCCACAAATCACAAACACTCAAACCCTCACGTTTTGATCTATGTGACTGACACCGTTCTTCTAAAGATCCAGTCTCTCAATCCGCCAACCTTGCACGGTTAAGAGCTCTCAAATTAAGCACAAAGAAGGTGTGTATTGCTATGGGGCTAGCACTTGCTTTTATAGCAATTCTACATGCCTAATTGGTCTTCAAATCCAAATTGGCAATACAATTCCAAATAGGAATTCCTTTGCCTCCTTGCATTATTGGCAAGTTGGTATTGTTGCTTTAATTGGCGTTGCTTACGTGTAATCTTCCAACTGGACGTTGTCTGATCTTGTATTAACTCGTTTTCCCTTTGTCTCACGTTTCTGAAAATCAAACAAGAAAGATCGAAAACTTTCCCTATCTTGCGCGCAGTATGTCGCGCCAAATGTGTTGCAACATGTTGGCTGACATCTTGACCTTGCGCTAAAAAATATGCCAACACTAATCGTAGCCACATCTGTGATCTAACTTTTGTTCCAGAGAATGATGTAGTTGCTTCTGTCCCTGACCAAGAAGCTGGAAACTCTAAAGAGGATGAACATAGTACAGGGAACGACAGCGGTAATCCGGATGTTGATACTGACTCTGCTACCCTCTAGGTTCTCTAACCATGGTCTGCAACACCTAAACTGCTATTATGCGTTATGGTTACATATTGAGGTTTTTCTGCATTATGGCTACTGATGTGGTCGGATATTCTGTATCCAACCTAGTCAAATCTCCTCATTTTTATTCTCATTTTGTCCTAAATTATTAGTTTTAAATGAATAAAATGCTACTTTATCTCACAAATGGTCCGAGGAATATTTTTGATGAAAATAGGTCGAAAAGAGACGAAAAGGAGCTAAAAATGCAAAGTCGAAAAAATAAGAGCAATGTTGCCGGCTTAACCCGGAAACCCGAGCTGATGTTGAAAAAGAAGGCAAGGAGCTCACCCGGTCACCTTGGAGAAGCCTGCCGGGTTGACCTGCCGGATATCTCCCAGCAGGTTCCCTTAACCCGACAACCCGATGGCAGTGCAAGAAAAAAAAGGCAACCTGCCTGGTCCCACCCGGCAAGCTGGTCAAAATAACTCCTAAAATCTTGGGTTTTTTATTTTTGAATGGATTTTTCCCCACCTATTTATACCCACGCCCTCTAACCACGAATCTATCACCCTTTTCTCACATTTAAGAGTAGATTAGGTCAGGTTAGAGGTAAAGAGAAGAGAAGAGTTGTGAGTGATCATATGGAGACGACTTGGAGGCATGAAGGAGGAGAATTCGAGAAACGACATTGAGGGTGGTAGTAGAGTTTCGAGTCATTTTCATATTGTAATTGGGTTTAGTTTAGGAATTCGTATATTTGGGATTGTGTTGATAATCGAGAATTGAATTAAGGTGCTTTTTTTTATGAGTTTGGTGTTTGTGTTGGATTGCATATTTGAAATGATGATTGCCATGGAATTGTTGATTTATGTTTTTGATCACATGAGTAGCTAATTTATTTGTTGGGGTTTTTATGTGGAACGGGAAATGAATTGAATGGATTTAGGATGCATGATTTAATCTGGGAGTACGGGAATCGGGATCCTAACTACATAACTTAATGCTTCGGGTAGGTCTGGTGATTGAACAAATCTGGGAAGAGAGGCGATAGCAATCGACCTAGGTAGATTTTAGTAGTTGGGATTCGGATCTACATTATTGCCTATGGGAATAATGGATACGAGAGTAAATGCATAAAGGGTGTCAACACCGAAAGCATGTGAATTCTAGGACCCTAAGATCGATCACCTGGGATTTCGACCTGAGCATGATCACCTTAGACTCGAATAGGTAATTGAACCCTTGATGACCGAACTACTGAACTTTTGGGTAAGACCCTAATTCATTTAGTGATTTGTGTGTTTATTTTTATTTTTACAAAACCAAAACCAACTTTTGATCGCTTAGACCCGACATATTAGATAGTTGTACTCCGATGTTCAACAGCTAGCGGTCCTCGCGGGATCGATAACTCGGGGCTTTAAAATGCCCTATATTACTTGACGACCGGTGCACTTTTCGTGTGCTCGGGAGCGGGTAGATTTTGGCTTACCGAGATTTACTCCAATGAAGTTTTTGGCGCCGTTGCCCGGAACTGTTAGATATTTGTTGGCCTGGGAGGAAGGTGTTTAAGTATAGTTTATATTGTATATTTAAAAAAAGAAAAGATTTTTACCTTTTTATTATTACTTTTAAAAATAGAAAAAGATTTTACTTTTACTCGATAAATTGGGGGATGTTCTAAAACTGTTCTAAGGAGCTTAACATTACTTATTTACCTCCGTGCTACTTACCTTGGTTGTTGAGATTGTGTTGAAGTGTTGCAGGACGTACACTGAGACCATAAGAGCTATGGGAGAAAGACAACAAGGAAAAGCTATTAAGGATTATGGAGGTCCTACACATGCAGGGTTGCCCTCAGGCATCCGAGGTCCACAAATTGAAGCACTGAGCTGCAATGTTAAGCACTCTACAGTCACAAGAATTGAGAATGATCCTTTCTTTGGCTATACATATGAAGACCCATACCGGCACGTTGAGATGTTGCGAATTGTCTAGGCATGATGGGGTTAGTGAAGAGCTTCAAACGGATTACATCTTCAGTTCGAGGAGGTGCAGTATGTGACTGGAGGTAGTACAGAAGGCTACATAAGAAATGAACAACCAGTCATTTTGACCACAAGCCATGAGTTAGCATAATACCATCCAGGAGAGAGTCTCCCTAAATTCACTCAGGAATTAAAACAACAATCTAACATTATGAAATTACTTGGGTAATTAGGCCCCCACTTCAATGGCAGTGACGATGATGGAGTAAAGATTGGCTCAGATGGAACAAGATATGAAGCATAAATTGGAGGAGTTGGAGCTAGCACAGCAAGCTCAAGCAGAAGTGCTTAAACAAAAGGAAAACAAGATTAAGGAGTTTACTGAACAAAACAACATGTTAGCACAAACGGTGACTCTGCAAAGCATAAAGGTGAGGGAGGCACGAGAAACCACAAGAGAGCAAGAGGAGCAAAAATTAAGGCGAGATGTAGATGTTGAGGACCTGACGAGGACTCTCGCCAATATGGCATCCTCTACCACCCAAACCCCCTTGACTCTTACTATAAATATCGAAAGGAACCTGAGAGAGAGTGCTAATGCCATTTCAATCTTAATGGATAACGATATTCCTATTGTTTTAACTGTTGAACATGCTAATAACTTTGTTGATGTGCGGAATGTGAAAATGATTACCACTAGAAGTGGAAAAGTTGTGGAGTCACCACCTTGAGTGACCGGAAATGATGAGGCTGAAGGAATAGAAAAAGAGGTTGAGCAACCTCCCGGTGATCTAAAAAATGACTCCAAAGCGGAAGAAACATTAAAAGAAATAGATGAAGAAAATGGTGAAGTGACCAAAGAACCATCACTAGTTCAAGAGGTCAAAAATAATGAAGAAAATGAGCATGAGGTAGAGAATCCCAAGATGAGGAAAACCGAGTTAACCATGACATAGATATGGGCACAATAGTAAGGGAGTCCGTGGTTGATGCAAGAACACGGGCTTCACCTCCTTTAACTTCATTTTTTAATTCTTGCTTAAGTTATGATGTTAGATTCACTTTCATTGATGATGTGTATTATATGCCGTTAGTAATTTCTAACAAAATTTCTTGGGATAATGAAAGGTACATTTTGGATAAGCTCAAGGAAAAGAAGCAAGAATTGAGCGGAATTGGACCCATTCTGGTGCTCCCGGATGGAGAGGAGAACCCGCTCGAGAAAATGGAAGGAGAAGCAATAATGGAGCTTTATGCATCAGGTGACATCCTTCATTTCTCATATGCCATGTTTGGTGCATAACTTTTCTGAAAAATATAAGGATTTTAATGCCTCTGGGCACAATTTTAATCGTTACTTGCCCTATTTGAATAATTTATGAAAGAGGCAGCTTTTCGTGCGCTTAATGGAAATCTCTTCCGCTTACAGAAGGGAAGAGATTAAATGGTTTTATTGTGATTGTTTTTGATCGAGGAAAGTGGTACTCTTGAACAAATGTAAATTTATTGTGAATTTTTATTTTATTTTATTTTTGAGTCTTGTTAGAGTGTACGGGACTTAGTAAAGTCCAAAGTGTGGTGTGTGCGTATTGTGTCTTTTTATTTTTTGTTGCTTAGGCCCTATTGCAGGTCCTAAGTGTGGTGTGTACCCGAGGTACACACCACAATCGAGTTTTTGAGTCTTGGGCTTTGTCGAGCCCTAAGTGTGGTGTGTGCTTGAGCACACACCACAATCGAGTCTCATTTTTATTTTATGTTTATTGTACAGTTATTTTTTATTTTATATTCCTGTATATTCTATCTTGCTTTCTCATGGGATTTGTTGTGCTGATAGTTTTCGATATCTAGGGTCGTTGATTGCTTGCATGATGGAAACTGGGATTTTGAGTACATACATGATTTGCATGATTTTTCAATGATTTTTTGGCTAGATGACTAAACACCTGGGATGATATTGCTGCTGTTATTGATTTTGATTATCCAATCTTGAGAAAATTGCATGAGTCTCATAAGACTTTGGGTAGTTATCCTTAGGAGGGAATCGGGTGTTTACTCTATGATTGGTTGATCCTTAGTGTTTTGCATATTTTTTTGCCTTGTCCAATCCTGCTTGGTAAATTAAGTCTAGAACTAGTGGGGAGATCACTCGAGGCAAAATAGATAGGATTTCCGTGTTTTCTTGGACCACTGAATCCGTAAGCCCTCTTTGGATCGCTTCAGCCATAAAGCCTACTCTAACATAATATTTCCATAGTACCTTGTCTGAGCCTAAAAAGCCTTTTTATGAAACCCTACATTACAAGCCAATGTGCCTTTCGTTTCCATTTTCCAAAAAATATTTTGATCCCTTGCATTATTGCTTTGTTGCTTTATGAGTGATGGGTTGATTTATTCGGGTTTATAGACCATCTGGGAACGATTTGCACTTAAGCCAAAATGAGGTTTTTATATTTATTCACTTGACTTGATTTCTCATATGTTCATCCATACGCTAGGTGGTCGGGGCAATGTATAAAGAAAAGGAAATAAAAGAGCCCTGACACCAGAAAAGAAAATCTTGAATTATGAGCATTTGAGGAGAAAAGTTTTTGCAAATCTTGGGAATTAAAAAGAGAAGGGGGAGTTTTTGAGCCGAATGTTAAAAACGGCAAGGGAAACACAACAAGGGAAAGGGAGCTTTCTTAGCAACATAAACATACTAAGAGGAACACAAAAATGGAAAAGGGGCTGATTTGATTAGCAATGTAACATGCTAAGGGGAGAGTGAAATACTCGGGTTTTTGTGAGATGTTAAAGCAACTTAGTGGTGATGCACCACATGAGCCACTTTTTAATCCTCTAAACACCAACCTTAGCCTAAGCCACTACACGTTACAAGCCTAATAAAGTCCTACATATGGATTCAGCCCAAGGGGCATTTGAATCTCCTACAAATTAGTGGAGATGTGGTCGAACTGATAGCATATGAACTTTAAACTCTGAGTG
Organism: Geranium rotundifolium; assembly: GCA_963920655.1. Classification (NCBI taxonomy): domain Eukaryota; kingdom Viridiplantae; phylum Streptophyta; class Magnoliopsida; order Geraniales; family Geraniaceae; genus Geranium; species Geranium rotundifolium. Next base: position 25,818,181 of record OY987311.1, on the reverse strand, counting down.
AAAGTGATCGACATGGCTTGGAAATATGCATTGCACAACAGTGATATCAAACTAAGGGAAATGCTTTCTTCTCATCTAATTGGTAATTATTCAATTTCTAGGGTCTTGTGTGATCTATTAGGTGAGATTGGTCATAGCATTAATGGTAGTTATGAGCTTGTCTTTTCCTCAACATGCCTAATATGATTCAATGATTAAGCTATTGTGTAGATACTCTCTTGTAAATGTATTTTCAATTTTTGCGTTGTTGTATAATTTGAGTCTTTTATTTTTTGGGATCGAGTCTAGCTGTGTTCGCATAAGAATTTGTGGGCATTCCATTCTGATAAGCCCTCAGGAGGACCCAAACTCTTCCTACGAGTTACCTCGGGGTTTAATTCGGTAAAATAATGTATTTAAAAATTTGTAGATTTTACTTCTAGTTTTTATTTTTGTTCTTTTTCTCGGGATGAGAAAAGGATAAGTGTGGAGTGGTTGGTGTGGTCGGATATTGTGTATCCAACCTAGTCAAATCTCCTCATTTTTATCCTCATTTTTTCCCGAATTATTAGTTTTAAATGAATAAATGCTACTTTATCTCACAAATGGTTCAAGAAATATTTTTGATGAAAATAGGTCGAAAAGAGAAGAAAAGAAGCTGAAAATGCAAAGTCGGGAAAATAAGAGCAAGGTTGATGGGTCAGCCGGCCGGATCCCACGCGGCAGGTTCGGCTTAACCCAGAAACCCATTGCAATTTGGAGCAAACTGGAGGGAAGGTACCGGAAGCTCACCCGGTCAAGCTTGAGAAGCCTGTCGGGTTGACCTGCCGGATGCAACCCGGCAACCCGAGCTGATGTTGAAGGGAGAAGGCGAGGAGCTCACCCGGTCACCTTGGAGAAGCGTGCCTGGTTAACATGTCAGATATCACCCGGCAGGTTCCCTTAACCCGGCAACCCGATGATAGTGCAAGAAGAAAAAAAAGTGAACCTGCCGGGTTGACCTGTCGGGTCCCACCCGACAGGCTCACCCGGCAGGCTGGTCAAAATAGCTCCTAAAATCTTGGGTTTTTTTATTTTTGAATGGATTTTTCCCCACCTATTTTTACCCACACCTTCTAACCACAAATCTATCACCCTTTTATCAAAATTTAGATTAGGTTAGGTTAGAGGTAGAGAAAAGAGAAGAGTTGTGGGTGATCACTTGGAGACGACTTGAAGGCACGAAGGAGGAGAATTCGAGGAACGACATTGAGGTTGGTGGTATAGTTTAGGGTCATTTTCAAATTGTAATTGGGTTTAGTTTAGGGATTCGTATTTTTGGGATTGTGTTGATAATTGGGAATTGAGTTGGGGTACCTTTTTTTTTATGAGCTTGGTGTTTGTGTTGGATTGCATATTTGAAATGACGATTGCCATGGAATTGTTGATTTATGTTTTTGATCACATGAGTAGCTAATTTATTTGTTGGGGTTTTTATGTGGAACGGGAAATGAATTGAATGGATTTAGGATGCATGATTTAATCTGGGAGTACGGGAATCGGGATCCTAACTACATAACTTAATGCTTCGGGTAGGTCTGGTGATTGAACAAATCTGGGAAGAGAGGCGATAGCAATCGACCTAGGTAGATTTTAGTAGTTGGGACTCAGATCTACATTATTGCCTATGGTAATAATGGATACGAGAGTAAATGCATATAGGGTGCCAACGCCGAAAGCATGTGAATTATAGGATCCTTAGATCGATTACCTGGGTTTTCGACCTGAGCATGATCACCTTCGACTCGAATAGGTAATTGAACCCTTGATGACCGAAGTACTGACCATTTTGGGTAAGACCATAATTGACACACCCTGGTGACCTATTTAACTTTCTCAAGTTATATTTATGTATTCAAGTTCATTTCATATCATTTCCCTGGAACCATATTTGACCCTGACTTATTCATTTAGTGATTTGTGTGTTTATTTTTATGAATATTTTTAACTTATATTTTTACAAAACCAAAACCAATTTTTGATCGCTTAGACCCGACATATTAGACACTTGTACTCTGATGTTCAACAACTAACGGTCCTCGTGGGATCGATAACTCGGGGCTTTAAAATGCCCTATATTACTTTACGACTAGTGCACTTGTCGTGTGCTCGGGAGCGAGTAGATTTCCACTTGCCGAGATTTTCTCCCGTCAGCTACTAACAGGATGTCCATTGGTACTTGTCTGTGGTATATTTTTGAGGTAATCAGGGGGAGATGGTTGTGGTTACTTGGAGTTGAAAGAAAGTGCTGATGATTATAACATTGTTCATGACATTCATCTCTGAGACGTTAATGGTTTGAGATCTAGTGTTATGTTTATTTGGTTCTTGTCTTTGTTATATTTTTAAGGCAACCAGGGGGAGATGTAACATGGTAACATGTCTCGAGACTTGTGTTGACTTCAGACAAGAACATGTTGTAACTTACTGTGTGACGTGCTTGTTGTGTGACGTGCTGCGAAAGAAGGTTAAGATGCGTGGACATGCTGTGTGAGACGCTGCAAGTATGATCGAATCATCAAGAAAAAGAATCGATAATGGATTGATGATTGCGCTATGATTGTTCGCGGAAAACTAACAACGACTTGAAGATGTTCGTCAAAGCTAGAGACGTTGCTAGAATTGTGCTTGCCTAAAAAATAGCCAAAGGGGGAGATTGTTGCTACGTTTAGTATTGGCATATTTTTTAGCGCAAGATAAGATATCAGACCAACATGTTGTAACACATTTGGTATGACATGATGCACTCAGAAATAGGAAAGTTGTCGCGATTTCCTATTTAATTCACAGAAGTATGGCGCGCAAGGGAATTAAGTCACGACAAGTTTAGAAAACTTCTAGCTGTAAATATTACTCGTCAGCAAGGCCAATTAAGGTGGCAACGTCAACCTGTCAACTTGCCAATAATGAAGAGGCGGCAAGGGTATTCCTATTTGGAGTTGAAGACCAAAATAGGCATGTGTAGTTGCTAAACAAGCAAGTGCTTCCCCCATAGAAACTTGGACGCTTTTCTTTCTAGACGTTCCTCTGAACGTTATGTTCGACGTTCTGCTCAACGTTCTGTTCGACGTTCTGCTCGATGTTGGGCCCGTAAACAGTTGTCAACAAGCACCCGATAACGCGCAAGTGCACATGGTCGTTACAAGTAATAAAACCTGGTAAGCACAGGGTCGAATCCACAAGGACCAATAAGGGTTAATTCAATTTAACTAACGCTATCAAGTGAAAATTAAAATAGACAATTTATAAAGAGGTTTGTTGATTTATAAATTACAAACGCTTGGGAGAGACTATTCACTAAAGAAAACCATAGATGTTAGGCCAAACTGAATCATAATCATGTCGATATTTATGAATGAATTCTCATGCACACACTTGAAATCTATGCAAACAATTATACTGACACCCCCTCTCGGTATTGGTGTCAGCCTAGACTCGGGAAGTTCATCATCCCTCTCAGGTAGATAGACACCACGAGCCTGCATTATCACAATAATAATGGAATCGGGGTTCCTAAGAGTTGAACCCCGACAAATTAAAGCATGTATATCACCCACCGGCCCTCTCAGACACAACAACGTGACTCAAACAAACAATCAATATTCTTCAACATCAATCACAAGCATTAAGTACTTTAATTCACCAAAAAGTATGCATAAACAATTCTATTCATAATTATAAAATCATCATAATTCCAGTTCAACACCTAGCATCCATGATCACGGGTATTTAGCCCATGATCACGGTGCTATAACCAAAATCCATAAAGATAAATACACAACTCGAGTTTAAGGAATGAGAACAAAGAACCCTAAAACCCAAAAGGTTGAAGAACACGAATCGTTGAATCCCTCTCGATTGTTGATGTGTAGCTTGCTTGATCCTAGCCCTTGAATCTCCCTTAAATTGAATTCGAGCTCCTCTCGAAGTCCCCAATCCTCTCCTTGGTTGATATGGTGTTATACTATCTGCTCTCCCAAACCGTGGTGGCTGGCTTAGTTCAATTGTCGTGTGAAAACTCAAATTTTTGGCCCCCTCCTTCAGAATTCGTGTTTGGCTTTTATATTTTTTTCTGCGTCTAGGACTTGTAACGATCGTTACACCATCGTTAAACCTCCGTTGGATCATCGTTACAGCTTTCTGTCTTCGAATTCCCTTCGAATTGACATATTATGGGCCCAAATCGGAAGTTCGGATGAGAACTCTACACCACTCGAAAGTATTAGACCATTTTCGCCCTCTTCCTGACCTCTAATGAAAAACCTTTCTTCATAAGAACTGTAGATCTTTTCTTCCTCTTCAATTTAGATATAACATTTTCTTGATTTGGACTTCTGATGTGGAAGTTATAGCACTTTCAATTTATCTGGTCTCCAATCCCGATATCTGTTTTAGTGCTGCCTTTCAGTGCTGTTTTGAGCTTCTTCCCATGAGACTTAGAGAAAACTTTCTCCTAGAGAGTTGTAGATTGCCGAGTTATCTTAGATTCTATCTAAACTTTGGGTCACGTCGGATTAAATATGAGAAAGTTGTGCTCTCTGAAAGATTCTGCTGCGATTCTGGCTCTGTTTTGACCATTTTCACCTGTATTCTGCACATTCACACCAAACATACCCGAAGACGTAAAAGTGCCACAAAGATCAATAATTTAACACATCGAGGGTGAAATAACACTTAGAATGGGGGTAATAGATATCATAAACGTACATTTGATGCGACCGCATCACTCGACGTTCTGCTCGACGTTCTTCGTGCACAAATTATTCAGAGCTCCTAAGCGTGTTGGACTAGCGTGTTGGGAGGGTGTATGTTTTGTTAAGAACCATGTACTCGACAAACATCATTCAAGAAGAATTGAGTGTTTGATCGATTAGGGTATTTTGTACGTGATTGAAGATTCACAAATACTATTGAAGACAAAGATATACCGATCATAGGCTTGCTCGAAGGGTGGATTTGAGAGGATCTCAAAGACAGGGGGAGTTCTTGGTCGAGGTGGTTCACTGTGAGGTAATAGTAGCTTAGGACAATAGCTAGTTGAAGCTTGAAGTTGTACTATTAACTACCATATAGTGCAAACTTTTTCACTAGCAGAGTGCCTTCAGACGTAGGTGTGGAGTCACCGAACTGAGTAAAAATATTGTGTGTCTTCTGTTTACTATTTGTTTATTTACTGTCCATTATCTGCGATCTGGCAAGTTGTCAAATCAAATGTTACAACATTGTGTTCGACATCTTGTCTCTGCTACGAATCAGAATTTCATATTCTTTTTTCATCCCTACAAAGAAGGCATAGTTAGATCGAATTGCATCATCTCCGCCCAGACTTGCCTGGAGATGTTGTTGGCATCTTCGGCCTTCTTGCGAGCTTCCTCTACCTGATTCTTTGCTGCATTAACTTGAGTTCATAGTTGTGCGTTATCCGCTTGAAGTTGTAAATGACCTTAGAAGGAATTGAGGAGAAAAAGGAGGCATGTTCTCTCGGCTTCGGCGACTGAGGGTCTTCACTCTTGAAATCCCGGATATTTCGTTCTCTGTGAAGCTATTTTTTCGTTTTCGCTCTCAGATACAATTGCCATATCTTGAAGTTGACTTGGCCTCGGCCTCTACCCTGTAGGGCATATTCAAAATATTTGGATCCGGGTTATCGTGGTGGTGCAATTGAATCCACGCATTCATCTCTTGTTCAACGATTTTTTTTGTAAAAAACATGAAAAAAATTGGTAAAAGTTAATTACATAAAATATAATAAAATTATGAATTTTGGGTGGTCTGTGTAATCTTTCACGTGAATATCGAGGAAGGTCTTCAAACGCTTGGGGAACATCGTATTGTTGCTTACCGCGATTTTCTCCTCTTAGGTTTTTCTGTTTTCTCCTCTTAGGTTTTTCTGAATGATTTGGCCCCGGTCATGTGGTTCAATTTGTTACGATGTTTCCGGATGAGGCTCATATGATCACTATCTTGCAAATAAATCACAAAACAAGAGTTTAGTTAGAAATCAATAGTGGAAAAAAAATAAATAAGTACCTTGTTGTAGTCAAAGTGTTGAACGAGACTGCATCATTCGTCCTTCTTCTTTCTGAAAGTTCATTGAATTTCATTGTTGTTTAGGACGTGGGAGATGTATTTGTCATAGAACGATTTCATTGTTGTTCTCTCATTGAAAGACGCCGCACATGCATCATTCATCCACTTTTGCAGCTCGGGATTCTCATCTGTTTGAAGTAGAGGCGTTTCTCCGAGGGGAGGTGTGTTTGGGAGAACTGGGGGGATTAGGAGCCGCTTTCCAGAGAAGTATCGACCGTCGAAGGAGATAATGGCTTTTAGGGATTCCTTGTGGTTTGTGTAGTGTATGAGACTGATTCGCTTGCCTCGGCCTGTTGTTAACCTAGCTATGTCTGCCCCCAAAAGTTTGCCATTTTGAGAGAACACAATGAGCTTGGAGGCTATGAAGGTGGATAATATGTTGCATACAAAAATCGATGTAGCATGAGGTGGGTAAGCATATAATTTGTATAAAAGAAGATTTTGGCTGAGGGGTCGAGCGGCGCCAAGACGGCGTCGCAGAAGTGTGAGGGACGCGAGAGCCACTCATTAGGTTTTTGCTCTTGAACTAGGGATAGTAACAACACATACAGTGTAAGGACCTCTCCCGGTCGGTTAGTCGAAAAAAAAAAAAAAAAAATCGGAAAAATTTAAAATTTTCGACATGGACCTAAATGAACCTGAATTTGACTCTGAGGGTCAACTCGGACTTAAGTTGACCCCAAAATCGACCAAACTGAGTCCCAGACGACTCAGGGCAACTTCTGGACCATTTCGGGAAAAGTTGACTTTTTGCCGAAAAAGTCAATCGAGAGCCGTTTTGAGCCGTTCGAGGCTCGTTTTGAACTCAAAAAGCTTAACGGTCGTCGCAGCGATCTTAGTTGGGTCATTTTAAGTCAGACAGGACGTTTTGCTGAAATCTCGAAAAACGTGCCCGAACGGGGCCCGAAACGTCCGATTTTGGAAAATCCGACCGGAAAATATTTTCTAGGATATATTATGAGTTGGTGGTTGGTGGGACCAACCACTTTGGACACTTGTCACAAAATGGGTGGTGGAACAAATATATGTGGATGAAATTGGTTTAAGTGAATTATATTAGTTTTTTTTAGTTAGTTTTTAATTAGTTTTTTGTGTGGGCTTTAAGAGAGAGGGGAGTAGTCTCGGCTGAACCAAAAAGGAGAGAGAAAGAGAGGGTGTTGGCCAAGAGAAGAGGGGAGGAAGAAAGAAGAAGAAAAGAGAAAAGATTGTGGCGATTTCCCGACGTTCCGACCGTCCAAACGTCTTGATTTTTGTGTGTTCGGGTTCTCCTCGTCGTGGGCTACAAGAGGTATGTTTTGGATTCTCATTTCCTTGAGTTTGGATTTATGGAGTTGTGGAATATGGATTGATTGAGGTTGGATTAGTGTTAAGGGGGTAATTTGGAGCGTTTTGAGACAAACGGGAGGTTTGTCCGGTGACCGGGAGCTCGCCGGAGCTCCGGCCGGTCACCGGAGGTGGGGCCCGCGTGCCCGGAGTTCGGGTTTTTACGTGTTATGCAATCCCGGAAAATCCCTAGAACACTAATTCGTGACTTTGGAAGAAATTGGAATTAATTTGGCTAAAATGTGTTTGTTTCGCTAAACTTTAAAGTCGAGATTAAATCCCTCGGAAGTCGGAACGTAATTCCGTCAATTTTATTGGTGATCTCGAATTTAATTATGCGCGTAGAATAAATTTGAGAATTGTTGGAATTGAATTGTGGGAAAAGATTATTTATTATTTGAGGAACCTTAATGACGGGATTGAGTCGCTCGGGCGTCGGAATTTGGTTCCGTCGATTGCGTTGGACCCCTTGAATATAATTATGATTTGTTGATGCAAAAATGGAATTTTTCGGGGTCCCGAGGTCATTTTAGCGTTTCCGGGCAGATTCGGGAAAGTGTGCGAATTGGGTCGTTCCGGGTCCTTTTTGGCAACTCGGTGTAATTAGGAAGTATTGGAGTGATCGGGACTCATTGGGGTGTACTTGGGCGTTAGTTTCGTTAGAATCGGACTTCGATCAATTGCTAAAGTTTGTGCGTTTGTCGTTATTAGATTCTTCCATCGCTCGTGGAAAGGGAAGGATTTAGACGTGGTGTCGCGAGAGACTTGGAGCTAACGTTGGATAATTATCGAGGTAGGGAAAAGTAGCCGTATATCCGTACATGACTTGGGAAAGTTACTAGTAATTGCATGTGGGCACCTTTTGTGTTCTTAGTATATGTATGTGTAGAATTGCATGTGGGCACCTGGTTGTGTCTATAGGTTGATTATACTACAGCGACGTGCCATTCCGCTGTATGCTTTATTGGGGGTGTTACCGCTTTACTCCTTGCGTTTGGTTTGAATGTGTTATGCTTGTTCAATTGTGAGTAATGGTAAATTGTGATTTGACGTGTTTGAAGATGTCGTGCCTTAACATGTAAATTGAAATGATTTGAGTTGAGTATATTCTTCACTATGGTTGAACTGTATTGTGAGTAAATGGTGAATGCGATTTGATGTGTTTGAAGATGTTGTGCCTTAACATGTAAATCGAAATGACTTGAGTTGATTATTTCTCTCCTGTGGTTGAAATGTTTTGTGGATGATGGTTACGGGCGGGAGCCCAGTGTGTGTGGATGTTGGTTACGGGCGGGAGCCCAGTGTGCGTGGTGGTTTGTGTTTGTTGCTGGTTGACGCCCAGGTGGGAAAGATACGTCCGTGATCTCCGTTCGGGTGGGGTAGATTTGCGCTCTTACCGCGCTTCTCCATCCATGCCGCGAAGAGGCGTCCACGCCTTTCGATTAGCAATCGAAGAAGTGGGGGGGCAGACCAGGCCCAGACAGCTAGCCACTGTAAACTGGCGGCCGCGAAGAGGTTTCACGCCTACGACTAGCTATCGAAAAGTGGGAGGCAGACCAGGCCCAGACAGCTTGCGACTGTAAACTGGCGTGTTATAGGTTGCATCACCTGGTCGTGTAGACCTTGTCCAACACCGTGCGTGTTTGGCAAGATGGACTCGACGAAGTACCCGGATTGTTGCCTTTCCTTGAGTGAAAGGTTTGTTTGATTGATGTTGCTTGGTTGATTGTGTGATGATTTGAGTATTGAGAATGAGACGAAATGTTTGGATAATGGTTGAGTTTTACTAATGATCTTTTTCGAACTGTGCTTATGTATCACCCTGTCAATTACTTGTATGCCGTTGTCAGTCGGGTATCCGTTGCGGTGAGCGTAAATGCTCACCCCCTGCTACTCTTCCTGCAGACAGGTGAGGATCGTGATTGTGGATAGGAGGACATCTCGAAGCTGGAGGAGCTGGAGAGTCCGGGTTGTTTTGGGCGTGTTAGTTGACGTACAATTTAGTGTCGATGTTTTGTTGTTTCTTGATCATACTCAGAGTCTCTGACTCGTGTTGTATATTCTTTTGAGCAGTTATAAAATTCGCGGTTCATTGTATTTGTGTTCTTTTTATTTGGTTACTATTACTGTTTCAGTTGTTTCGGACACTGATTCCTCGTTCGCGTTCAGGGCTCGGTCTCTACCGAATTTGGGGCGTGACATACAGTGTCGTACGTCGTTTCCAACGCTTGAAAGTAACGGTGTACCGTCACCTTGTATAGGTTGTTATTATGGAAAAATTTGATAGTGACTCAAGTTCGATTATAACCGTCATTGACTGAATATTTAATGAATTGAACTCGAGTAACTCGTTAAGTGTTAAACGCGTATATTGTTGTTATGTTTGTTACTAGCTTATTTTTTAGGCGACACGAAAGATGTCGAGCATCTGGTCAGAAAAGATGTCAAGTGTTTAGTCTCAACATCTTTCGTGACATTTGTGGATCGCATCATCGAAAAGTTTCCTTATATAGGAGACATATTGCTATTGGAAATATCCAGCTGTGTACAAGACTTTTGGTAAGCCTTGATTAAGTCATGATTCTGGAAAACTTCCTGTCGTGATAGAGACTCTGAAAAGATATCAGCGTTAAGGATTTGGGAAACCTAAATCGACTAGGATTATGGTAACCCTAATGCGTTCCGGAATTAATTTTGCACCTGCTATAAAAGCTTAGGCTCCACCCTTAGCAGCGAGCGACTACCTTGTAGTTTCTTCGGTAAATACACAGAGCTCTTAGACGTGAAGGACTGGCTTGCTGAAAGGTTGTGTGTTCTACGAAGGACATTTGTGTATCACTACCAGAATTGGAAGATCAAGTGTGAGTGATTATGGGTTTCTTGTGAATGCGTGATTGAAGGTTCACGTACAAGTGCTTAACAGCGACTTGTTGAATCCGGGCAGTGCGAGTGCTCGTAGAGTGGAATCAAGACGGACTCTTGGATTCAGGGGGAGTCCCTGAGATATGTTTGCACTAGTAATAGTAGCATAGGGTATTGATATGTGTGATGATCATGTATACTTGTATGTTTTGACTCATTACCATATGATGAAACATTTCCACTAGCCGAGGGTCCCCAGACGTAGGTGAGATTGCACCGAACTGGGTAAACAATCATGTGTGTCGTTGTATGTTGTTTACTATTTTATATTGTGCTTGTTTGAATCTGTTTGCTGACAAGTTGTTAAGAACATTGTCTCAACATTGTTCATGACATTATTCTTGACATCTCGTCTAATTAAATTAATCAGAATTTGATATACAATACTCATATTCCACGAACAAAACTAATATTTTATAAAATAATATTTCTTAAGACACTTATATTTAAATGTAATTTTTTGAAATTATCCGCAAACCCCAGCACACGCTAAAATAAATAGGACATATCATGATCCCGAGAAGAGAGAGTAATCAATTAACCACTGATTTTTTAAATGTACAATGTCATTCGAAGTAAAATTATTCTGGATCATCTCTCTCATCATTATAACAACTCAATTATTAATAAATTAGATGACAATGACATGGATCAACTATAAAACTCTCTTTGACCCACACCAGACAGACAAGGTCATTGACACCACAGCCAAAACCATTGGAAATATTAAAGAGGCTGCTGAAGTTTCAAAGTTTGTTTGAGGGATAAATATTGTATTGTTGCTATTCAAATCAGAGTTAGTACACAAATGCTCAATTAACAAGTTCAGAAACTTGCACACATGTGGTGCAGGTCGTCTCTTCTACTAGCTCGTTGTGATGTCTTAGGTATAGCATTTATATTCCTATTTTCCCAACTGCCCATAATTAATGTCATTTGCAGAAAATTGGGGTTTTCAGCCCACGTATTTAATTGAATCATAGACTCGAGACTTGCCATAAATACAATATTTTTGGGGATGACTAAGATATGTCTTAGAATTTAAGAGTAAATTGTTCAAATGTTAGGATCTTCCTAGTTTAAGGTTCACACTTCAAAAGTCTATAATGGGTAAGTGATAAATTTTGTGCATATATACTTGAATTTGGAATTAAATCTCAATTAACTTGTGATGTTAATTTGGCAAATCTGGGGATGTTAATTTGGGATTTAAGAAGGTTCATTCATTGATTATGAGTTTTTTTTTTGTCTGTAACTAAAGTGGGAAAACATAGAAGTCACGTTAAATAAGAGATTTATAAAAAAATTTGGATAATGACACTTTGTTTCACCTAATTATAGCGAAATGACACTTTCATACTTTACCTATTTTTCTCTATTTTTTAGTACCCTAACAATTATTTTGTAACAACATCCTCTAAAATGCCTAATATACCTAAAATACCCCTGATTCAATTGAAAACAAATAAAATTGAACTAATAGTGAAATCAAATTGGTTCAAATTGGGTTGGTTTAAATCAGATTCATTTACCCCACCATGGGTATTTTAGGTATATTAGGCATTTTAAAGCTAGGTTGTCACAAAAAAAATTGTCAGGGTACTAAAAAGAGATAAAAATAGTTAAGGTATGAATGTGTCATTTCGCTATAGTTAGGTGTAACAAAATGTCATTATCCCTGAAAAAACTTTTATAAATCCCTTGTCTTTTACAATAAAAATATTTTTAATTGTTTGGGTTTTGGGTACCACGAAAGCTCGCTGCCCTTGCCTCCGACAGCCTTCACCGACGCCAAATTCAACCTCCGACAATCCTTCAGGTCTTCGGTAAACCCAGACACACATGAAGGACATGATTTGAAAATTAAGAAACTAACCAAAGACATTTTCATCTTTTCACTTTCATCCAAAAAACTTAAAATGTAGAAATTTATGAAACTTGAGTGTGTTAGAAATAGTCAACTCTTAGTTGGGTGTAGTTAAAGTGGACAACAATACAACATGTATATTTTGGTGTAGCTAAGAGTACTTTTTCCAAAAAAACATATATAATATTTGTAGTTTATTTTCAATTCTTGCAACAAAAAAATCTATAATACTCAAACAAATAAGCAATAGTAAAATCAATGACAAGCACATTAAAATTTTAATTACCTAGTTCGTATAACGCGTCAAGTGTGTCCATTGATAGAAGAGAAACATTTTTATTAGAACGAAACAGTACAGACTGAGTTCTCTCGAAGGATCATGCTAGATTATATTAGTGTAATAATTTATAACACCACCCATTTCGTAGTTAGAAACAGAAGCATGAAATCTAATATGACAAGTTTTTGGTTGACGATTTTTTGTGACAAGATTTATGGTTGAGCACCCTAAACTCTAAACATCCTAATGTATTATTTTTGTTATGCAGTTTGTCATGACGACTCTTTCACAGTATATTTTACTGTCGAGTCAGGAGCCACTTTGCACCAAATTTCCCATATTGAAAAAAAAATAATTAAATTGAATTGTTTTCCTCAAAAGGTACTCTAGAACTCAAATTACCTTGTGATTCTTTTTGCTCTTATGATTAGGGTTTGTATTCTATATAAGTGAAATTTAATCATCATAACAAAAATATAGAGGAAAACCCTAGCCGTCACCCTGCCGAAATTTTCTCTCCTTAGTCTTACTCTCTACAAACGCTAAGAAAATGAAAATAAATCCAAAATGGTAAACTATATTTTCATTAGATATGTATCATATAGTAACGCATATCAAATTATAACGTATGGATTTAACAATCCTAAGATAAACAAAACACGATAATATAACCAAATAATGTGTCATTTGTTGAATATATATTTCCATTCTAGAGGAATGAAGTGATTTAGGGTTAAACGATAATTAGAATGGTTGATGAAAATAGTAAATACCTATAACAAAAGAACTCCAAGTCTAAGAAGTCAAAATTCTTCGGCATAGACTTACTAGTTTATATGATAGAGGTAAAGCCTCAAATTCACAAGCAAGTTATAGGTATATCGGAAAATCCTTTATAAAAGTAAGTTATCTAAAGCGAAATTAAAGTATATTTAATAATTAGTGGAGCTTCTTTTGGGAAGAAAGTCATTAGGCTCAAAGTAAATTTTCAAATGGAAAATGGAAGCAGATGACACTATAGACAAATGTACAAGGCCATGATAGTTATAAAATTTTATGAACAAAAGGAAGACATTGATTACTTTGATACATATTGTTATTGTGCCGAGATTAACTTTCATTAGGATGATAATTTTGTAAATAAAAGGTTAGTTCTATACGTTATTTTAATGAATATTTGTATTGAAAATTAAGCAAAACAAATCGAGTTTATCCGAACTCAAGATTGTCTATTTTTTCGAGCCGAACTTGAACTTAATTGCATAACCTCGATCAAGCCTGAGTCGAACCGAACCCTTGAGTTTGACATGACTCTGCTCGCCTTTTGAAAAAAATGTTCGGTTTGAACTCGAACGAGGTTATTCAACTAAACTCGAGATCGGCTCAAGAGAAAATAGACAAGCTCGGGCTTAACTCAGTTCGAATCGGTTCGCTTAAATTTTAATACAAATATTTATTAAAAGTTAAAATTAATGTTAAATAAAATAATTAAATACTAAACGATCAAGCTCAAGACTTGCTCGACTTGATTCGACTCATCTATTTTCGTTTCAAATATTTATTAGAAAGTAAATAATATACAACTAATTAAATATTAAACAACCCTGCTCACGAGACTATTGAGATTTGAAAAGTCAAGATTAAACTCAGCTCATTTATTAAACAAGCCCAACCTTTTTCTCAAATTCAACTTGAGCTCGATTATAAAATTATATCAAGTCTCAATTGAATATTTAACGAATTGAATTCGATCAACGAGTTAAGAACCCAGCTCATTTACTACCTTTAACCTTGACCAAAGATATTAATTTCAATCTAAATGTACTTTCTTCCATTATTTTTCAATAAAATGAATATAAATACTAAATATTTACGTAACTAATAATGACCACAAAATAACCCTTGTATTGTGTACTTTGATTAATCGTTGGAAATACAATATGAAAATAAATACCGGTATTTGGCACAACATGCACACACACACACACACTTTTTTTATATGATTTGTTGCTTGAGCTTCCATATCCATTCCTGAGAATTTCTCTCACATTTACAAGTTTTCAGCACTGATCAGGTTTGCTCAGAGATTTCAATTTCTGCTCATTTTCTTCCGCTAGAAACCGTTTTCCAGCATTTCCCTCTATTTTCCCTCGATACTCTCGATGCTGTGCAAAATCTTCTTATATGATTATGCTATGATGCTGCTGAAATTTCTAACTAATTTCTTATTTTCCCGAGAGCCAAACAGCATCGTAATTTTGTGGCATTTTTGTGTGGAAAAGGAATGTGGAAGCTGAGGATCGCCGAGGGAGGGAGTCCATGGCTGAGGACGACGAACAATCACGTCGGGAGGCAAGTCTGGGAGTTCGATTCCAAGCTCGGATCACCCGAGGAGATTGCGGAGATCGAGAAGGCTCGCGAGGACTTCCGCGAGGGCCGATTCGAGAAGAAGCACAGTTCAGATCTACTCATGCGCTTTCAGGTTTGTGTGTGTTCCGTTGGGCTATGATTGATGCGTGGACTTTTGTTTCGGTGGAGTAGAATACTGTGATTTTTTTGAATTTTGTAATTTTGATACTGGTTGATGTAGTTGTTTATGTGATGGCGTGTGATTAGATGTTTTCTTCTGAGAAGCTGTTAATTGGTGACCTACCAGGGGGCGGCTTCTCTGTCAGCGGTGACCTTTTGTGGGCCAGGGATGGTTGTGATTATTCTTAGAACTTGCTTAACCTTTCAAGGCGATCTAAACTGATTTGGACTTTGGAACTAAAATTTGACTTTGACACAGTATTGATACTCCTTGATTTGCATGTTTGGGATGCTTCTCTATAGCCACCGGAATCCATGTTCTTGAATAGATACAGTTTCACCTGCTTCAGTCCATGACTTCAATCTTACAAGCAAATCGAAGTCTCAGCTCTTAAAAATATATCTGGTTGTAGTTTAGCTTTGATTTTTGTTGACTCCAAGCACTGATATTAAGAAATAATATTGTTAGCCTGAATGATGAATTAGATGGTTGTAGTTTAACTTTGATTTTTGTTGACTCCAAGCACTGATATTAAGAAATAATATTGTTAGCCTGAATGATGAATTAGATGGAAAAATATGTTTTCTAGTTTGAATTGAGTTAATACTTTTCCTCGTTTAATTTTGGCAATTTGTAGTTTGAGGTGAATTAATAATTCTAATATTTGGTTTAAGAATCTCTTGCATTTGGTACTGACATGAGGCACAGACTGAGAAAACATAGCCCATATTCACTATTCAGAAGAAACTGTACTGTTTACTGTCATGCTTAATGAAAGTTGACTCTGTAGGGTTCTGTACTAATCAGTATTCACTATTTGTGAGCTAAAATGAATAGTTGTTATCAAATTGATCAACCATTCTCACTTTTTCATCATGCAAATCCATGCCATCAGTTCGTAGCACATAAAAAATGAAATTGATGTAATATAATAATTGAGTTTTAATTACTTTAATGGCTCTTCCAAACAAACTATATTCCTAGAATTATTGGTGAACTTCTTTTTCCAAATAATTAAGTGTAACTTCAGTATGAATTTCTTCCTTCAATGTTCTAAGTGATGGTAGAGTTTGATATAAACTTAGTGATTCCACCTTTCTTTCTTTCTTCCTCTTGAATTCGGAGTCCAAAAGTTTTTCCAAAGAGATGCTCGGATTCAAAATCAGCTGCCTTGCTTAATGTTACAATTGGATTTGTTTTATTTGAACAATGTTAATGTATACCGCTTAACGTTGTATAACATGTAGTAATAATATACATCAAATTTTTGCTAGATTATCTTCAGTATCTAATCCCCTCAATTTATACAACTCATATGTATAGTTCTTTAGTATTAGAACTTCGTTATCTAATTTTAATCATTTTTCAATGTTTCACGCTGTATAGTTTGCCAAAGAGAATCCAAGAGGTAGTGTATTACCCCAAGTTAAAGTAAAAGACACAGAAGATGTCTCTGAAGAGATGGTGACAACCACGTTAAGAAGGGCTGTAGATTTCCATTCAACTCTCCAGGCTCATGATGGACATTGGCCTGGAGATTATGGAGGTCCAATGTTTCTTATGCCTGGCTTGGTAACTACTTATCTTGGACCTTGTTCTTTTTCATGGTGAAAGATATGCTAGGTAGTATATGTTGTCACGCCCGTTGAAATGTCTTCGTTAACCATAACATTTTGTTTTGTGTAATATATCAGGTAATTTGTCTGTCCATCACTGGAGCACTCAATGCAGTTTTAACAGAAGAGCATAAGAAGGAAATGTGCCGTTATCTCTATAATCATCAGGTAAAGATGTTTTGTTGATTCTTACTGTGACAAACAATCATCCCACTTGTTATTTTTGAGGGATTAATCATTTAAAAAAATATTTTTGAAGATTCCCGAACATGTAAGAGAGCTGTCTAAATGTAGATGTCTGTAATTGCAGAATGAAGATGGTGGATGGGGTCTACACATTGAGGGACCGAGCACAATGTTTGGTTCTGTCTTGACATATGTTACCTTAAGATTGCTTGGAGAAGGAGCTAATGAAGGAGAAGGAGCAATGGAGAAAGGTCGTGATTGGATTCTGAGCCATGGTGGTGCTACTGCAATAACATCATGGGGAAAAATGTGGCTTTCAGTTCAGAACCTTACCTCATGCCTTTGCTTAAAGCACAAATTCAGTGTTTGCTTGTAGGTACTTTATGACATTGGTTTGATCCTTTTCCTTTTTCTTGGTGGCAATAGGTACTTGGAGCATATGAATGGTCTGGCAATAATCCCCTACCCCCTGAAATATGGCTGCTTCCTTATGCTCTCCCAATCCATCCCGGTACTTGGCAATTCACCGCCATCTATTTTTTTATCAATTATTTTCATATTCAGCTTATTAAGTTGATCTGACTTATGGTAGTTCCTGGTAGATAGTCAAGGGCCAAGCAGCATATATTAAGCTAAACTTTGAAATTATATATGGCTACATTTACAATTGCTATCTCAATTCTTATCCATAAAAAGTTAGACTAAATTATGCTCGTTCTTAAAAATATATATATTAAGAAACTATAAAGAAAATCATTGACAACTAATCTCCTTTATAATCTATGAAAAGGAAAGAAGCCCAGCCAAAAAGAAGCACCATATTTTGCAAAACATTGTTACATTCTTGCAAAACCTTGTAAGTGTTTGAACTACTATGAAATAGTTGATAGCAAGATTAAATGTGACACTTACAATTCATTAGAAAGAGATTTGATTTGCTTGTAGGAAATCATTGTTAGACAGACATGTTTATTGCACTATCCTCTCTTCACATACATCTGAGAAGAAAATTTTGTGAGCAGCCAATGTTATTAAATTTGTAAAACTTATTTCCAAGTCCTAACATTTGGATTAGTAAGAAAAGGCAAAGTTAGTTTTAACTTTTCTGACTATTGGCAAGGAAACTTGTATAAATTATAGGAAAAATGGGAAAAACATGTTCTGTATCATCACACTTTTATGAGAACGTGCCATGTACTTTATTAATGGTAAAACAGTATCGTGAATTTTGAGTTTCTGTGCAAAATGTGTGTAATTGACAAAATTACCCACAACATTAAGAATTATTAAATAAAATTAAAAAATTAAAAAGATTTTCTTAAAATATCTTATAACTAAAATTTGTGTCATCAAAGATGTAATTTAATTTTTTTAAAAAAATTATATTAAAAATATATATTTATAATTCTTAATATCATGGGCAATTTCGTTATTTTTCTACAAATACACACATTTTGCACAAAAAATCAAACTTACATCACCTTTTTGCCATCGACCAAGTACGCGGCATGTTCTTGCAACAATGTGATAGTATAGGGCATGTTTTTGCCATTTTCCCTAAATTATTGTCAATCACAGTTATTAAGGTTTTCTAATTTGGACTAATAGATACTTTCCTATTTGTAATGTGTATTTCTTATATATAGGGATGCACTCATAGTATTAGTAACAACAACAATCATCAATAAAACTTGAGATTGACATGGTATCAGTCTCTTTAACCTTTTTCGATCTTTGGATTAATTTTCGTGTGAGTATTGTTTTGCCCACTCGTTCCTTATGTTTTAGCGGGTCGGCGAGGCATTAGAAATTCCAATTTCACCCTATATTCAAACTCTCCTTCAAATTCGGCTACTGTTCATCAGATATTATTTACGCGTCACTGTTCATCAGGATTATTCACAAGCACAAAAAATTAACACTAGATACTATTTCTTTATTCTAATACTTTCTAGTTACATTTTTATTCTTATTCTGTTACCTATTTTAAGTAGGAATAATATATTCTAGGTCATACCTAATGTAGCCTATAAATAGGCATTCGTTAATAAAATAAAATATCATATTTTATTCTCATAAATTAGTTCAAGGAGGAGGTTCTGTCAAGGACGAGTCTGCTATTATCACTATTGGTTGTAAGGATAGTTTTAGGGTGTCTAGACCCATAACTAGATCTTAGAAGGAGGCACATAACATCGTGGTATCAGAGGCTTCTTTCCCGCAACTTGTGGAAGAGATGTCTTCGAAAATGCGGATTGAGATGATGGAAATTGAGATTGAAGCTCTTGGGAAGAAACAAATTGATCTATTGCTACATCTGGAGGACAAGAAAGCAGAGTTCTATAACTAGTATGCCTTTCCCTTTTGGAAAGAAACAATCTATCGCAAGGGAGAGATGTACGCGATGATGGATCAAGTGGACAATTGGCGTCGTTCGGAGTATGAGCTGAGGGAGAAGCTAGCTTTGGAGATCCAGAAACAAGAGCAGGTAGCGAAGTTATTTAATGAAATAGCAGAGATTCGAGCTTTAATGGAAAAACATCATCAAGTTAATCTTGTTGCCGCGAAAGAGAAGGAGCATCAAGCTGAACTCAAAGAGGCAAGAAAAAAGCTAGAAGTCGAGCTACAAGAAATGGAGACAATCATTTGGAATGTTCGAAACCTGTTTGTAGCTAAACTCAACAACAGTGGCTACGAACAGTACTTGGGGGACTCAACAACTTAATGGAAGAAGAAGAATATGAGGAGAAGAAATTGTGGTCCCAAAGAGCACATTCAACATCGACTTTAGGTTTGGCGTGGGAGATTCGACCACGACAGATTAGGATATTCCCATTTGATGGCGACTATTCAGACATATGGATCTTAAAATTTGTACTTAATGGCCACTACAATTCCGATGTAGGAGATATGAAGACTCCAAGTCCATGTCTCTTTGATATGATATTGGTAAGGGACATTAAGACCCAACTCAAGAATCGACCTCCACTATATTTGGGTGTAGGAAAATGGCGTACGAGAATTGACAACTCTTTACAAGTTAGTCACCTTGAAGACAAGATGTTTATTTCTGAAATGTTTCCATGTCAGTGGTATTCTCCAGGCGATGCCTCGTGGGAACTCCTTGAACATGACCTTGAGGACAAGCTCATCTCCGAGATGGGAAGTAATGATACAGATGCCTTCATTGGAAAGTATCATAGAAAAGAAAGGGAAAAGATAACGAGCAGCACCACCTAAATAAATAGAAAAATAGTATTTACTAAATATATGTTTCCTTATTCTAATACTTTCTAGTTACATGTTTTCTTATTCTTATTCTGTTACCTATTTTAAATATCAAATAATATATTATAGGTCATACCTAATGTAGCCTATAAATAGGCATTCGTTAATGAAATAAAATATCATCTTTTATTCTCATAAATTAGTTCAAGGAAGACGCTCTGTCAAGGACGAGTCTGCTATTATCACTATTGGTTCCAAGGATAGTTTTAGGGTGTCTAGACCCATAACTAGATCTTAGAAGGAGGCACATAACAATTTCCTAATTTGGATTGGTAAATACTTTCATATTTGTAATGTGTATTCCCTATATAAAGAGATGCCCTCATTGTATTATGAACAACAACAATAATCAATAAAACTTCAGATTGACAATTATAAACTGATTAGATTTCCAATAAGGTAGAAAAAACAGAGGAGCCAAGTACGAAAACAAAACAACAAATAAGAAAACAACATATGCAAAAGCTAACCCTAAGAAAATGTACAGGTCCAGACTAGGATACCAGACATATACCTAAGATAGCACATGGCCAGGGAATAAGGAATGGAGAACCTAATAATGACATTCCAATCTTTAGAGTGTACAAGAGTTGGAGGACTTTAAAAGTTATAAGTTCAAATTTGTTGATTTTAAATAATCGGTCACTTAAACAATATTGACAAATTTTGGTGCACTACAGGAAGAATGTGGTGCCACTGCCGAATGGTCTATTTGCCTATGTCATATTTGTATGGCAAGAGGTTTGTTGGTCCAATAACACCCACAGTTTTGTCTTTGAGAAAGGAGCTTTATACTGTTCCGTATCATGATATAAATTGGGACCATGCACGCAATGAATGTGCAAAGGTTGGTGCTATCATCTTCTATTGTAACCTAATTGTTGACACATTTATGCTTTTTGCATCACCTCGTGATTTTCTTTCAAATTTTTTTGGTAATAATGGTCTGGGTTTATACCATGAGAGGAAGTACATATTACATTTTACTAACACAACTTGGGCCAAGTGGTAAGAAGCTCACACTAATATATGTGAGGTCATGAGTTTTCCCGAAGGTCGGTTCAGGACGGGTTTTCCTGATTTGCTGATCAAAAAACATATTACATTTCATGCAGCCTTGAAATTTTGTTAGAAAAGTAGCAACATTGATGATGTTTTCGTCAGTCTTAATTGCATTTTCCTATGATTGGCAACAAAAGTATTATGAAGGTTGGAAACAATAAAAGAAAACAAAATGACAAAAGGTAGTTAGAGAGATAAATAGTAGTAATATAAAACACACTCGAAGGTGATTCTGCTAGTGGTTCTAAAGTAAAAGGTAGGGCCAGGACTTGTAACAATCAAACAAAAATAAAATTGCTACTATTTAGTTTTCTTGAATTACTTTCTCTTAAAAATGTTCATACATTCTTAGATTGACAACGGATTTGCTGTTATGTCTCTGTTGCAGGAAGATCTATACTATCCACATCCACTGGTACAGGATATACTTTGGGAAACTCTTCATAAGGCAGTAGAACCTATTTTGATGCACTGGCCTGGCAAGAAGTTGAGAGAAAAGGCCCTTCGATCTACAATGGAGCACATGCACTATGAAGATGAGAACACTCGTTATATTTGCATTGGACCAGTAAACAAGGCACGCATCTCTCTTTTATGTTGAAGAATTGTAGAGGATTGATTTGCTTGGCTATGCGAGTCAATAACTGACTTGCTCTGGTTGGCAGGGTAGATTTGGCAGCCTACTAGTTTTACACTTGCAAATTTTAGATTAAGACTTAACAGGCCTGCATTATACACTTTTCTATCATGTATAAATCTGTCGTGATGAGCCAGGAAATAAACTTTGATGTCAGCTAAAGTTGTGTTTCTTCCTGTTAAACTCAGGTGTTAAATATGCTTTGCTGCTGGGTGGAAGATCCAAACTCGGAGGCTTTCAAGTTGCACCTTCCACGAGTTCATGATTATCTGTGGATGGCAGAAGATGGCATGAAAATGCAGGTTTGTACACACCCTACCATGAGCATTGCAATTGCTGCTTTGTTGTGTTCCCTTCTGTTTGCTTTATGTACTGCACGCGTGTGAAACATTACCAGATTTTCATAATTTCTCAACAGAATAGAGTAACTGATGAAACAATTGTGCTTTGTATTCATTCGTGTAAGTTGTAAAATGACATGGGAATCATCCATCAATTATAAAGATGGTTAAGGCTCTATAGCTAAGTGTGACGCACATTTATTTTTGTCATAGAGAACTCTGAGATCTGCATGACCATCTACTGAAGACTGAAGAATTGTGTTGCAGGGTTATAATGGAAGTCAACTCTGGGACACTGCTTTTGCTGTTCAAGCTATCATTTCAACCAACCTGGTTGAAGATTATGGCCCAACTCTAAGAAAAGCACATATGTACTTGAAAAATTCACAGGTATTTTCATGTCTTTTTTCACACCTTTTTATGTGTGAAAGCACCTATATTGGACTTATTCATATATGAGTCTATTCCTGGTCAAGGTTCTGGAAGACTGCCCAGGTGACCTTGACTATTGGTACCGGCACATTTCAAAAGGTGCCTGGCCTTTCTCTACTGCAGATCATGGATGGCCCATCTCAGACTGTACAGCAGAAGGGCTTAAGGTCATGGCTGATCAAGTTCAAAATTACTTCTTAAACAAATGTTTATTCTCTTTGTCACGCCTTTATGGTTTTCCTTTTTTTGATTTTTCAGACAGTTCTCTTATTATCAAAAATTCCTTCAAAAATTGTTGGGGAACAATTAGAAGCAAAGCAATTGTATGATTCTGTGAATGTCATTCTTTCACTCCAGGTAACTTGTTTGTTTTACTTTGAACATCATTAACTGGCAATTGCATCTAGAGTCTCTTCAATTGCTGATAAACCTTCCACATGTTAACAGATGTTCCATTGTAATGATCATTGCGATAAAAAGAAATTATCAGACAGTACTTCCATCCCTCTTTTAGTGTCACCCTCATGATGTATTGCATTGTAAAATTTTCTGCTGTCCAACTGCTTTGCTTTTTTGACCAGTTGTGTAGTTTCAGCAGGACAAAAATTTGAATACTGATATGCTTTATTCTTCATTTACAGAATGCTGATGGTGGTCTTGCAACGTATGAGCTCACAAGATCCTATCCCTGGATGGAGGTAAATTTTATACAGACACAGCATTGCTCGTCTACATCATTCTACCAATTCTTACCTTCCACAAAAGTATACGTTGCTGTCAATTACAATAAAGTATTCATCAATAAGTCTTAAGATTGACAATTGCAAATGACATGCATTTCATTGCCACTAGGGGGGGGGCATCCTATAAATGTATTTGTCCGTGTCTCCATTGCGAATTATCTTCTTTTTTTCTTTATCTTACTATAATTATATTCTCCGTTTGTTTTTGTTATCAGTTGATCAACCCTGCTGAAACATTTGGAGACATCGTCATTGATTATCCGTAAGACACCAGAATTTTGGGTTTTAGTGGCTATCTTATTGAAACAAATTATTTATTACTAACTATATTTGCATTTTAGTTATGTGGAATGTACGTCAGCAGCAATTCAAGCATTGGTATCTTTCACTAGAGTGTATCCTGGACATCGGCCAGAGGAAATTAGACAATGTATTGAAAAAGCCACTAGATTCATAGAAAAGATACAGGAAGCAGATGGTTCATGGTTAGCTCCTCTGGGAACCCTTTGAATTTATCAGATGTTCATAGGCTTAGTGTTTTCTTGAATAGTTTTTGTAACTGCTTACAGTTCATATTCAATATCTTCTCATTAAGATTCCATAATCCATTAATATATTTCACCTCAAATATTTTATTTTCTGAATAGGTATGGTTCCTGGGGTGTTTGCTTCACCTACGGTACATGGTTTGGGATAAAAGGATTAGTGGCGGCAGGAAAGAACTATAACACTAGCTCTAGCATTCGTAGGGCTTGTGATTTTCTGTTGTCCAAACAACTTGCTTCTGGTGGTTGGGGAGAGAGTTATCTTTCTTGTCAAAATCAGGTTCAGCCTCTCTTCTCCTTTTTTCCTTTTATATTATAATTAGTAACTCTTTGTGAGCATGACATGTAAATTTTGCTGTGCGGATAGCTGCTTGTTTGGTTCTATAGTGCTCATTGCTAGAACTGCAATACACTATTAACTGGCAAATCAAAATGGTAGTTACCCGTAAATGGTTCTCAGTAAGACTGTGCACCCTTTAAATGATTAAAATTGGGTGATGTTTTGAATCCCATATTATTTTTTACCAATTCACTTTTTAATATCTAATCCTTTTATTTTCTGTTTTTCTCTGCAGGTGTACACAAATATCAAAGGAAACAGATCTCACGTGGTAAATACTGGCTGGGCTATGTTGGCTCTTATTGATGCAGGACAGGTACTTGTCAAGTTATACCAAGTCACCTACAGATTTAACACGGGGTAGTTGAATTTGTAGCGAAAACTTATTAATTTAGGTGATTTATTTATTGAAGTAACCAACCTTTTAAAAGGTTTGTTTAGAAGCATGTTTTGGATTAGTTAACTGTAATAGGCGCCCACAACGTGATCATAAGCATACTTGAACCACGTCAACTAGATTTTAGATTGTACTGCATGAGTACACAATTATTGCATACATGACCTTTAAATTATTGGAGCAGGCTGAGAGAGACCCTACACCATTACACCGTGCAGCAAGATGTCTAATAAATTCCCAAATGGAAAATGGAGATTTTCCGCAGGAGGTAATTCTCCTACACTTTCCGAGCTTTTGCTTAATTGATTGGATTATAATCTTCAGATAAGTTGTATATCTATTCTCTACAAGCACCTGCCATCCGCTTATTGCATAGCATCCCTTGTTTATCTTAATTCCTTGACATCAAACTACCAGCATATGTGTTATATTACCTGTTACAACAACTCATTTCTATATGCTACAGTTATCCTCCATATAAACTAAAACAAATATATTGTCATGATGCAAGTGTTAAATTTGAGGGTTGCATATTAAATGTTTGTCAATGGCACCCTTCCAGCCAAATCCAAAGTTTGAAAACGAAATGTCTTAAAACTCTAGAAATTATACTTCCCATGCTAATAACATAGCATTGCATATTCGTATCAATCTGTTCACTTTGCACAGAAGAGTTCCTTTGAGTTGGATGATGATATAATGTTAACATAGCACATACAGATCCGTTTGTTATTCTTCGCTTTTGTTGGAAGCTATATTAGTAAAAATCTTTCTGAAAACATTGAGTGGCTTCAATATATGTTGCTTAACTAATAATATTCGGCCTTCATCTCTAATGCGGTATGATTAATAGTTCCTTTATATTCTCATTACAGCAAATCATGGGAGTTTTCAACAAGAATTGCATGATTACATATGCTGCATACAGAAACATTTTCCCCATATGGGCATTAGGAGAATACCGTAATCGAGTGTTGCCAGTTCTCTGAGATAAACATCTCAAGTGCCATTTTCAGGTATTGCACGATATTGGCATATTATATGACATGCATTTTCTGAGTTGTTGAGCTTGTTTTTTTAGAGTGATGGAAGCTTGTTTTTCAGGTATTGCACGATCTTGGCATATCATATGACATGCACGGTATCAATCTGTTTTCTTTTATTTGGTTTCAAATATAAAGATCGTCTAAGCTATGTGTGGCTAGTGATCACAATTATGTCTAGCTTTGTTTAGTCTTTACCCCATTTGGTTATGTTAGTAGTCCATTGCAGCAGACTATTCCCGTATATTGTTTGTAATATGCATGTCAATGAGCAGTTGGCTTTACGAATCAACGGAAAAGAAAAGTTACTAGATATACACACAGTAAAAGAAAAGTTACTAAATATGCATGTGTGTGTGACATGCAAACCAATAAAAAAACACAAACACAATTACAAATATTATAGCCATTCCCTCTATATTCAGCTTCCCTCAAATACTGATCAACTCATAAAAATTATGACATATTGGCCTATGATTGGAAAAGAATTTGATCCATCTTCACCATAGGGATGGTAAAATACACAAACCCGATGGGTAATTCATAGACCCAATTATATTGGGAGCGGGACGGGTCAACAATTTCGGGTAATGAGGCAAACAAACGGGTATCTAGTCGGGTCAAGGTTAGGGTCGAGCTGACCAGTACCTACCCTCCCCGCCCCAAGTGTATGTTAAAAAATAATTATATTATATGTATAATTAAAAGAAAATGTCCCCTAATTAGAAATTATGTTCCTTTGTTTTTATCAATATATACTTCTTTATTATGTTTGATTTTTTGCGCATACACATTTAATTAATTTCTCATAATTGGTTTTAGTTGCACAGTGAGAAATCTCATGCACTGGAGTTTTAAGACTTCAAACACAATATTCCAATGGTATTTTTCTTTAAAATTAGAGTGAACCCTGAATTGATTTGTGATGTTGTAATAATTAATTCTTCTAAAACATAATGTGTCATGAAATGTTTTAGTGCTTGTTTTATATTATATACACGTTATCATGTTTATCATAAGATTCTACATACTTATTTTTATTAGCAAAATGATGTTTCGCTTAATGTTTCATGTTTGTATGTAAATATAATTTAGTGATGATCATGTAATACATTACGGGTCATAAGAGAAAGTTAGATTAACGTCTAATTTTGGGACGGGTCCAGAATTTGTAAATTACCCGTACTCGTCAGGGCGGGTTTCGGGACGGGTTAGATAGCAACATAAATGGGAATGGATGGGTTCGGGGCTAAGTGACCTAATTTCGGGACGGGGTTTGGATTACAAGACTCGCTCCAAACCCGCTCAGTGCCATCTCTATTCACCAAATCTACAGACTTTATGCCATTCAGGTTTGAAGATTTTACTACAAGTTTGAAGATTTTACAACTGCAAACTCAACTGGGAGTTAAAAATGTGCTTCAGTGCTTCAGCCGTTGAAATTCCCAACCTTTTCTCCAACATACAAGTAAAGGTGCATAGCAGAAAGGAGAGATATCAAATGAAAATGAATACAAATGGCTAATGGCTAAGAGTGACTCAAATTCCACAACTCATTTCTTCATGAACTATGAATTTAGGAAAATTACAAATCAGATCCACAGACATTAACAAAATCATTTGTTTCTTATAATTCACGAGAAAGAGAAGACGGAAAAAATGGCTGCTTCGTTGCCAAAATTCAATTCATGCGTGAACCAATATATAATAGTAAAAAAATTAAAACAAACAACAAAATAAATTACAATGAAACTACATACAATCCTATACAGCAAATGGAAAGTAGTATTCTCCATGAGGTTGTATTACCCTCACAACCCAACCCGATTTCTTCATGGAAACCCGTCGTAAACGATGGTCCATCCACCTCGACAACTCTCCGGTGACTGACCGGTCCCTCTTTGCATCGCCAGGTAGGTTCTTCATCGGATTGTTCCCAAAAATCTCCCACAGCAAAAGCACTTTCGAAACCCCACAAATCGCCACCGGTTTGATGAAAGGGAAGGAGGAGGATCAGGAGCAGGAGGAGAAAGAATGAAAATGGGAAAAAAGTAATGGCCCAATGGGTTTAGAATAAACTTAAAAATTTCCTAATTTCATGTTTTCATCGTATTGGTACTAAATGATCAGCATGATTTGTTTGTAAAATGGGGAGAGAAGGAGAACGAAAAAATTGGTACTAAATGATCAGCATGATTTGTTTGTAAAATGGGGAGAGAAGGAGAACGAAAAAATATAACAGAATTTGTGTGCAAAATGTCTAAAATGCTCTCAATAGCTTTGGTCTGTAAAACTGGTCTGATTGGTTCAATTGATATGATTATGAAATTACTATTTTACCCCTAATTGAATATCAATTTTACTGATAAATTGAGGACAAATCTGACTTTTCACTTATATAAATAATAAATATAATCCTTTAATATTTAAATATATATAATATTATTATTAATTATATATTATTATTATTATTAATTAAACCCAATTAACTATAATTAACCTTAATTAACCCTAAACCTACTTCATGCCGCAACTCCGGCCGGCGACCCCGACCGGCGACTCCGACCTCGGCGATTTCAGTCGCCGCGGAGGAGGACGCAGGGGGATGTCGCCATAGATCGTCGCGGAGGTCTTCGACGGTGAGGGAGGACGCGGCCACCGGACACCGAAATCGACGACTCTCCTCGAATCGGTGAACATTCGCGAGTAGGCCATCGCGAATCGGTGATGGAGGGTCGTAGCCGTTGCGAGGAGGCCGTCGCGAATCGGAGGTGATGGAGGGCCGACAGGACTGACGGCTACGGCTCTCCTCGCCGACGGCGAAACCACCAAATTCTCTCCAATCTCACTCTAGCGAGCTTAGCTTTGAGCTCTTCACCGGTCAGCGAAGGTTCCAGAAGCTGATTTGCGACGGCCTCCTCGCGACGGCTACGGTCACGGAGGAAGGTTCCGTCGAATCCGTCCCGAGGCCTCCGATTCGACGGCCACGGAGGAGGCGGTCAGAGCAGGCGGTGGGAGAAGGCGGTCGGAGCAGACGGCCGGAGACGGGAGTGGCGGCCGGAGCAGGACTGGTGGCGGAGACGAGAGTGGTGGGAGGGGAGTGTTTAATTAGGGTTAATTAGGTTTAATTAATAATAATAATAATAATAATAATAATAATAATATATAATTAATAATATTATTATATATATTTAAATATTAAAGAATTATATTTATTATTTGTATAAGTGAAAAGTCAGATTTGCCCTCAATTTATTAGTTAAATTGATATTCAATTAGGGGTAAAATAGTAATTTCATAATCATATCAATTGAACCAATCAGACCAGTTTTACAGACTAAAACTATTGAGGGCATTTTAGACATTTTGCACACAAATTCTGTTATATTTAACAGCCGTTACCTTAACTGCAACGTAAATAAACTTGGGGTATCGGCAAAAAAAGTTTTAAACTTAGGATACTGATTTCGAAATGAGTCAAAGTTAGGGTACTGACATGGAATTACCCCAATTTTTTAATTGACATAGTAATAATTTTATTTTTCATTTACTATTTTTTTAAAATTGTCGGGTTTGGTATGTAACTTTTTTGAAATTCTCACTGCCTCAATACCACCGTACTGGCAGCGCACAAGTGTGCAGCCATTGATAATATAACTTATTTTTAAACCAAACCAAAAATTTTAATTTTATAATTTTTAAAATCATAACCAAAATCAAATATAATTGAATGATTGGTTTTTACTATATAAAAAATGATTCGATTTTTGGTTTAAACCGAACCAATCAATATTCATAAATTAAATATTTAGGTATGCAATTTGAGCTCAATCTGTCATTCGAGATTGATGGTAATTTTATATATTTTATTTAAGCTCATTTTTTATCCATTTAACTACGTGTTATTAATTAAAATTATGAATAGACGTTCATTTTAAATGGCTAAAAAACCATTAAGAAACAATTGAATATGGCTTCAAGAGCCCTCAATTTGGTCACTTTCTAATGATAAAAAAATGCTTTACCTATCTTTCATATAATATAATACCAAATCCAACAATACAATCCACCAAAAATTAAAATTCAGCAAAATAATACTAAACTAAAAATTTAAAACATAAGTAGAAAAAAAGTTATCTTTAATTTTCATCAATTTTTTTGTGAAGCAAGTTGTCTTCATGGTAAAAAAATTCACAAACTATAAATAATCTATTATTAAGATATACACAAGATATAAAATACTAATAAGTAGAAAAAGTACTCTAATTTTATGGTAGAAAGAAGATGTAGGTAGACGTGGACGTCTACAGGATTGACACTTGTACGATTAGTTATGGTTCGGTTTTTATGGTTAACCACTGGTTCTAAATTATATAATCCGAAACCAAACCAAAATTGTTTGGTTTACTTAAAAATTGAACCGTAACCAAACCATTATCCATGGTTTTCTTATTTTTTTGGGTTTGGTTCGTTAGGATTTTTAGTTTGATCATGGTTAAAATGGACAGCCCTATAGATGCTAATAAGATCAAAGAAAATAAGGTTAAATTTTTTCAGCGAACAAGTCCCATATTTTTTAGACAGAAAGACACATTTCCACAAATCACATAAAAGTAGCATTATTACTAGGAAAAATTGCAAATAGTCTATATAAATGTTTGTTTTTGCAAAAACTCTCTTCACTCATGTTTAAATTTGCACAATTTGTACAAATCCATAGAAATTAACCGAAGTTTCACTTATGTGTTTAACATTTGATATAACACATTTAGGAGTGGGCATGGTTCTAGATCCAGACCGAACTGGTCAAAAATCAAACTAGACCAAACTCTCAAGTTCTCTATTTTAAGAACCAGAACAGAAGCTGTTACTTGCAGTTCTCGATTCTCCGGTCCTAGTTCAGGTTCGGTTTGGAATCGGAGGTCTACGATTCCGTTGCCCAAGTGTCCACCACTAAGCACGTTTGAATTAAAACTTAAGTGAAACTTTCATTACTTTTCACGGATTTGCATAGATAGTGTAAAAATAAACATGAGTAAGGGAGAGTTTTTGCAAAAATAAACATGAGTGAAAAAGAGTTTTTGCAAAAATAAACATGAGTGAAAAAGAGTTTGTGCGAAAATACATTAGCAAAGGGAGACTTTTTGCAATTTTTCATTATTATTATCTCAGCAACTGGACGGAAAAAATTGGGTATACAGCCTTTGAAATTGTAAGATGCAAATGTACAAGATGTTTCTATCAAGCGCATATCAGTCATCCATCCGATCCGATTGGAGTGTTTGTGTTTGTGCATCGCTCTTGTTGTGATCCATTTTTCGCCGTTTGGCAGTCAGCTGTGGCCTCAACTACACAAGCAAGCATAACATAAGAAATCAATGAAATGATAAGATTATTTTCCAGCTTCTTTTCTAAATTAAGGTAACAGATTCCAGAAACACTACATGAATGCAAACTAGATTACCTACATCATGACATACATATATGAGACAACAACACCACCAATGTAGTTGTTGTCTAAGCCAGCAAAAAGACATATCCGAGTGTTGGAACATACCATCTCAATATACTTCAATTGCTTTATAACTTGTTCAGTTTCCAGTTCCTGTGACAGATGAAATAGTTACCAAGAATCAGCAATAAGTATTGATTTGAAGATATAGTATACAGTAGGAGTGCATGAGTGAAGCAAAGATCAGAAGATGTAACAGTAAGAATATTTTACTGTCATGGACCATGTTTACGAACTGACAGTGCCATTTGGAAGGACAAAACCAAACTTATAACAAAAGAAATGAAGCACTTGCAGCTTCCTACAAGTAACTTGATAAGGTCCATACTTCTGTGAAGACCAAACCATGTCCCATTGCAAATGGAGAGGGGTGGAGCAGGGGAAGTAATTAAGCCAACTTTTATGCACTTGTACGTAATCAACCATAATTTACACTTTTTGCATTCACAGATATACTCAATTTCCCAATTTCTATGAATCCCAAAACTTCAGCTTACCAAATAACTATGAAATGGGTGAGCCTCCCTCCAAAAGCAAAAGTGACAAGCATAGTAAAATCCGCAAGCTCAAGAACACATGTATTAACAAATTTGGAATTTTATTTAATTATTTTCGGAATGACTTATCTAATTATCTATCTCTTTTTAAGTAACTTAATTGTCCTCACAGTTTTTTTCGAACCAGAAAACTTCGCCTTTTACCTTAATTGCAGGTAAAATTTATTCCAGACTGGCTAGTTCAAGGTTTTTCATGCAAGGCCAGGTAAGTTTTAGGAATTTGGAAGATAAAACTCTTGAAGCCCATCCTCTTGAGCTTGAAGCTCAGTCTCTTGAGCTTCAAGCTGAACAGCTTCTTCATAAAGATAAAGACTGACTAAGATTCAAAACATTGTTCCAAAATCTCGATTAAAATTTTCCCTGTGGGAAGTCAATTTGAAGATAATATATGTTTATAGACAAAAAGAAGGGCGAAAATTACACCTGAGGCACAGAGCAATCAGCATGTGTTGGATCCCAAAGCACAGAACAGAAACACTCCCAGTTATCAGTCTGGACTTCAAAGAGAGGAGCCCTGTCATTCCACAAAAGGAAAAAACAAACATGTTAAAGTAACCCCTTCCAAATCAAGAGATTTACATTTTCTGAATGGTGATTTTTTTATTATAAAAAATGCAAATAGAAAATATATTAAGATGCACAATCTTCTCCAGTAGTTGAAACAAACAATATTTGGTTTCCAACTTACAATGGGACAGTTTAGGTGTTTCCCCAAACTGACATGACTCATGAGTAATTCTCAAGTAGCCTATTTTCTTCACATGATAATATGCACAATATGCAACAAATAGCCGCAAAATTTTTTTATTGCCATACAAATCAAAAGGTATAGAATTTTCAAAAAAGATGTTTGCCTTGTAGTTAATTTTCCAGCTGTCCATTGACAACATATTTAGAAAGAAAGTTTGACTCAATGCATACACTATCACCTCTTTAGCTCCTGCAAGGAGTTGGAGAATTCCAAAATGTCTTGGCTGATGGCTACTGACATTTTAGGAAGCTTTAGAGATTCTACTTGTTGAAGTAGAGGTCCATGCGTACACGAGCGTGAAAGGGAAATTAGCCCCACGCGTACATGAAGCATGAGAGGGAAAAGTTATGTGAATCACACATGGAAAAGAAGTGAAATAAATTGGGTATATATAAAGGGAAGGATCAAACTCGACTAATAGCTTGAGCTTTTAGTTGTGGAGTCCGGCCCGATATGTACAACCCAGTTTTAGATAATGAACTCTTAGTTAATACCCATGATTTATCAAAATGCACACAAAAAAAACATTTTTTTTATCAAAATGTGTATCAACAAGAGAAGCCAAAAAGAAAAAATAATTCTTAAATCACCTGCGCCACTTTCCACATATAGTTCCATCGTCAGCTCCCGGTCCATCCCTAATTTGTTGACATTGAAGCCAGTTGCCGATAGTGCTGCACCTAGAGTGCTCGTTAGAAGTCCACTCCTAAGGAAAAAGTTTGGTGTCATATCTCCCCTTAGAATTACCACTCCTAATTATAGAAACTCAATTATAAAACAGTAAGCAAAAGTGTCTTACAAGCTTAATACTTTCTGACGAATCCATCTCCATTGCATCAAAAACGGTATCAACACTGCACCCAAATAAATAAATAAAGTTTAATGTAAGCAAAAAATGATACATATAGATAAATTATGTAAATATCATCACTAAAATTAACACGCGAGGAAAGTGAATAATTCTGATCTCATATGCACACACACAAAGGAACAGAAGATTCCCCATGCCAAGCAAGATAGAAGCAAGTGCTCTATAAACAAGGTGTATACAAATGATAATCTAGTATGCACCCAACTATTCAAAAGGGTATCCAACTCAACATTGCTTGTGTTCAATACAATAAAAACCAAACTTTGATATTCGGATGCGCAAGGCTTTGGGCTAAATGCTTTCACATTTCAAGTTTTATTTTCTTACTCACCCATGGATTTTGTATTAAACGAGTCACTTTACACATGGATTGGCTCCAAACTCTTTTATAACTAGCAGAGAATTAAGCAAAAAAACAAGGGAAGAAATTATGCGTATTTTAGTGAGACATCTGATGCCTATTTGCCTCGAATTGTCCACAGTGGAGCCTGCAATGCTGATCCTAAAGGACCAATGCTTCAATATGTTGACACCTTCATATCTTAGGAAATAACCAGCCCCCAGTTCTTGCCACAACTTGATCTTATAACACACTCTCAATGTCCACTGAGGTGTGTAACAGAAACTCTTGAACATACAATGGACTCGTAATAAAATAAAATACCTACTCACATGTAGATTACAAGAGGCTCAACTTAACACATGCATTGATATTAAGCCATAAACTAAGAATGGAGACATATTTGACCCCCAGGAAACCTTCACAATAACCCATTTGCTCAATCCTAGTGCCTTTTTGCTTTAGTATGACTGAAATGAAAAAGATAGGGAGAAAGAAACATTCAATTCAAAGCACAATCAGAATCACATGAGTTCCTAGTAACATGTACCAGTAATGTGGAAAAAAAACTAGTAAGAACCTATCAGATCCTCATAGGGCCACGGTTATCTAAGTTAGCTATCTCCAAACTACATAAGTCTACCATTAAAGTTATTTATAAAACAATGTACCCTATCATCAAACTGGGAGTAGTGAAACCAGCCTTTTAGCTTATATTTATTCACAAAACGAAAGAACATATTTAGTGCCGCCCCACCTAAAGCAAGATCCTAGAAGAGGATATTTCGATATACTCTGAAGCTTCGTTTCATATATAAGACAGCAAAATTGCAAGTGGAAGCATATAAAAGGAATTAAAAATGCAATGGAAAATACTCACAAAAGTTAACCTCAGAAGATTACCCACAATAGCCAAGCAAATTGACCATTACATCATTGTCAATCAGGGTCAATTAGGGTTATTTTGTTAGGCCCATAAGGGCTAACCCTAATGGGCCTAACACTTTGAGATTGACAATCATTATTTGCTCTTCAAATGGAAAAACAAGGTGGGACACCATATTAAAAATGTGCAGAGTTAATCATGTTAAGATAGTTAACGTAATAAGGCCATAGGAGATTACTAATGAAATTACATACCAGTCAATTGGACCCAGCCAGTCAGGTATATCAGCTTGGAAACCTTTTCCAACTCGAACATTTGACGTATAGAGCTCCGTATCTTCCAACATTAATGCTATAGGAACCGAATCGCATTCAGATGATTCATATTTATATCTGCTTCTTTCACTAGTGATGCTTGGAAATTTTCTTCTAATAGTCTCGTTTAAAATTTTCTGCTTCGTTGTCAAACATGAATGACAAAACCACTCATCAACTGGTATTTCCTTTATACGAGGACTGTAGCAAGACAAATGAAATGCCTCTTCACAATTATCACAAATTAGCATGTTTGATGTTGTCTCTGAACGACTGCAAATTTTGCAAGGCCGGAAGCAGCTGCTACCACTACATACATCACCGCCTTCATTAGAGGGACAAGTCCTGACAGGCCAAACACTTTCAAGCAGCCCTTGGCTTCTTAGAATAGAGATATAAAGATCCTTCCCAGATAGGTTCATACCAATGGCATTCACAGCCATCATGCTAGAAGAGGAACACTCACCAACATCATCCATTCCTGTCTTCTTGGCCGCTGAAATGAGTTCCACATCCGACTTTGACGATGAGCAACTATCATTTATACTGTCAACATCTATGATCTTTTGCTGACTATTACCAGGAGCTGTATCTGTAGCATGGTCTTCCCGAACTGAACATTTATTCGTTGATTCAGATCTTAAAACATCGGCTTCATTGTTGCATATAATAGGCAGAATGTGCGCTCCAAAAGCCAGAGGTTTACACCGAATTTGTGAGCCAATGTGGTTCTCTGTGGATGTCGCCAAAGCGGGAGCTTCAGAACTAACAGCAGATATAGAATCGGCCCTTCTTCTTTTTGTCTTAGACACTTTATCTTCTGAAAAAATTGCAACAGAATTCCTTAGTTGCTTGCGTCGTTTGTATACAAATTTAGGAGCACAACTCTCAGATACCATACTAATAGATGATAGCTGGGAAAAACTTATTGGAAAATCTAAAGGCGGTGAATCATCAGCTTTCTTTTTTGCTTCAGCCACCGGTATAGCTTTCTGGCAGCCGTCATGAGGTTCATCACATTTTGGACACATCTGCCAATTTCCAGCACCATGTATCCAATCACGTAAGAAATCTTGTTTCCCAAGGTCAAGTGCATAAAATAGAGGATCTTCTATACAACTAGGAAGCAAAACTAGTGGCGTTCTCACCTGAATGAACTTTACTCCTGCTTGAAATATATTGATTCTGAACTCCCTAAAACAATAAACTAGCGCTCAATGTTATAAGAGAAAGGGATACAAGTGAACAAATAGACATGCATCAGTAATGCCCAGCCATAACCAACATGAAGTTGCCTGATCACGAAGAAAGAAAAGAATAGGAAATTAGGAGCAAAATATTGGCATCAGATTTTGTTTTGTTCTTTTTGAAGTATAAAGTCTCACTTAGAAGACCAATCATACAAGTCACTAACGTCTCAAATTGAATAAAAATAGAAAAAATGGACAAGTGTAAAGGCAAAAGCAAAAACTATTAAAGTTGACCTTTTGGTTTGGGAGTCCAACTTGATATATGTAACCCGATTTAAATATTCTACACTTCTTAGCACATTAATATCATGCTATTTTAACACACTATAAAACGTGACCCTTCAAATTTGATAAACCACTAGCTATATTTTACTTCCGAATTATTTATTTTAGTTATGATCTATACATGAATCATTTCCCCCTACATATCTTCGAAGGAATTATTTACTAGGCACCTTTATCAAGTGCTCCAAGTTGAAAACACTAACCATTTAAGGGATAATGTTGAAGTATCTCACATCGAAAGAACATAGATTTGGTGGTCACTTGATAAGTGTAAAATTTTACTTTTTTATTGTTGTTTTAATACAATGAGGGTCACCCTTTATACAGGGAGTAGAAGAACTTTACTAATTAGGAATCATATTAATACTAGGAAATTGGAAATAGCCTAAACAATAACAATAAGAAACCTCTAATACAGGAAACAATAAATAGATGGTACTTTTAACACTCCCTTCACGTGCAAGACTGGTTGTATCTTCCCGCTTGCACGGGATCCGAGTATTAATATCAAAGAGAAACAAATGGAGCAATGTCCAACCACCCTAAACCCTAAACAGTGTTGTAAAAATCGACAGGCGCCAGCTAGTCGGACAAGGCCTTCGGGACCTAGGCGGATTTCTATTTGACCGCAAATTGCAAGATCTTGAGCAACATTCCACAGACGTTACAACTCTGGTTGCTTGTGAGCGTGCTTCGCTAGCCAGACGTTGACGCAACTTCAGGGAGTCACCGGATAGGAGACTCTGAACATTGCAGGAAGGGTTGTACCAAAAAACAGGGCAACAGAGGATATGCCAGAATACTCTCTCTCGTCGGAAAATTGACTAGTAACCAAAGAAATTGCCAAACAAACCCTAATACTGACATGAACGATGTAAATCCGAACAATACTTCATTGTCCGCCCACTAAACCATAACTGAGTAAGCAAAACCATACGTGACTAAAGTTTTAACCAAGGATTGAATCTAACCCCTGATTTAATGTAAAATTCAAAACTTTATTAATAGTTCACTTGTTGTTGTCGTTGTTACAATGAGGGCACCCTTTATATAGGGAGTAGAGCTATACTAACTAGAAAACTAACTTATAGTAGGAAACAGAAATACAATAACAATAGGAAATCTCTGATTTAGTAAACACTATATACGAAATATCAAATAGGGGATACTTCTAACAATAAGCAACTTGGGGCCTCCACTTATAAGCAGTCAGATGGATCAGGTTTTAACAAATTGCAAATATGATAAAGCAGTCAGCTAGGGAAATAGAATTTTTAATGTCAGCCTCTGCCATCTATTAAATATACACCAATGGTTTCACTTTCACCTAGATAGACGTGCATAGTCCATAGAAATTTGTAGGATAAGTTTTGTGCATAGTCCATTTAATAATGTATGCAACCATGTAATGGAAATGCATAATGAGAGATATTTAATTTAAAATAAAGGTGATCTCAATTTTAAATAATACCCTTAAGTAGATGAGTTTGGATTCAGCAGGACCTAATGCAGGTTACTGAAGTTGAAATTCATGAAAAATGAAAACTGCAAAAGTCATAAAAAATGTTTCCTTCAAGACAAATATGTATGATCCCAACGCTGACATATAGATTTATGTTTATCATATGAAGGAGAAGAGTAAGCATAGGCTCTTAACATTCACTTAAGTTAGTTTTAACAATGACAATGAATCAACACCAGGTGAACTGTAAAATTAGAACAAATTATAACGACATTTATCATCATCTACTGGAAAAACAAATAAGAATTAGTCTATATAAGGGGAAGAAAAGATGATGTAGTATCTTCTGGTCGGAAAAATAGGTTCAGTTTGAGTTAGAAACTCTTCATGTGCCTGCTGAAAGTTGCAAAGACTATTTAAGTTGGTCCAAATGTAATGTGTGGAATGGTAGTTCAACAATATGAACTGGCCAAGAAGCACGTGTTAGAGGCATCCCTTTGTGCAAAGAATAAAATTACAATAAGAAACCTATTGACTGAAATATATATTCAGATTTCTTGACAAACATGGATGTGCAAAATAGAATCCATAGAAATATCTGTTTCCCTTCTAGTGCCTTTCCTACCAGTTTCAAGCCTAGATTGCTAGGGTTTTTGAGATGCCAGATTTTTTTACAAAACCGGTCCATCAACTTGCATCTAGGGTTTTCTGGTACAAAACCATAATCTAATCTGGTTTTCTAAACTTGCAAAAACAACCATTAAACCCAACTTTCTCTCCATCACCACCCACAAATCAAAATCAAAATTCAAATCAGTGCTAATAACAATGGAACCAATGACAGGCTTTCAAAGCTCAGATTCTAATTTCAAGCAACATGCAACACAAATAATGGCAATACAACTTGAAAGTAACTCCATCAAAAACAAAGGAGCAAGAGCAAGAGTCGTTTTACCCCAATGATTTAGCAAAACTTCTCTTTCTCTCTGTCTTCGCGACTCAATTTGATAAACCCAACAATTGGAAGGACCCAGAAACATCCAAGTCTCTTTAATTGCACACACACACCAAATATCCGTATCTCTCTCTCTCTAGAAAAAAACTGTCTGGGTCCTTCCCTTTCTATCTCTCTCTCTCTAGAAAACTGACAAACTGAGTCTCTCTATATGTGACTCTGTTTCTATAACTCCTCATGTGCCTACCTTTTTGTGCTGTGGCTGTGCCTCTAATACCTTTCAAAATTGAAACTGGCTCACAAGTAAACATTAATTTCAATGGCCCATTTACTAACTAGCCTTTTTAATTATTCTCATTTTTTATTGCTGATAAACTTGAATTAAATTGTTTGCTCTCCATAAAATTGGATTGTTATGAGAAGCAGTTTCAAACACATCAAATAGAGATGAATAAACATTAACTCTATGAACAAAACTTACATATTGAAAAAATGTGAACCAACAGACCAATTTATTAATCAGTCCCGAGTTTTTTTTGGCGGTCCGGCTTTAATAAACGCAATGAAAAAGTTATACAAATTCTGTGGCACTTTTTACATGGGGACTTCTAATGAATGTGTCATTGGTGCACAAATCAAAATAAACATACTGTAGTGCCTGTTTTCTTTGTCCTCCAACATTTTATCCTCTAGTCTAAAGAGTAGAGCACTCATAGTCATGGCAGTGCACAGTAAACACCAACCATGAATAATTTCAGTACCCAATAACACAACACAGTAAATCAAATTGTTCTGCCCAAAACGTAACAGTGGTTCTTCAGGAAACTGAATTATATTGATTCAACTTCAGAATTCAATGTACAAAGCTTTAACTGAAAATTCCAGTTTCACAAATGGAACTCTAAATTGTTGTTTACATCACATAAGCTTTGGCCAAACCAAAGTCATTATTTCTTACATGGAAACTACAAACACCAGCACAAAATTGAAAAGCTCCCATCTCTATTGATTGACCGAAGTTGTATCCACCAAAAAACTACAACAGATTCACACCCAAATGCTAGTACACAAACCCAACTTCATGTGCAGAAGATTAAGATATTTGTATGGGACATGCTCCAAAGCTTTTGAGGAGACATCCACTGACCTTGCTGGCACAGTCACAAGAAATAGCACTGAGAATAATGAATTGTATTTGTTGAATAGGTTTGGTAAAAACCAACTGTGGGGTGATACTAGCAAATCCATATACATGTTTGTCCTATTTCTTGTAATAGAACAAGTGGCATGCATTATCTGGAATTCATGCAAAGAACAATTTCAAATACTAGAAATGCATTTGAGTGCAATACAAACATTCCCCAATAACAGCATGTTCTATACTGCCATCATATAATAATAGCATGATGAAGTTTACCTCATACAGTTATGTAAAATGATAACTATAGAACTCGAGACATGAACTCCAGTTAAACAATGCCTTCAAAATATGTGAACTGAGCAGACAGGGAGTAACTGATTAAGGTGAAATTTTACCAGGCGCCACTTCAAGATCTCCATGGAAAGCTTTCCCTGCCATAATAGAAAGCACAAATTAAACGAGGACAAACATATGTCAAAGCAGAGCTGATAGTTTTAAGCTTTTATCAAATAGAGCACATGTTTATTCTATAAGCCTTTTGGTTGCACATTTCTTATACTGGAAACTATAGGATATTAAGTTGTACTCGGAGCTTGGTGTTTCGGTCCTGTTTTAAGCAAACTAAATGTTTTATACACTACTTGTGGTCCATTCCAGCCAGCTTTTTGCTCGACATCGTTTTCTTGATTTTTGAAGTCTTGGTGATTTTCCTTAAAACCAATTATCTTTGTACCCTTGTTTGGATCCGGGTCAAAATACTATTAACTTGCACGGTCGCTCTGTGACTTTGTTCCTTGAAGTTGATTTGCATTACTGCCTACATGACATAGTTGTTAGAAATTCTTTTGCACCTTGTTCACGTGACGTAGTTGACTAAAGCTGATTTGCACCGTCGCCCACGTAACATAGTTGCCTGAACATGCATACGTAAAATTATTATGAGTCAAGAGCTCGGATATCATTTTCATTTTCCCTAATAGGTATTGGGTATTGTCTCGTTTGCTTTCCTACTCATTCTCTGTCCACGTACAAGACTCGTTATGTTATTTGGCTTTCACGTGAGGGGATCGTTAGAGTAAATGACATTAATTTAGTAAGTTTCCTATACAACTAGCATGTTTCATTTTTCATGCAGGACTGTCACCTGCATCAGAGCTTATCTAGTCGATTTGGGTCTCCATATGTCGCCACCCTCGGTGGTCTATGGTGCATATGTAGAAGTTCAGTCCTGCTATACTCAACATGCATATGTTCAGTCCTACAGGCAAGGAAAAGTGTTGAAGTAAGCAAAAACCCATGAAGAAAACAATTAAATATAAAGACCAAGGTCACATTTAACCAATAAGGTTATCGTTAATTTATGGAGTCTGACAATATATTTAACCCACTATGTAAGAAATTCACACCAATTGTCACAATTACTTGGTAAGAACTGCAGCAGCATTTTCTCTCGATATGAACATTAATACGAGATATTCGCAGAACCAACCGACCATCTAAATGGCTTTGATGCAACTTCTAGAACTTTTTAGCCAAACCTACACTTTTTTTTAAGTCCTAATTTTTTGTCAAGCATGCCATCAATAGCATGAAGAGATCTTTCAATAAATAAAATGATGTATGATGATTGTTATTGTCCCATATCAAAAATATGTGTATCCGTGTACCACTTGATAACCATCTTGGTACCACCATTTATCGGTTTTAACATGGTGTCCATCTCGACCGACATATCATGTGAATCCTTCCAATCCCACCTACTGTAAGTCGGAAAAAGCAATGGTAGTGTCCTAAACTGAAAAACATATATTTGCACGTTAATGCTTGAAATCAAAATGTTAGCTAGGATTTATTAAAACTCCATCTATGATTTAAGATGTAATTAGTCAACCTATATTAATGGGCACTCTTCAATAAATAAAGTGAACACTTACCTTCAAATCCTAATGGGTTACATTCTTAGGGCAGGAGAGTTTAGGAGTAGGAGTTTTTCTTTAATGTATAGTAATTTGTAATCCTATATTAATGGGAACCCTTCAATAAATAAAAAGTTTCTGTAAGCATACATGACTAGACATCTTGCGAAACTGTCATTTGTTTATTATAATCTCTAAATAAGCAGAAACCATAGATAAAATAACAAGTTGAATTTTAGAAATCAAGAAAAGAATAGAGACATGCAACATGTGAATATTGATGTTCTCTTGAAGCTGCAACAGTTGCAGTTCTAGTAGCATCTATGTACAGGGCATGTCAATTTCATCCCATCACAATTGAGTGATAAGTTTGAACTTTCTATGACATAGTATTCTACTTTTACCCTGGCATCAGCCCTATCTTAACTAGAAGAAAACAAATGGACACTGTATGTATGAAAAGATGATTAGCGCATGAGCTCCCACGAGAAGGATCATTGATGTACATACAATTACTTCTACTTTCTGGAGAGGTTGCTTTTTCTAAATAGAATTCGTAATCTTACTGTTGCACCATGTCTCAGCCTCAAACAACACAGTGAATGGACATATATTAATTCTTTATGAGATATTTCTGGATCACCTCAAAGCATCATCCACCTTTTTTACTTTGCAGCGTCCATTCATCATTCATCAAGGTTGTATTACTGATACGTCAGATGGATATTTATAATCAAGCATTACGAGAAATGCTTTTGATGAGTATCCAACCGAAATTGAAAATAGTATGAATTTAGGATGGCGTCGAAGGTAAGTGTGTTCCATGCATTGTTCTCC
This sequence comes from Geranium rotundifolium, assembly GCA_963920655.1. Lineage (NCBI taxonomy): Eukaryota > Viridiplantae > Streptophyta > Magnoliopsida > Geraniales > Geraniaceae > Geranium > Geranium rotundifolium. Next base: position 25,775,444 of record OY987311.1, on the reverse strand, counting down.
CACAAAGTCAACCTTATCTTCTGCTTTAATGGCCATCCCTTCTTTCAGTTCTTGCTAAGTACATCAACCAAAACAGAATAAGACCATGTGCATCGCAGCCAGTCTTACCTCCCATATCATTCAACAACCCCTTAGGCTCATATCACTGGACTAAGTCATAAACTCCATGAATTAAGGACGTTTAAGTAAACGTGGTTATATGCCCTTAATGATGATTTTTGAGAAGAGGTATGAACCCTCATTTAATTGCCTAGGTATGTGAAGGACGCTTGGCATTGTATTGTAAAGGACCTAGGCTTACAAGCTTTACTCTTCCATATTCAAGTGTGCATCTGTATGGCTTCAAAAGTGCTGCCAACTTTGCACAGTGGGTTATCAGGGTGTGTTGTAACTTGTAAGTAACCTTATTGAGTTTGTACTAATACTGCATTCACAACTTGGTGAAATAGATGCTCTGCTTTGGGAATTAAACTCACAATGGGTTGAGGGGCCCGTGTCTGTTTGTAACTCACATTTAAAGATGGGATAAATACTATTGTCACTTGAGAAGGTCATTTTTATTTTTTGAAGTCAGCCCCAATTCCATTTTATTATTATTTTAGCCCTCGTTTGAATAAGTTGGATTTTAACACCTCTCAATCTGCTAAGTCGGGAGTTAGGGGGCGTAACAACATTAACAAAAGAAATACAAAAATCATATTAAACCAATGTCATTTTATCCAAAACAATGTGACAAGGGGAAAATCATAATTCATTATTACAATCTAGAGGCTAAAATAATAATAACATAAATAAACATGAGCAGTGGCTTATTACATAAACTGACTGTGATGGGAGACATTAACATTTATACCTTGGAAGAGTTTTAATAATATATAATATTCCAGAACCAGTATGGTTGATAGTGAAAGAAATGACCAAAATGTTTAAGGAAAAAACATCTGGTTTCGTACCTGCAATTAGGCATGTGACTGGTTGGGTCCCCGGCTCGCATTCTTGAACCTGGATTCAGAAATGCAGGCCCCGGCCATGATACAACTAAGTAAAGATGTCGGGTTCAACCCGGTCGGAAAAGCTATAGATTGGGTCAGGGTTACTTTTGCTCTACCCAGTACCCACCCACAATAACCATTTTGGCGCAAAGCACCATTTAGTTTCCTAACTTAATACATGAACATATCAGGTATACGTCAAAATTAAAAATTGACTACTAAAGTATCATACAGTCCTAAGTAGCAGAGGCTGTTGTGAGGCATGATCTGAGTTTCTAAACTTGCAATAACCCTAGCAATAGAATATACCGATTTTGGGAAATTTGAACCTGAAAACAAAAGTTTGACATGGAAGTAGAATTCAAGAGTAGGGAGAAATAGGCGATGAATTGGGAATTTGGAAGGGGAAGAAGCTCATTGGAGCGATTAATGGAAGAGATAAAGTGGATGATGAATCAGAAGATGATAACGATAAGGGGTCAGAATTGGATGCAGAGATGAGGAGGAGGAGGAACATACCGTGGCGTAGCAGCTCTCTTCTTCTTCAAGCTTTCGAAGCCTCCAGACCAGTCCAGTCCAGTCCAGAGAGAGACCAGCGATGAAGCTTGATACGTTCATCATAACGACGCAGTCTTTTTTACTAATACAATTGTTATTTTTCTCTATGGGCCTTTAAAGCCCATTCGATAGGAGGAGATTCGGTAGGATTGTCCACGGGTCGGATCTTCACCCACTCGAATAGAAATTTGACCCGCCAGTTCATACGTCCAATAATTTTGGGCCTTCAAATCTTCAATAATTTCAAATTATAAAAGCCCAATATTAAAATTAGAACAAGATAAAGTAATACAATTCACAATTTATAACAAAAATTATAATAAAAAAACCTGATGTTTTTTTTTGAAGGTAACAGCGAATTTTATTAATTAAATAGCAACTAACCCGGCATCAAGCTGGACAGCTGAAGTTACAGTGGGTAGTACGCAACACCGTTCACTAATGATTCCTCCAAAGTTGTGCAGCTTGACCTGTTTAGCATCACGTAGAGCCACGGCTTCCAACTCATACGGATGGAGAAATCCCGTGATCTTGCTGCAAAATGCTTTACACATGCATCCATGATAACTCCGGAGACCAATCGACTCGAACCAGTTAGCTTCATGCAGAGTCACGGCCTCCAACTCATACGGATGGAGAAACCCCGTGATCTTGCTGCAGACCGCTTTAAACCAGCTTCCTCGATCAACCCTGCGATCAATATGGGCATCGCGAAATTCAAATTCTCCCAGCACATTAGGTTTAACCCGATCAACCCATCGACACCAGGGACCCCTCTTTTCCTTATAGTACCGATCACAATAGGACACACAAGTGACGTATTTAATCTTAAGCAAGCCGAGTACCCCTAGTTCGGTGTGCTTGCATGAGTCTGCCCACCAACGCCAGATAATTCCATATCCCTCCCAATACCGATCTACCAACCAATCAAAACCGCTGGTTCCCACGTATTGAAGCTTAAGCAAGCCGCATACACTAACATTAAAACTAAACAAAATTTTAAACTGAAGAAGTCAAACAAATGTAAAACGTAAACTTCATCATCAGCTCCTCCGGCTCCAACCACTACGGCAGTAATTGGTGTTGTTTCCATTTTACAAGTTGATAAGGGTACTTTGTTACTGCTTTTCTAGCACCGAATTCCCACATTTGACCTTGTTTTGTCATAGTTAGGTAAGATTTGCCCTTATTTTATGTCTCTTTTAATTCACGGGTATTCTGAGTGAATATTACAGATTTTGGGTCATTTTGGACCATTTTTCGGAACGAATTCAAGGCTGCCTCGTGACCAGGGCCATAGGCTCGTGACCCGTGGGCCACTTTAGTGGCCATCAACTTGGGCCTCGAAGCCCAACTTAGTTGGTTGCATGATTTGTATTTGTTTTCATGGAGTTTAGCATTTAAAATGAACTGTATGAACATGATTGCATCCAGATTTCATAACAATATGAGTAGCTAAATCACTTTATCGGAGTAGGATGAACGGGATTTGTAATTTAGGTTTATAACATGCTAGGTATGATTGATGTGGGTTAGAGACTCAAAGTGTGAATGAATTACCAATTCTCCCGGGTAGGCTTGAATCTGATTTAATCTAGGTTTGAAGGAAATAGTGAAGAACCTAGTTCGATTCGATCACACAAAGACCGAATCACAATAGTGGCAGCGTTTGATATGGTTTATAACTATAAGAAATTAACACGAAAGTTAGAGAATCCTGCTAGACTATTAAGTGTAAAGGATTGAGGTTTTACCAACTTAGGTCAAATTAGTCATTACTAAAACCATTTTTCCTTTTATTTGCTCATAAAGGGATATTAGACAAGGTTTGGGTTACTTAATACTCAATAAATCTTGACTTAATCATCTTCCCCATAGATACACCACTCAGTAAACTATAGACCTTAACCTACAAATGTCGGGATTCTGCACGCTCCGGTCCTCGTTATTCTTGAATACACATCGCACATTCATAATCATTAATCACACATTCATCTCGTGACTGTTTGTATTTGTGATTTGCATTTCATTTTACTACAATCCTTTGCATAACCGACCAAATCTGATAGATATTGCAAGCTACTAGCGCCCGCAGTCTTATCGGCACTAAGATATAATTCTTTGTGGGATCGAAAACCTGAGACTTAATACTCCATTTATTACTTGAGGACCGGTGCACTTGTCGTGTGTTGGGAGTGAGTGAGGTTTCGTGAGTCGAGATTTCCTCCTATCAGTGATCTTACATTCTCAAGCTTTAAAGTAGATTGATTACCATATATTTGAGGAAAAGAGAAACCCTAGAGTTTCATCTTGAATCTCGGATCCAATATAACATCAATACACATAGCTCCATGAATGACAGACCAATATTTTTCAAATTTTGTTATCATATCTGTTGACATTTCAAGTCATATAAAGATGTATTCCACAAATGCAATGCAACTCTCATACCACAAAATTCAGGGGGGAAAGGGTAAGAAGTCAGCAGCGAATCCAGGGGTACCCACCCTACCTTGGTCAGGGAATTCGAAAAAAAATCATATGAAGTTCTTCCAAAAATAGGAAATCCCCCCCCCCCCCTTAAATTTTGATATATATAGAGGAGATATTAGCTACAAATTCAGAAGAAAAAAAATGTCCAAACGTCCAAACCCGTGTATAACCGTTGAATGTGCACGCGACAGTGGAGATGCTGACACCTGGCTCGGACAGAAATTCTTCTCAGTTAATAGAAACATACGGAAAATGAAGGGTAGTCCGGTCATTTTTCCATGAAGACTAGGGGGGTGTATTCAATCATGATTTTAATGGATTTAAGAAGTTTTTCAAAGTCTTGTGGTATTCAATCATGATTTTAAGAATACTTTTAAAGTCTTGTGGTATTCAATCATGTAGGGGTGTCCATTCCCGATTAACCAGAACCGGTGCCAAAAACCGAGAACCGACAGGAGTATGGTCGGTTTCCAGAAACTGGAATCGAGACCGACCGAAAAATGGCCGGTAACCAGTAGGCCGGTTAACCAGAATATTACACCGGTTTTCCGGTGTACCCAAAACCGGTACTATGTTTGAATTAAAGAGAGTTTAACTTTAAATTATTATAAAATTAAACATGATCCAGTGGTTGTGAATCCAAATTTTTTCTAAGAGGTTGCGAGTTCGATCCTTAATGCAACCTCTTTATTTTTCAAAGAGAGAGAACGAGGAGCATAAAAGAGGTGGAATGTGAGAGAGAGTGACTGATTTGACTCGTGAAGAAGAAAAGGTGAGAGAGTGGAGGACAGCTCACAATAGATAAATGACAGGAGAGCAGCCGTGTGGAGTGACGATGGTTGTTGATGAAGTATCATCAACGGCTGTAATTAAAACACATGTACATATATGATTATACGGGTTTTGACCGGTTAACCGCAGTTATTCATCACCAAAACCGTGGACCGACCGGCTCACCACCGGTTCTTGAAAATTGGAACCAAATTTGTGGCAGTTTATCTAGGTTCCAGTTTCTCTCCGTCTGGTTCTTCCCGGTTCTGGTCGGTTTCTCGGTTCCCGGTTTAATTTGAACACCCCTACAATCATGACTTTAAAAATACTTTTAAAGACTTGTGGTATTCAGTCATGACTTTAAAAATACTTTTAAAATCTAAAGGTATTCTAAAAGTCAATGACTTTGAATGATTTTGAGAAATGAATGATTTTGGATAATTTTGAAAGTCTTGGTAGGCAAAAAAAACTCTTTTAGAAGTATCATCTCCAATCATGAGATTTGCAAAATCATTCCATTAAAATCATCAAAACTCTTTATAGACTTGAAAGAGTCTTGTGGATTTTAAAAATTCATGAACTTTTAAAAGTCATTCAAAATACATTAAAATCCTGATTGAATACACCCCCCCCCCCCCCTATATTCTTCTTAGGTTGACTTATAATTTATTTCATACTTAAATATTTGCAATAAACACTCAATTAATTTGGAAATAAATCTTCAATTAATCATCAATAAATTTGGTAACAAATAGTTAATTAATTTTGCATATCGATATTTTTGGAAATACATATATTTAACTTATATTCTTCAATATTTTAGTAATTTTGGAAATACATATTTTTTATTGGAAATTGATTTATTTAATTAGATGATGTGCAACAGCACATAAAACGATTACTCACTTCAAAATTTTATGTGTAACTGTCTGACGTATTATGTAGAACATGGTGGTGTACCATGTATAACATGTTGTTATATATTGTATAACCAGTGTATATATATGATGTTCATCAGCACGTAAAATGATTAAACACTTCATAAGTTTATGTATAACTTTCATATTGTCTATGTATAACATGTCGGTGTACCATGTATAACATGTCGGTGTACCATGTATAACATGCTATTATATATCGTATAACTAGCTTACTTAGATAATTTTCAACAACACATGCAACAATAAATGATCGCTCTCTGCATATAGCTTATTTTTAGTGTGAATCGTGAATGATCGCGCTTTAAATGTGCGATCGCGGTTTGAATGTGCCTATTTTTAGTAAGAATCGTTGAATGATCGTGCTTTAAATGCGCGATCACATTGAAGAGCGTGCCCTCAGCTCTCCATCTATTTGTGAATAACGGGGTCAGCGAACCGCTCCACCACGTGTCGCTTGATCGTTGCTCGGGAAAAAATGAATTGGCAAATGAGGGTTTGGACGTTTGGATATTTTGTTGGAGTTTGTATTGGAGTGCATCCTTATATGTGTACACACACACACACACACACACACAGAAGTTGTGTAACGTAATAATGAAAATTAGTTAGCTTAGTGGTGAGTGTATGTTAAGGCAACCCTCAACATCAAATAGTAGAATTCCATCTTGTTTTACAATCAAGAGATAACTTCTTTAACTGGCTATATCCAATTGATGCTTTGTCTCCTCAAACTTTTGAACTCTTTTTGGGCTTGCAGAAAATGCAACACTTTGTCTCACTACTTCATTACCTTGAGAGATAACAGACAACACAACTTTATATTGAGAATGTGAGCACAACAACACATATGAAGCAATTTTCTTTGTAATATAAGCGAGTTAGAAGGAAGCATCTCCAATAAAATGTTAATCATAACATCTTTAGTGTGCAATTATCTATTGTCAATTAGATAACTTTATATCCAAATGTCAATCAAGTACACTCTCCAACAAAATATGGGTGAGAACATCACAAATATGGGGAGAATATATGTAAATAAACCTGAACACCCCAAATTTAAGTATAAGAAACATATTATCTAAATTTAAATAACGATATGATTATGTGAATATAAAATATTAAGAACGTGAAACGCGAACTTAAAATATGATACCTCATTATTTTACTTTGCATTCTCCAATCGTTGTTTATGAAATGTGTCATGATTTCCATAAAACCATTCCTTTGATTTCTTGACGCTCATATATTCTTGGTCATTGCAATTCTACTTGTATTTTCTTTCAAAATTATCATAGTTTTCTCCTAATCAAAATCATAGATATTCAAGATTTCACTCTTTATTGTGTTTCGACATAGAATTCTAAACAAAATTTGAAGAATTTTTGTGAATATACGAAATTCGTGATGGCCAACGATGGAGAGAGAATACTCGTGCAAAACGATCATGTGAGCAAGTTCCTTTCTTGAGATATCTTGATCAAATTGGTAATTGGTAATAGAAGTTTTTCCATCCTTCTTGCTCTGTTCGGTCACCAAGAATTTTTGGTGGATATCTCTGACATTATGATATGGACACCCTTCTAAATGTTCTCGAAGATATGACGTCCTGTCTGTGCCCTTACCTCCCAGCGAATTCTTACAAAAGTCGCATTGGGCATTGTCTCAAACCTTTGTGAAATGGTTCAAAACATAATTTTTTTCCTCTTAGAACCACCATTGGACTTGTTGAAACATCTTGTTAAAGTTGAATTGTTGACTGCTCCGTAGAATTCATCGGTAATGGAGGATTTCCCCTGGTTTGATTTTGATTGATAGACTCATTAGTACTATCCACGACAAAGTATTGTTTGGTTGCATATCATTATCCATAAAGCTGCCAAAACAATATTATAATATAAACTAAATCAAAACTATAAATACACCTACAACTATTTAAGCATAATATATATTGGCTCGCATGATATATATACATGTATCAAAATATTGAATAAATTAAAACATACTTTTGATTCCAAACCTTAAAAGGCAAATTATACAGTCATGCCAAAGAGTATCGTATACAATATTAAAATTTAAAACATACAAACTGTCAAAATTTTCTAGGCATCACTATTATTTAAAAAGTAAAGGCTCAACAAAAACTACATGTTTAAAAGTAGTCATTATATGCTTAAAAACATAATATTACAATTTATACTAGTCATTATATTATAATCATTATATTATGATATATCCATCAATTCAGAGGCAAAATACTAGCTTACAACATAATATTCATCAATTTATAAAGTCGATTACATAATACATTCTTAATGAAAGAGAAGTCGTCATCCTTGTGAAAATAAGGAAAGTTGGGAATCAACAATTCAACTTTGTTTAGTATTAACTGCAAAAATATAACTTACTGACTCTCAAAACTTGTATGTTTATTGATGAAGTCTAGTTCACCCTCCTAATAAGTTCATTGATGTGAATATATTAAGCATTCAATCCTCAACAGAGCACTTAAAGATCGAAATATCCTAAATCAAATTAATAAAATCGAGAAATCAAAATCAAAGGTGAATTAGAGACAGACTTAGACGGAGAGAAGCAGAGAGCTTACTAGACAGACTCAGACGGCGGCGAGAGAATCAGGTTGAGAGCTCCTAAGATGAGTGGCCTAACCATACAAAGATCGAAAATCAAAATACCCAAAATAAATAAAATCGATAAATCACAATCAGAGTTTAATAAGAGAGCTTACCAAATGAGGTGAGTTCGGGGAGCGAGGCCAGCGGCCAGAGGAGGCGATTAGGCGAGGTCAGTGGTGAGACTGTTAAGTCGGCAACATGTTAGAGCTCATGAGAGTCGAGAAGTCTCAGACAATAGGTTTAGGGTTTAGAATCTTTAGAATTTCATTATTCAATATAAATATTCATTTTATACTAATAATATTAAAAAAATTAATTCATACGATTCGGGTATAGATCGACCCGTACCCGCTCAAAAAACCCGAACCTGAAAATTTTCAGGTTTCACCCGTTCTGAACGGTGCGGGTTTATCGTGTGCCTGTCAAGTTCAAATTTTTTCGCCATCCCTGACGAGATAGAGTGAGAATGCCAAAAATACAATTTCATACATTCATGGGAGCTCTTTACTTTATAATGCTATTAATTTATGCTAATAGATAGTGTAGAAACCTTATATTAAATGTATCGAATTCATTGAATAATAAGTATATATTTATGCAATGTTGGATAATTAGATATGAGAAATAAGTATGTCTATACATTATTATGTAATTAACTTCCTCAAACAAGAGAAACATGATAAAAGAAAGACTCAACTTCTTACTTGATATGAGGAAGACTAGGTCATTTCATTCATATTCCCCCTCAAGATGAACAACCCATTGGTTAGAGTCAACTTGTTCGTAAGCATTTCGAACTGAGGACGAAATAATGATTTGGTTGGAATATATACAAGTTGATCATCAATCGTAACATGGGAGACTCTGAAGATTCCTTGTTGAATCTACTAACGAATAAGTGATATAAGTTGCAATATGCTTCATCCTGAAGTGAAAAACTGGATTAAAGCTGAGACTAGAGGTTCTGATATTGTCACAATAAATCATTGGTTTATGAGTTTGATTACGAATGAACTCCGTTAAGAGGGATATGATCCACATCTATTTCATGGAGCTCAGTTGCAGTGTATGCTAAAACTTTGTACTTAGCCCCGGTTGAAGAACGAGCTATAGATCGTTGCTTCGTAGAGCTCCATAAAATAGATGTTGAGCCAATGTATATGACATACACTATCGTGGAAAAGTAGTCATTTGTGTCGCCAGCGAAGTTTGCATTGGAGAACGCGTGAAGAGATAGTGAAGATGATGTTGATATATGTATAACCCGCAATGAGTAATACCAACTATGTAGCGAAGAATCCATTTAAGTGTGGCAATGCTCACCTGTTGGTGATTGCATAAATTGAGAAAGTTTACTGACACTGAAGGCCACGCCAGCCCGAGTCAGATATAGATATTGTATACTAACCATCAACATTTGGTACTTAGTGGGTTATTGAAGTGATTCACATGCATGGCGCAATAAGATACTTATAGCAGACATAGGAGTGAAAACGAGCTTGGATTCAATCATTCTGGCCTTCACGAGGAGGTCAGAAATATATTTATATTCTCAAAAACACACCAATAGATGTCCTTAATACTTCCACTCCATGGAAATAATTTAATAGGCCCAATTCTTTCAATGAGAACTGACTAGCAAGCAAACCGATCAAGTTGTCAACTGCATTTGATGTGTTTCCTATAACAATGATATTATCGACACAAACTAATTATAAAGTAGTTGTTAGTTTATGATGAAAGATAAAAAAGGAAAGCATCAGACATAATTAATGAAGCCAATGTGAAGTAGGTAGCCACGAATTTCATTATATCACGTTCGTGAAGCTTGTTTAAGCCCATAGATTGATTTCTGGAGTTTATACACACATCGTGACTTCAAACCATGTAAACTTCATTAGACAAGTTGCCTTGAAGAAATGCATTATTAATATCCAATTTCTTTAAGGGACAATTATGATGCAATGCCAAAGTGAGAATAACATGCGTTGTTACTAACTTGACAACAAGGCTGAAAATATCGGTAAAGTCCCATCTTGGACGTTAATGATAATCCTTTGCAATGAGACATGCTTTGTAGCAGTCAATAGACTCATCTGGATTCTGCTTGATGCAACCCCCCCCCCCCCCCCCTCCCACACACACAAACACATACATGCATCATACATCATTTAGACATGGTAAAGCGAGTCCAAGTACAATTGCATGGTAAAGCGTCAAATTCAAGTTGCATCGCAACGCGCCACTTAGGATCTTTCAGTGCTTGGGTAATGGATTTAGGTTCAGTAAGGGGAAGGGAGGGCAGTACCATGAGTTAATAAATTTTTGAATGTGCTTAGTGATGTTGTTTTGTATGATGGTAACATGACCCTGTCTGTTATGATTTATACAGTCAAGTGGTGAAGTGATACGTGAAAACGGGTTTAGGATTGAGGGATTGGGTCTTTTGATAATGCTTGTGTTAGTTGTGAAGGACCAAAAGAGAGAAAACGATATAGTCTTTGAATGAGCGAGACTGGTAGAAGTATATTTTTCAACTCATCAAGCTTGACGAAAAGGACGCAAAAGATAGTTGAAAATTACGATATGGGAACTCGCTGTCAAGAAATCAAACATGTCGTGAAGTGTAGATACGTCTTGTCTTCGGGTCAAGGCATTGATAAACACTTAGATTGGTAAAGCACCTTACAAATACACATAAAGTATATATCATATCAAGTTTATTATTAGCATATAGTCATAGTCATTGAAAACATAAACACTCAAAACTCTTAAGTTTATTGTAATTTGAAGATTGATAAATAAGTTTGAAAAAATGTAAGTCAAAGTGAAGAGTCAATAAGGGATCACGATTGATTAGGTACACCGCTGTAGTGAAGACAAGAGGCCAATGATCAGCATGCATACTAGAGAGAGTAAGCATGTACAATCCTCTTTCGACAATATGATGATGTCGTTGTTCCGATAGACTGTGTGCTATGTGTATGAGAAGGTGAGGTGAAATGACTTATACTATTATCATTTAGAAAAGAGTTTTGTGCACCGTATTCACCACCATTGTCAGAGAATAATACTTTGATCTTGTGTTGAACGAAATTCTCGACCAAACTTTGATTTTTAATGAATATGGGACGAGTGTCAGACTTTTTTAAGAGGATAAAACCAAATGAACCTAGTCAGTGAAGAGAGAGATCAATGTGCATTGGTGATGATTTTTCAAGTCATACCCGATGTGGCAATGATGACAATTGCTGATAAAATCACAGCTAGAGAAGCATGGAAGGTGTTCAAGGAGATATATGTTGGCAAAGAAAGTGTCCAAACGCAAATGTGATGGCGTTGAAGCGTAAAATTCGACAGAATGTTGATGGTAGAAGCATAGACCATTGGTGTGTTTTCTTTAAAACTCACTAATATTGTAAATGAGATAAAGCGAATAGGAAGCTCAGTTGCCATAAACAACGGTTGTTGAGAAATTGTTCAGGTCAGTCTTCGGTCCTTTTCTTCCAATTGTTGGGACCATTCAGCGGAAAGACATGACCACCATGACAGTAGCTGAAGCAGTAGGGCTGCTTTTGAAGATACCCTAAAAGGAAGGAGGCAAGAGAAAGAAGAAGAAGAAAGAGAAGAGCAACTACTTCTCACCCGTGCACAGTGGGAGTCACTAACTACGAAGGAAAGAAAAAAAAATGCGGTAAACACAACGAATAATGTGAGAGGAAGCCATATCGTAAGTTTGAAAAATCACAAATTAAATATTTTAATTATGATAAATACGGGGATTTTACGTCTGAATGTAATAGACAAAAAAGAGATTGCTCACTATGCTGAGAGTTATAGTGATGATGAACATGCACTACTTTGATCAAAACACGTGAGGGGTCAAAGACTGTGCATCGTAAAATGGAGGGATCGAAGACGTGGAAATAATACCACAAGATTAAGGGGTGATTGTTAGTTTAATCTTGTGGTATATTTATTAGTATTAATACTTTATAAATAATAATACAAATGATGTGGCATGTGCAGCAACAAAAAAATCATTGTTGCACACTATGTGACCAAGCAAGTGTTTCTTGAGTAGTGCATAGTCAAAGGATGAGTTGTTCCTTAATTTGTAGGAGACTTGTTCCTTAGTTATTGGTATATTTGTTGATCTTTGTAGCCTATAAAAGCAACAAAAAAGTGACAAAATAAAAGTGTGGGCGTTGAAATTAAGAATGCATCTTCTTCTCTCTTTGCTTTCCAACTTGATGTACATTGTATTTTTATATCTTATTTTCTTCTCCCTATTTTGCATTTATTCATCTTTTCTGTGACTCTTATTCTTTGAATTTTACCATCTCATATCCAACATAAACACCATTCACATAGGGTCCTTTAACAATTATTCTCCCGTGCGAATGTCATTCACAAGAAATGATCATGTAAAGAATATAGTAGAGTTATTTTGATTGGTAAATTGAAAAAATAGAGACAATATTTGTAGAAATGGAATGGACACAAAAAATATTTGAAAGAGAAATATGAAATATGTTAAGATAACTAGTGTGAGTTATGCCCATATCTTTACCATTAAAAAAACAGAGCATCCGGACCACCATATGGTTGGTGAAGGGACAAATTATCAAGATCTTGTGTGACATGATGAGGAGCTCCACTGTCAACCCGCCATGTCAAATCGATGGTGGTAATAGTAAGAGGATAAGCTTAAGGTGTGTGATGGGATGTTTGCAAGAGTTGGGTAGAGATAAGTAACTAAAGTGTAGAATATAGATATTTAAATGTTGGACAATGGGTAAGAACGTGACCTTGTAATTTACACCATTGATGGCGACCTTTGAACGACTTTCCAACGGAAGGGGAAGGAGAAGAGCGTCGAGTGTTGGATGATGTGTTTCGTGGAGATGTCGGCGATGCACATTGAACTTGGATTGAGCTATCAAAACAGAGATTGGAAACAAGATCAATAATTGTTCTAACCTAATTTAGATTTCATGGTTAATTATTTAGCTTCTCATGTAACTCATCAAAAGAGATAGGTCTATCTCTTGCATTAATATCATACACAATTAGACGATACGCTTCATCAAGACCTTACCAAACATAACCACTTAAGTCTTCATGTTGGATTGGAGAGCCAATGCACGCAAGGATATCTGAGGTAGCTTTCAAAAAGTATATATTTTGAGATCGAAAGATAATGCTTTATAGTGGAACATAAATTGTCCCTTAATTTTGATATGCCCACGTGAAACTCGGGTATAATTGTTTTGTAAACCAATCTATATTTCATGTGAAAATTGTGTTTGTGTGATTAGTTATGCAACCGGCAATGACAAAGTGCTAAGAAGAACCCCATAAATGAGTTGATCTAATCGCTTCCAAGAGATGAAGGCGGGGTTTTGTGTTTGTTGGGGAGGAGAGGAAGCATAGAGTACATTTGCAACGGGCATTGGATGAATGCAATTTAAAATAGTTTAGAGATCGTGACCCTCAAGAATTTCTTGAACCTACAATTTCTAAATAACATAATTTGAGGATGTGAGCTTAATGACGTCCGAAGGGATTTAATTTTTAAAAGGTTGGTTCGAGTAATGAGGGTTGGGTTTAATTGCAGCGGAATTTTGTGAAAAACATGAAAAAAAAGTAAAGTTTGTTTTGTGTGAGATGATAGAAAGAGACGATTGAAAAATAGTTGGGTACCATGTAAGAACTTTATATTAAATGTTGTGAATTCATTGAATAATTAATGAGAGCCTATTTATACAATACTAGATAACTAGATAACTAGATATGAGATATATGTTGGTCTATAGATTTTATAATTGGTTTCTTCAACAAGAAGAGTATGATAAAAGTGAGACTCGACTTCTTCCTTGATATGAAGAGAACCAGAGAATGAAGAGAACCAGAGAAGTATTTGTCCCTGCGTTGATATTATTGATCAAGTATCATCCTATTTATACAAGAGATGGCTAAGTAATTTAGGAAACAAAACATGCTAAAGTCTATACAAGAAAGTAAGCCAATTAGTTGACCCGATCATTCGGGAATGAAATCTGTGGGATTGCTGACAATTAGGAATGAAATCAGGGAATGATTTTATTCCTTGATTCTAAGAATCACAACACTCCCCCTCAAGTTGGAGCATGGATGTCGGAAATGCCCAACTTGCGAAGTAGTTCATGGAATCGATCTCTCCCAAGTCCCTTAGTGAAGATATCAGCGAGCTGGTGTTTGCTGGAGACTGGTCGAGGTTGCAACACGGCGGTTTGGAGTTGTTGTCGTACGAAGTGGCAATCAATTTCGATATGTTTGGTGCGCTCGTGGAACACTGGATTTGAGGCAATATGTATTGCTGCATGATTGTCGTAGAAAAGTGGAACTGCCTCACTCTGTGGTGCTTGAAGATCTTGTAGAAGGTGGCGGAGTCAAACTATTTCCCGGCTAGAGGCGGCCATAGCTCTATATTCGGCTTCAGCAGAAGAACACGAGACTACACTCTGTTTCTTGGAGCGCCACGAGATGGGTGAAGTTCCAAGGAACATGATGAAGCCGGTGGTTGATCGTCGTGTATCAGGACACCCAGCCCAATCTGCATCACAATGCCTGGAGTGTAAGTAAGCTCGATGTTGGGAGAAGGATTCCTTGTCCTGGGCAGCTCTTGAGATATCGAAGTACATGATGTGCTGCATCTAGATGAGGCACGCGGTGTGCATAAACTGGCTGAGAATGTGAACTGCATAGCTTATGTCCGGACGTGTGATGGAGAGATACAACAATCGCCCGATAAGTCTGCGATACTGTCCAGCGTCAGTGCAGGGTGACCCTTCGTTAGCAGAGAGCCTATGCTGTTGGGGAAGAGGAAAGGGTGCTGGTTTGCAACCAGTGAAACCGCTGTCAGCCAAAATGTCTAGAGTATATTTCCTCTGAGTGAGGATAATGCAGTGGGTGAGCGCGCAACTTCTAGACAAAGAAAGTACTTTAGCGGGCCAAGATCTTTGATTTTAAACTACGCATCTAAGTGAGCCTTGAGTTGTTGTATCTGAAGTGGATCCGATCCAGTGACGATAACATCATCAACGTAGATTAGAACAGCGACGAAATAATCTTTGCTGACGAGAGTGAAAAGAGAATGATCAGCAGTGGAAGGCTTGTATCCAAGACTCATAATTGACTCGGTGAATTTGTGATACCAATTCCGAGAGGCTTGTCGTAGACCATCGAGGGACTTGTGCAGACGACAGACACGTGTCTCCCCCTGTTTGGAGAACCCTTGTGGAATATTCATATAAACTTCCTCACGTAAGTCGCCATGCAAAAATGCATTATTCACATCTAGTTGGTGCAGGGGCCATTCTCGGACAGCAGCAACGGCTAGCAAGCAGCGAACAGTGACTGAAATTCTGATCACTTAGTCGTGCAAGATGCCACACACAATGTTACACAGAATGTTATAACGTTGTGTCTGACTTCTTGCGTAGATAATGCAGGACAGTAAATATAAAGCTCTAAGTAATGACACAGCAGATTGTTTACCCAGTTCGGTGCAACGTCACCTACGTCTGGGGGCTCTCAGCCTAGTGGAAAGATTTCACTTATCAGTAATCCTTCAGAACATACAAGTACATGTGATCCCTCCTAGATCTATACTTTATGCTACGTCTTACAGTGCAATCTATCTCAGGGTCTCCCCCTGAATCCAAGAACGTCTTGATTCCACTCTTCGAGCAATCGCCTTGCTCTGTCGTCTTCAAGTCTTCTTCAAGCTTGGTGGTTGCGTGCAGTCTTCAACTCACGACTTTCAGTAAACCCTCAATCACCTAACTCTCTATAGTTATGTGATACACAACATCCTAAGCTCAATCTGCAATTTCTCAGCCCGCAAACCTTCACGTCTAAGAACCTTGCAAATTGTTGCTAGGAAACAAATAAAGAACCACACAATTGCTAAGGGGGTAGCCTAAGCTTTTATAGCAATCGTGGATGAGTACTAACCCTAAAGGGTTTCCTCTTAATCACCGTTTTTCTTCTTTTCAGATTAGGAGTCGTTCTGCACTTTCCTAATCGTCTTCTTGATTTTCTGCCGAATCTGCACTTTCCTGATTTCTGTCGATCAGGATGCTTGCCGAGACGCCGTCAACAATGTCACACAAGATGTCGTAGAAGATGCTTCGACATTCTTTGTAACATGTTTCTTCGGTTCCTTTAAAAATCAGCCAATCTCTAAAAACGTCGTAACTACAATCTCCCCCTTTGGCTATTTTTAAGGACAACATTCTTCATCGTATTATGCGTCGCATTCTGCATCGCATTAGTCGTCTCGTCGATCGGCAGCGTCGCGTCCCGCGTTATCTAACTTAACCTTTACTCCCCTTTGCTGGCTCAAAAAGAGCCAAAACTTAAACAAATATTTCAACAAATCCGGGAAATAAGCAAACTAAATCAAACATAACTCACACTTGCTCTCAATCAGCTGTCGGGAGCAAGAGTGATACATTGTTCACCAAATATTACAAACCAAAAAAAGTTGTTTAGTAGTTCAAGAGTCAGAGAATTTCATAAAACTTTTCAAATAGAGCTGCTGTTGGAACTTGCAGTCTCTGTAGCTTTTGTGGAGGCTTCTTGGGTAGCATCTTCTGGATCATTTGTGGGATCATCTTCAGATCCTGGAGGAGACATTGAGTGCAGCAGGTTGGCGTAGTGAGTTCGGCGCTGCGAGAGATGCTTCAAGGCAGTCTTTAAGTTTGCAATGTCCTCATCAAGCACTTCAATTTCTTGTTTGAGCATGACGGCATCCCTGCTGGTAGTCCTTGTGAGAGGGACGGCACTTGTGGCTCTACTGGTCTTTGCCGTGGCTTCTGGCCTGACAAGATCAGGAGCATGCTTCCCTTCAAACAACTTGTGGCTCACCACAATTATTCCTCCTCTTTTGCCCACCTTATCCGACGTTTTCAACACGCCAGGGTGTTGATGTACGAGTAATTCAGAGATAAGGGATGGAAAGGCTATGGGAATTTTCACAGTAAGAGATCTAGCATGGCGAACAAGATGATCAATCACAAATTGTCCAAAGTCAAGTTTAGATCCAGTACCTATTTGGTAGATGAGGATTGCCAGCTCAGGTTTGATCGATGATGCGTGGGTCGAGGGCGCCCAGTTTGCAACTCCAATTCGAAAAAGAATGGAGTATTTGGAAGTCAGATCTGAAGCTGCCACGGTGCCTTTGGATGGCCATGTTCTGCTTTTATCTCCGGTGATCTCACGGAGGACTTTGCTGAGGTCGGGTGGTGGCATAGATCGAACCCTCTTCCTTCCCAGGAAGTCATTGATAATGTCGGAGGTGATGTCAAAGCGGATGCCTCTGACATATACCTTATCAAACTCTGGAGCATCTGGGGTACCTAACGTGGTAGGCAGATTTGCAATGAATTCTTTAACTAGAAGGGGATAGTGGTTGCCAATGTCGGAGACGGTTCTCATCAATTCTGCCTTCTCCAGGAGCTGTATAATGGCCTTTAGCCCAAGCAGTTCCGATGATAATGTCTTCTCTGGGTACGCCGTTCTCTGAAATTCAAACTCTCACCTCTTTGCGCCTTCTGCTGAGTGAAACGACACGTTGTCGTAAGTTACACTCATGGTGTTCGTGGCCGTCTTCAGGGCCTTCTTCTTCCTTTCTTTCTCAGCAGGGACCTCTTCAATGTCATCATCAGTGGATTCATCTATCAATCTCCTTGTTGCAATTACTTTCTTCCCCTTTTCTTTGACATGCGACTTTTTCCTTTTGTTGCTGGGACCTCCAGCCTCCTTTCCCTCCTTCCTTTTCCTTGTTTCTTTCAATTTTCCATCGATGACAGCCAAACTTTCAGTTTCTTCTAGAACTTTTTTCTTCAGGGTCGACAGTACTGTGTGTGCCGTCTCAGCAGCTTCTTCCATGACATCTTCTCTAGCATCCAGAGTGTTTTCTTCTGTGTTGTTGGTGGTGGCATCCTTGTTCTTCTGAGCTTCTTCCCGATCGGTCTCTCCGTTTCTGGTTTCTTCTTTCTCTTCTTCTTCTTCCTCGGCTTCTTCCGAGTCAGCTATTTCTTCCTCTTCTACAACTTTTTCAGTGGCTTTCGGTATGACATTTGTTCCTTCTTCTTCTCCTCCTTCTCCTTCCGCAATGCGTTCCAGCCCATGACTGACCGGAGTCAGATCCTCCTTTTCTCCTTCCAGACGTATCAGTTCTTCTACCACACCTTCTTGAGGTGGGTCCTGGTTTTCCAGTAGTGATTCTAACAGATCACTGTTTCTAGAAGTATCGGCAGAGAAATCGTTACCTGTTGGTGTTGGAACTGCGACGGTTTGCATGGAGGCCTCTCGATTTTCCTGGCCAAGATCATTCTCTCTTTCTGGCCCAGTTAGGTCAGACATTGAGAAAGCAGCACTTCCGGTCTGGGACTTCTTGGGAACTCGAGTAAAAACTAGTATTGGGGCTTTCTCTGGTGAAGCCTCTTTGATAATTTCTTCTGACTTTTTCAGGGTTTTTGGCCCTTTGATTCGCACTCCATGCTTGTTTGTCTTCGCTCTACTGCTTCTGGAGCCTTTTGCTTCAGCTTTCTTTGAAGCGGTGGCTTCCTTTGGGGCTACTGTGCTTCTAGTTTTCACCATTGTTGTTTGAGAGATTTGCAGAGAGTGAATGGTGAAGGAGATGAGAGCGAGCACAGAGAGGAGGCAGACTAGGTTTTTGAAAACGATTCAAATCTTCTTTAGCGTCTGACTGTATCATTCCTTTTCTTTTATATGGGCTTTTGATATGCCTGGCCCAATGACATTCGTTGGTTTTTAGACCGGTTCATGAAGAGGTACCAACACTTCCTCTCAACCGTTTCTGTATCTCCTTTACTGGTCGTTGATGGAACACAGACCAAGTGATGATCTAAGATCCTCAAATCTGCTCGCGTCTAGTGCCTTCGTGAAAATATCAGCTAGTTGCTTATCTGTTGGGATGTGCTCTAGGATGATCTTCTTGTCTTCGACCAATTCTCGAATGAAGTGATGTCTAATATCAATGTGTTTGGTCTTGCTGTGTTGAACAGGGTTTTTGGAGATGTTGATAGCACTGACATTATCACAATATAAAGTCATGGCATCCTGTCTGACATTGTATTCGACTAACATCTGTTTCATCCAAAGTAGTTGTGTGCAGCTACTCCCAGCAGCAATATACTCCGATTCGGCAGTGGAAAGGGCAACACAGTTTTGCTTCTTACTAAACCATGATATGAGGTTGTTGCCAAGGAAGAAGCATCCTCCAGATGTGCTTTTCCTATCTGATGTGTTCCCAGCCCAATCGGCATCACAATATCCCACCAAGGTAGAGGATGTGTCGAATGAATATAACAAACCCAAGTTTGTAGTCCCAGAGATATATCTAATAATTCTTTTGGCTTGGGATAGATGACTAACCTTAGGATTAGCTTGATATCGTGCACATACTCCGACAGAGTAGGCAATATCTGGTCGACTTGCGGTGATGTAGAGGAGACTACCGATGATGCTCCTGTATAGGTGTTGGTCGACGGCTTCTCCTAGATCATCTTTAGTTAGCTTGACATGTGTAGCTGCTGGTGTCCTTTTAGGCGAGCCTTTCTCTAGCCCAAACTTCTTGACAATATTCTTCGCATATTTGCTCTGAGATACGAAGATGCTATCCTTTAGTTGTTTGATTTGGAAGCCTAGAAAATAAGTAAGCTCTCCTACCATGCTCATCTCGAATTCTGATTGCATCTGTTGAATAAATATCTCTACCATCTTGCTTGACATCCCTCCAAAAACAATGTCATCAACATAGATTTGAGCTATCATTAGGTTCCCGTCTTCATTCTTCACAAATAGGGTCTTGTCGACTCCCCCTCTAGTGTAGCCGCTTTGGATGAGGAATTTTGTGAGCCTTTCATACCAAGCCCTTGGTGCTTGTTTCAACCCATAGAGAGCTTTCTTGAGTTTATACACATGATCAGGATAGTGAGGGTCAACAAATCCTTTGGGTTGTGACACATATACTTCTTCATTGAGATCCCCATTCAAGAACGCACTTTTGACATCCATCTGGTAGAGCTTTATCTGTAGATGGCATGATATCCCTAGCAGGAGACGGATTGCTTCTAGTCTTGCCACAGGAGCAAATGTCTCATCGAAGTTGACACCCTCAATTTGAGTATACCCTTGAGCAACTAACCTTGCTTTGTTGCGAGTGATGTTGCTAAGCTCATTGGATTTGTTCTTGAAGATCCATTTGGTGCCTATGATGTTTCCTTCACTTGGTTTGGGCACTAGTTCCCATACCTGATTTTTCTCAAATTGAATCAACTCTTCTTGCATAGCATTGACCCAATACTCATCATTGATGGCTTCATTGATGTTTTTGGGTTCTGTCTTTGAAACGAAGCAAATATTTCCTATCATCTCGTTGTAATCTTCAGGAGTTCTTGACCGGGTCCGTATGCCTTCATTCAAGTTTCCAATAATTCCAGAGATAGGATGGTTGGTCTGGACTCTTCGTGAGGGATTCTTGTTGCTGGTTTCAGGAGCTACTTCGTTATTGGCGGTATCATCTTCTGTTTTGCTGCTAGCATCTTCTGTGACATTAGGACCAGCATTCTTCCTGACATTATTGGGCGGATAGGCTCCGTCTTCGTCCGTCGCATCTTCTGAGACATCTTCGCAGGCATCATCAACAACCACATTGATTGATTCCATCATGGTCTTGGTTCGTTTGTTGAAGACTCGGTATGCGCGACTATTCCTTGAATAGCCAAGGAAGATGCCTTCATCGCTTTTTGGGTCAAGCTTTTGACGAGGCTCTCTATCAGCCAGTATATAACAAGTGGAGCCAAAGATATGGAAGTACTTAACATTGGGCTTTCTCCCCCTCCATATTTCATAATGAGTTACTGACATACCTGGTCGGAGAGTGACTCGATTGTGGATATGGCAAGCAGTGTTAAGTGCTTCTGCCCAGAAGTGAGTTGGTATGTCTTTAGCCAGCATCATAACTCTCCCCATCTCCTGTAGAGTCCTGTTCTTGCGCTCAACAATGCCATTCTGTTGAGGAGTGATTGACGCTGAGAATTCATGTGCTATCCCTTCTGAGTTGCAGAAATCTGCAAACTTACTGTTTTCGAACTCTCGACCATGATCACTACGAACGCGGATGATTTTGCCAATTGTCTCTCCATTTTCTCGTTGGACTTGGATGCATAGATTCTTGAAGATCGAGAAGGTGTCTGATTTGTCACGAGGGAAGTCAACCCAAGTGTATCGTGAGTAATCATCTACACATACAAAGACATATCGTTTTCCTCCAAGGCTTTCAACTTGCATTGGTCCTATGAGGTCAACATGTATCAGCTTAAGTACTCGAGAGGTGGTGATATGCTGAAGCTTCTTGTGTGACATCTTGGTTTGCTTTCCAATGTGACATTCTCCGCAGATCTTTCCTTCTACTATTTTTAGGTTTGGGATTCCGGTGATAGCCTGCTCTGAGATTGCCTTTTGCATACTTCTAAGGTTTAGATGTCCAAGCTTTCGATGCCATAGTTTGGTTTCTTCTGCTTTGGAGACAAGGCACTTGGTTGCTTCGATATGTGTCTCGGGAGACCAGATATAGCAATTGTCCGTCGAGCGAACTCCTTGTAGAATAGTGACCTGATCGATGTTGTTAACTATACAGGCTTCTTTAGTGAATTTCACTACTAAATCCTGATCACAGATCTGACTGATGCTAATCAGGTTTGCCTTAAGTCCTTCTACAAGTAATGCTTCAGTCAGACAGGTGGCTTCTGGATGCTTGAGCACTCCTTTTCCAATGATTCGAGCTCGGATCCCATCTCCAAACGTAACAAAGCAGTTTGTATATAATTTAAGATTGGAGAGAAACTCTGGAGTACCTGTCATGTGTCGAGAGCATCCACTGTCGAGATACCAGTCCTTGTTCGTTGAAGCACTTAATCATGTATATGCAACATTAGCTCGATAGGTCAGGTTCTTAGGTCTCCATTCAAGGCGAGTTGTCTTCGGAGGAGATGGGAGATGCCTTTGATATTTCTGAGCTTGCTTCCTCTTAAAAAGTTGAAAAAAAAGGTGTGATATGACCTCGTTGACCACAGTAATGACATATCCATTGATATTGATAAGCTGGTCTTCTGTAGCTTTGTTGTCTGCGTGGAGGATGTCTTCTGACAGTTTCTTGACAAGAATATGTTGTAGACGATGTTATGGCTTTTGTTGTAGGTCGTCCTGTAGGATGAGTTGGGGCATCCAGTAGTTTCTTGTCAGCCATGGCTTGTTGTGGGATAAACTTTGTCCCTGCCGTTGAGGGGACAGCATGTGTGTACCCTAGCCCCGTTGTATCTTTGGACTGTTTTTCCACTGATAAAATCTTGTTAAGGCTTTCGGTGCTCGGATTCATCATCTTTACCGATTTAGTCATGAGACTAATTTCTCCATTCAGTCTGGTGATCTCTCGTTTCAGCTCCACGATCGTCTCTAGAAGTCTCGACTTGTCGCAGGTAAGACTAATGATCCTTTCGCCTTGTTGATCAAGTATCAGAGTTTCCTTGATCCATCTGGTATGCAAGCCTTTGTATGCTTCGACTAGTTGTTCTTTAGTCCAATTCTCATTTGGAGTTGGATCATCATTGATATCGATAACATTATCAACATTACGTGTAGGAGTAGTAGTAGTGAATGCAACAAAGTTGCTTACCTCTTCAGATCCACTATCTTCATTGTCATCATCTGATAGGGTGACATTGTATCCCCGTTTTTGTTGTTTGAGGAAATTTGGACATTCTCTACGGAGGTGGCCGAATCCTTCACATTCATGACATTGAAGTCCTTTGTTTTTGTTTTCTTCCCCACTCCTGTTTGGTCTGTCAAGGCTTCCTCCAACCTGAGCTTTTTGTGGGGCTTTGTTTCTGGCATTTGCTATGACATTCCGTCCACCCATTCGACTAAATCTTCTCATGGCTTTATTGTAATTTTTTGTGAGAAGAGCCATTGTAGCTTCGATGTCTTCATCAGAATCGGAGTCCTCAGGATCTGGTTGCTTGTGTGTTGAGCTATTGAAAGCAACTCCTTTGTTCCTTTTGTCGATGTTGGGTAGAGACAACTCATAGGTCATTAGAGACCCCATCAGCTCATCAAATTTCAAGACCTTGAGGTCATGAACTTCCTCAATTGCTGTGATCTTCATCTTAAACCTAGGGCTAAGAGCACGTAGGGTTTTTCTTACCAATTTTTCATCAGACATTGGTTCTCCCAGAGAATAGGATTCATTGGCTAGATCACGAATGCGAACATTGAAATCTGCAATTGATTCGTCTTCTTTCATGATGAGAGCTTCGAAGTTGGTAGTCAGGTATTGCAGTTTTTGTTCTCGAACCTTAGTTGTTCCTTCATATGTTACGGCCAGGATGTCCCATGCTGATTTGGCAGTTGTGCATGTGTTGATCAGTCTGAATACGTTCTTGTCAACACCATTGAAGATAACATTTAGAGCTCGAGAATTTCCCAGTGATTCTTCATCTTCATCATCGGTCCAGTCTTTTTCTGGCTTTGGGCCGATAGGATTGCCATCACTGTCACTGAGTTGTGGTGCATTCCAACCATTGAGTACAGCCTTCCATGTCTTGTTGTCTAGTGACTTCATGAAGGCACACATTCGAGCCTTCCAATAGCCATAGTTGCTCCCATCTAGAACAGGTGGTCGATTTATGGGTCCTCCTTCTCTGGTATTGTCCATCTTTGATCAAAATATTTGTTTAGGAACTCACCTAAAGCTATAGGTGCCTCCTCTGATACCAATTGAAATTCTGATCACTTAGTCGTGCAAGATGCCACACACAATGTTACACAGAATGTTATAACGTTGTGTCTGACTTCTTGCGTAGATAATGCAGGACAGTAAATATAAAGCTCTAAGTAATGACACAGCAGATTGTTTACCCAGTTCGGTGCAACGTCACCTACGTCTGGGGGCTCTCAGCCTAGTGGAAAGATTTCACTTATCAGTAATCCTTCAGAACATACAAGTACCTGTGATCCCTCCTAGATCTATACTTTATGCTACGTCTTACAGTGCAATCTATCTCAGGGTCTCCCCCTGAATCCAAGAACGTCTTGATTCCACTCTTCGAGCAATCGCCTTGCTCTGTCGTCTTCAAGTCTTCTTCAAGCTTGGTGGTTGCGTGCAGTCTTCAACTCACGACTTTCAGTAAACCCTCAATCACCTAACTCTCTATAGTTATGTGATACACAACATCCTAAGCTCAATCTGCAATTTCTCAGCCCGCAAACCTTCACGTCTAAGAACCTTGCAAATTGTTGCTAGGAAACAAATAAAGAACCACACAATTGCTAAGGGGGTAGCCTAAGCTTTTATAGAAATCGTGGATGAGTACTAACCCTAAAGGGTTTCCTCTTAATCACCGTCTTTCTTCTTTTCAGATTAGGAGTCGTTCTGCACTTTCCTAATCGTCTTCTTGATTTTCTGCCGAATCTGCACTTTCCTGATTTCTGTCGATCAGGATGCTTGCCGAGACGCCGTCAACAATGTCACACAAGATGTCGTAGAAGATGCTTCGACATTCTTTGTAACATGTTTCTTCGGTTCCTTTAAAAATCAGCCAATCTCTAAAAACGTCGTAACTACAGTGACCATTTTGGCCACTGGAGCAAACGTGTCTGTGAAGTCAACTCCTTCTACTTGCGTGTACCCCTTTGCGACTAAGCGCGCCTTGAATCTCTCAATGGATCCATCTGGACGGTATTTCACCTTGTATACCCATTTTGAATCAACAACTTTCTTTCCAGGAGGGAGATTAGTGAGGCTCCAGGTCTTATTTTCTTCTAGGGCCGAATCTCACGATCCATTGCGTCTCGCCAATGTTTATGTTTGACAGCCTGCTGGAAGGTGCGTGGCTCATCTATGGAAGAGATGGCCGCTAAAAATGCAGTATGAGCACGAGAAAATCTCTTATAAGAAATAGATTGAGTGAGAGGGTATACCGTCGAGTTGACTGAGGGTGTGGGAGAATGCGAAATGGTACTGGTTGGTGTGACCGATGGCGGCAAAGTTTAATCATATCCATTGAGTCGCTTAGATATTGTGCGAGTGCGCCTTTCACGCGAAGGTGTTGGAACTGCAATCTCTTCATTATTATCATGATCCTCAACATTGTTATGATCCTCAGTATTTTCCACTATTGGAGTCGAGATGGGAGTTGAGGGCGTATCAGTCGCAAATGAAAAATCTAGTGAATTAAAAGAATTGCTAGACACCGTATGTCCTTCCTTTCCTGGAACCATGCATTGATCACCTGGGAATATGCTTTCCCAAAATTGCACATCACGTGAGACAACGACTTTGCCTGATTCCATATCATAGACTCGATACCCTTTTTGGCCATTTGGGTATCCCAGAAAAATTCCTTGGCGTGAGCGCGGGGCAAATTTGTACTTTGTCTGTTGGTGGACGTAGCATAAACATTCAAAACATCTGAGGTGATCATAAGTCGGCGCCTTCCCAAACAACATCTCGAATGGAGTCTTGTTCCCAATGACTGAAAGTGGAGTCCGGTTGATCAGGTAGGCCGCGGTGAGCGCGCATTCTCCCCAAAATTTAATTGGGAGTCTGGCTTGAAATGGAGAGCTCGCACAACTTCTAATAGATGGCGGTGTTTCCGCTCGACTACGCCATTTTGTTGAGGTGTTCCAACACAACTTGTATGAAACTCCATCCCTGTTGTGCTATAATACGCTGTTAATTCGTGATGCTGAAATTCGCGTCCTCCGTCTGTTCGTAGGCACTTTACATGTGTGTTAAATTGACCACGAATCCAATGGAAAAAGTTAAGTAGCAGTGACCTCGTTTCTGACTTGTGCCTCATTAGAAACACCCATGTCGCCCTGCTGTAATCATCCACGATTGATAAAAAGAAATGACACCCAGACAATGACGCCTCATGATATGAACCCCAAATATCGCAATGTATTAAATAAAAAACGTGCGAAGTTTTGTTGTTACGGATTGGAAAAGACAATCTAGTTTGTTTTGCCTTACAACATGCATCACAAACTGACAATCCGAGTTTATTAACTAAAATAGATAAATTTGGAATCAGTGATAACCGGTTAGCTGGAATGTGCCCCAAACGTTGATGCCACAACTGCACACTATCGCGTCCGTGAGTCATTAAGGCTTTGCCTGCCACCGTCGGTTCCAAATAGTAAAGACCATTTCGCACTCTACCCATGCCAATCAGCATCCTCGAAAGTAAGTCCTAAATCACACAACAATTCGAATAAAAAATTAGTGCACAATTAAGATCCCAAGTTATCTGACTGACTGACATTAGATTAAAACAAAATTAAGGCACGGTAAGAACTCGTTGGAGACGCAAATTCTCGCCAAAATTTACATCACCAACTGCGACGACGGCTGCATTCTCACCATTAGGCATCTCAACGGGTGAAAAGTTTAACTTTGGCGAAATATTAAATAAAGAATTCTTGTCACAAGTGATATGATTCGTTGCTTCTGAGTCAATAACCCATGATTTGTTACCAGAATAATTCGAGGCAGCTGTGTTGACCGATCCTGCAAAAGCTTGGGCTTGGTTTGTGTTGGGCCCTGCAAGCAGATCAAATAAATGCGACTTTTGGGCCTGTGTGAGCTGATCTGCAAATTCATTCATTGGTGACTTATTTGGGCTTGCTTGAACATGGGTATGTGAAGCCCAATTAGAATTAAAATTGGGCTGATTTGGCCCATCTCTTCTTTCATGTTCAACCCATGCCACCCTATGGTTCCCGTAACTCACTTCCTCATTTGAACCAGAAGCGACAGCCGCCACGGTTCTTCCTCCTCGTTCGCCCGATCTGCCGCCGCGACTCGGCCAGAAGCGACAGCCAGCTTTGCTCCAGTGTGGTGGGTAACCCACAATGGCAAACCACGTGTCGATGTTGTGACCGGTCGTGCCACAGTGGTTGCAGCGGCGCGTCCCCTACACTCCGTCCCGCCCTGTGTTGTTTTTACCGTCGACGGTGATGTGTGGCCAGTGAGCGACTAGCGTCGAGGAATCCAATGTTGGCGACCGAATAGCAGCAACAACATCGACGCCTCTCTGTGTCTCGTCTTGCGATGCTTCCGAGTACGCACGCCCAATACCCGGCATCGGATCAGTCCCGAGAATCTGTGACCTCACAATGGAGAAATCGTCGTCGAGCCCCATGAGAAATTCACAAACTCTCTCCTCTTCACGCATAGCTCGATTCCGTTCATTTATATAGCACTCACACTTTCTGCAAAAGCACATCGGCAACGGCCGGAGTCCTTGCAGTTCAGACCATACCTTCTTAAGCTTACCGTAGTACACCGAGACAGCCTGGCGCTCCTGTTGTAGAAGAGATATTTGTCGCCGGAGCATATAGACCCGTGGCGTCATACCTTGGGTAAATCGTTGCTCAAGATCCTGCCAAATCTCTCGGGCTGAAGAGGCATGGACAGCAGCATCGCGTAACTCTGTGCTTAAAGAGTTGATGATCCAAGATTTAACAAACGCATTGCATTGGACCTAGAGTGGCTCGTTTGGGTCGTCCTTCTTTGGCCTCGGTAAGGATCCATCCACAAATCCAATTTTGAGCTTGCACTCAAGTGCATTAGACACTTAGTGTTTCCAGGTATAGTAGTTGTCACCAGATGGTGTTAAAGGTTCAGCCCCGAGTGACAAACCCGGGTGATCAGATGGGTGCAGATTGTAAGCCGATGGCGAAGGTGTGATAGATTTTGATACTTCCGAACCGTCGGATTTATCACCTGCGTCGTTCCCCATAACCAAGTTCAGATGTCCTCTGATACCATGAAGAGAACCAGAGAAGTATTTGTTTCTGCGTTGATATTATTGATCAAGTATCATCCTATTTATACAAGAGATGGCTAAGTAATTTAGGAAACAAAACATGCTAAAGTCTATACAAGAAAGTAAGCCAATTAGTTGACCCGATCATTCGGGAATGAAATCTGTGGGATTGCTGACAATTAGGAATGAAATTAGGGAATGATTTCATTCCTTGATTCTAAGAATCACAACATGATATGAGGAAGAATATGTAATTTCATGTGGGATCATGCGTTGCTCGATGCTACATGTGAAAGGTCATTGTATTGATGTTCTAAAATACTTTTCAAAACTGAAACGTGAATTATTGTCTGTGGAGTGATATATATCATTTATGCATCGTATAATACATTACTGTACGAATTGAAATGAAATGCTTGAACATTGGATACGATTTATAAACGAACGTAATGCATGAAAGTGTGTATTTCAAAGCAAGCATAAAATTTTATTTTACTGAGGTACCTAAAATAATATGGTACATACTCAAATAATATAGTAGGTTTCTAGTCCATCGTAGACTTGTACGGAGACATGCATAGATGAAAATTCTATTCTCATATGAAATGGTATGGGCGTATGCACTACTGTTATTCTAAATAGGACTTGTGCATGCCGGCATTGGCGTGAGACTCCTAATCGGATGCGAGCTTGCGCAGATGTTAAATTCCTATCTCAGTTCAAACTTGTGGATATGCATTTTAATTTAAATGTAAATTTTTTGAATGCGAAAAGTCGTATGTTTATATGACCCTTTGTACTCATAACGACAAAAGTGGTCCAAAGTAGGCGATGCTTACATGAGTAAAAAATATGGTCATGGAAAGTAAAATTGTCGAAGATTGCTTATGACAATGCTATAACATAAATACAAACGATTAGATGTAATAAGGTGTCTTTTACATAAAAGTAGATTATAACATAATGGGATTTAATAATCCAATAAAAAATCATAACATCCTTAAAAAAGATTACAACCAAATTTTGAGCAGCCCCCGTATACAAGAGCATGTGATCCGTACTTTGTCCATTTTGGTGTACTCGTATTGTTTCGAATTTGAAGTCAGAACATTAAAATAAGGGTAAAAGACACAAAACTACACCCAACAATACCAAAAAGACACTTAACTACCCCATATTTCAAAACGGACAGTGAGCTACACCCAAATATCATAAACTGACAGATAGCCCCGACCGTTAGAATTTTGGATGGATACTGTTAAAATTTGAGGTAAAAGGACGAAAATGCCCCTGATAACACTTCAAATTTTCAAAACCATGCCACTATGAGGATTTTGGTCATTTCTCCCATAACCGTGGCTTAAGCTTCGCCGGCCTCGTCTCCGACCTCCGACCGACTTCTCTGGTCGTCCTCGCCTCTTCGCCACTGACCGGAGACTCGTCGGAGTCCATCTCTGGAGCTCCGGCGACTTCGGCCACACTCGTCTCCAACCCTCCGCCTCTCTTCTCGCAGTGATGTGCGTTCAATCTAAAAGTGAGAAAAACGCAACATAGTATGCATTCATTCTAAAAGTGACACAAATAATCCATTCAAGTTTCATACTATATAGCTAAAGGCCAATATGTTAAAACTTTCACGAACCAATGTTGAATGTAAAGTCTAATCCATGTTAGCAACCAACCCTCAACAATATTCAATAACATCAATAATATGTTACTATGTTTTAAGAAAACGGAGTTACTAAGTTTCTCGAACCAGATGAATGCATACTATGTTGCGCTTTCCTCACTTTTAGATTGAACGCACAGCACTGCGAGAAGAGAGGCGGAGGGTCGAAGACGAGTGTGGCCGAAGTCGCCGGAGCTCCGGCGACGGACTCCGACGAGTCTCCGGTCAGTGGCGAGGAGGCGAGGACGACCAGAGAAGCCGATCAGAGGTCGGAGACGAGGCCGGCGAAGCTTGAGCCACGGTTATGGGAGAAATGACCAAAATCCTCACAGTGGCATGGTTTTGAAAATTTGAAGTGTTACCAGGGGCATTTTCGTCCTTTTACCTCAAATTTTAACAGTTTCCATCTAAAATTCTAACGGTCGGGACTATCTGTCAGTTTATGATATTTGGGTGTAACTCACTGTCCGTTTTGAAATATGGGGTAGTTAAGTGTCTTTTTAGTATTGTTAGGTGTATTTTTGTGTCTTTTACCCTTAAAATAATCATAAGCCCCACTCTCCATCTTTAAAACCCACCTATCTACTCATCCTTTATCTACTCTGATACTGATAGGAAATCAAAGCGAAAACGACAAAAGCATCCATCCTTCAATTTCCACCGTTGATTCATGTTGACCAATTCGAAAACAGCCCCACCATAAAAAGAAAGAAAAACACCACATTATGTCATTTTCGTGTCCATCCCCAAATATATTTCCATATAAAAAAACCACACACGTTTACATAGTTTCCTTAAATAAAACTAAAATTTATGTATTTCTTGAATCTGAAAATCATTATTCAAGTCTCAACAACAGTACTACGAAACATTCTAATCTGGAACAGAATCTAGCGAGAGAAGAGCTCAAGAGACGATGAAGTCACATTTTGTGACACTGCAAATAGTCGCTCCTAGTTTTGTTGGATTTTGATTTCCAAGCTTTAGCGACCTCCTTGTAATTGAGTTTGAGGAGCAGAGGCTGTCCCGTGTCGGCAATCGGGAAGTCTATGGCCGTCGCCGATTGTTTCTTGTTCAGTGTTGGGCAGATCTGGGCAACGTCAACGGTCTGCGAGCACCACCAGTTTTCCTCGTCCTCTCGCCGCCTAATCCCAAACCCCAAATCGATTTTCCCGCCTAAACCCATAAAACCCAACCCGATTGGATCGCCGATCTCCGCCGCCGCGTCTCCCATGATGTTGTCGATAATCCCCTCTTCTAATTCCTCGTCGATGATCGATTCGGCGTCGAAATCGTCGCCGTAGTCGTGGATTTCTTCGACCGGAGCTCGGGAGGCTTTTGAATCGATCTCCGCCGGGCTGAGGCACGGCTTGTCGTAGGGTCTCGGGTCGGTTCGGGAACAGGGGCTGTGGATGTGCAGCAAGAGGTCGGAGGATTGGTCGAAGAAGGATTCGTGTGGCTGTTTCGTGAATTTGTGGGGCTGTTTCGTAAATTGCTTGGCGGAGAAAATGGTGGGGCACGCCGTCGACAGAAGAGCCGCGGCCTCGTTGTAGCTCTGGTTTCGGCGTTTTCTGGGCGTTCGTGGCTTTCTGGTACAGACAGCTAGTCGAGAGTTGCTCGATTCGGAGAGCGTCGACGACGACGTTGTCGGAGACTGAGATTTCATAATCTTGAGGTCGAGCCCGCCGCTCAAACAGGAAGACATTGAACAAGAAGACCCAACTGTTCAATTTATGGAGAACCCAATTGTTGAATTTATTGAGAATTGGGGAGACAAAAACCCTAAGAGGAGGGGTTTGAGAAAAGAGACATTTTGGTACTAAAAACCTCAAAATTGGCAGTTTGTAGAAATTGAGGAGGTGGGTTATGGCCGAATGGGATGGAATGGAGTGGGAAATATCTAGTTACAGGAACTGAAACTTATCGGGACGGTCACAGAGAAAGAAACAGAGAGTGAGGAGTGGGCGCAGAGTAATAGGATGAGGAGGTCACGGACTGTGAGAGAGGAAAGGAAACAAAACAACCGTTGCGTTGCGTTGAAGAGTAGTGTGTTTATGTTTGCTTCAGATGAAAACACGGGACGAGACAAATGCTCCGTTCCACCATTTCTTGGACTTGGAGTGGTGGACCACTCTGCTCTGCTGTGACTGTGACATTCAATCATGTCACATTTACGCATTTACCTTATTGCCCCCTCCCTTTTCAGTTTTTGCCTCACAAAATTATGATGCCAATCTATGGTACGGTTGTAACATTCATTACTTAAAAAGTTACCAACAGTTATACATACCATTATATGCCTCCCTATCCCGTTGTTGCTTCACAAAATTATTATTTGTCTTTCTCCATTACTGTTACCTTCACGAAATTATGATACCAATCTATGTTCTGTGCATGGACTTTATGATTGTGTGAATATATGGCAGCATATTATACTTTAGGGATATTTACACTTTGCCTTTACTAAAAGTACCGAATTTACACTTTACTACGGCTAAAATAAAATTTTTACACAAAAGTCTGCTAAAATGATTTTTTTTACACTTTGCCCGTTTCCGTCCAACTTCCCGTTAAATATCAGCCACGTGACCTCATGTGGGGTAATTTTTTTTTAAAATGACAAGAATACCCACAAGCCATTTTTAATACATATTTGAAGTCAAGAAATGGATTTGGGTTTGACAAATAGATTTGGGTGTCGACGGTGCGAAGAAGGCGACTGCCGGTGGAAGGCGACGGCGCGGTGGAAGGCGAAAGTCTGTGTCGAACCTGAAATGAAGAGCGAAAGTATGGAGTGTCAGTGTGGAGTTGCAGCTCCCATCTGAACCTCGTCAACACCTGAAAATTCTGGAAGGCGGTTCATCGGTTGCGGAAGGTTTACGGTAAGTTTTCTGGTATGGGTCGAACAAATTTGATGAATTTGTGGAAAAAATTGAAGGTTTGGGTTTGAGAACAAAAAATTAGGGTTCATGTCCCCTAATTTTTTGTGATTTTTTTCTACAGGTGATTTTTTTGTTGAAATTGTTATCTTAGTAATCATTTATAGTGTGGCTAGTTGATTGAATCTCTGCCTCCTCTAGCGTGGATGCACATCTGCACCTATTAAGGTTTTGTAGAGAATGATATTGACATTATGCTAATTTCAAGCATTCATGTCATTTTTAACATCTATTTAAAGAACTAGTTAAATAATAACATGTCATGTACAAAGACTTCTGATAGCAAAATTTTCTATAAAAAAAACTTATTTTGGAACTGGTAAGCAGAGTGGTAGAGGATGATCAAATTGCATTAATCCCGGCATGTTTGCTTGTTATGGCCATTGATAGGCTGGAGATCAAGGACGCGTGCCCGTACTAATTTTGAGCACCAAGGAAAAGATCCTCTGAAGGAGGCTTGCAGTTGTTTTTCTGTATAGTACCAGTAAATGCAAGGAATGGTTGCAGCCATTGCTTAAAGTTGTCAACTCAAACCTTGAATTGTCTATATTCTTCTATATTTACCAGCTCCATATATATATATATTACTTGGGTTGGAATGTGAAGATTTGTTGCATATGCCTAGAGTAAGCAACAAAGACAACAAATCTTCACATCCCAACACAAGTAACATATAATACGTTACTTGTGGTGAAAATTTGGGATAATAAAGATTTGTTGTCTTTGTTGCTTATTTCAGGCATATGCATCACGGGGATACATAGTCGTTGCCGTTGACTCTCGCTACCACGGTGAACAAGCCAGCAACAAAACAACTTATCGTGATGTAGGTATTTTTTACTAACTCTTTGCAGTGGTTTCTAACTCAGTTGATTGTTTTTATCCGATTATACATGGAGAAAATGTCTGATACGAAGTTATTTATTTGATTTATTTCCTATATAAAACACATCCTTTGAGTTGCCAACATGCAACAATAAAGCTGTAAACATGCCAATTGAGCACAATGAGTTCGTTTAACAAATGACTCGAACTCAAGTCTAACCTAATAGGTTAGATACGCTTGCGAGACGGCTCGTTTAAATTACGTATTGTTTTTAAATAGTGTTTAATTATATTTTTCTTGATTGAAACGAATGCTTTGAGTGAAATATAAATGAACCGGGCTGATTTTGAGTCATCTCGTATAGTATTTAATTAATTATTATACATTTATTATTTAATACAATTTTGAATTTGAACTAAATAGTTAGTGTTAACTAGACGAATCGAACTTGAATCGAGCTTGACTAATTTCTCCCGAACCGAACTCAAGGTTAATTGCATAACCTCGTTTGAGTCCGAGTCAAGCTTTAGCCAAGCTCTGATAAGTTAAAGCTCAATTGCCAGGTTCTTGGCATAATTAGTTATGATCATTGTAGAATAAGTCACTAGACGACTACCTGTTACTCTTTATTAAATGACCGTTACTCTTTAGAATCACGCTTCATTACTCATTTTAGATCATTCACACCTAATCTATGACTTTTATTACACTATGCAGGCTCTAGTTTCTTCATGGAGAAAATGTGACACAATGCCAGGTTGAATATGCTGCTGCTATAGCAAGGTTGAGTGGAGAAAAAAAATCGCGAGAAAATTATTGTACTACTTGTTTTGGTATTAGCTGTGGTTATAATAAAATTGTAAAAATTGTTCATGACATGGCAGTTTGAATGGAAATGTGTAATGAATTTAAATGAACTTACTTACATTTATGTTTAATGAATTGAAATCAACTTGACAGTAAGATTTGTCTATGCATTTGGGAAGTAAAATTAATGATTCCAAAACAGCTTGTTCAACCAATGAAGCAAAGTGTGTCACATAATCAAAGGTTGTAAGCTAACCAAAAACCATTACAAATATAAAATTCAACAAACTAAAAATAAACCAGTGCCATTTATAAGCCATGAACATGCATTTACAAAAGCTACCATATCCACAAAATATGGTATTTACAAAAGCTATCAGGCATTTACAAAAGCTACCAGAATGCCAACAAAAGCCATTATCCACAAAATATGCAAAAGCTACTATATGGACCACTGAAAGGGTATCTGATTCCCTTGTCCATCATCACATGTCTCCCACAGACACTAAAGTCCAAAAGCAACATAAATAAAGACAAACTAAAAGCAAAACCCAATAGACATAACTAGGGTAGTGGTTGGCTACTGGATGAAGGATTCATTGAAGAGGAGACTATATGTGCTGAAGTTGGTGGTGGTTGGCTGCTTGTTGAGTCATTTATTGCACCAGTTTCTCCTATTGCAACAGTTCCTCTTCTTGCAACAATTCCTTCTCTTGATGCAGTTTTTCCTCTCTGTCCTGTTGTTCCTCTTGTGAACATTGCTTCACCACCAAGCCTGCTTGCACCATTCAAAGTTCTGAAATGGCTCTATAGAAGTACGACCAAGTCAATTTCCATCCATGAAAGGTTAGTAAAATGAGTTCATTTCTATATAAAGCATTTCATTAGCATGAATCTCTTCATATTTCATTTCAGACTTCATGAATCTCTTCAATTAATTGAATATCAAATAATACACTTTTACATGAATTAAATAGCCAACTAAGAAAATAAGAAATTGGTTAACATACATGTATCATATCAATTTTCTTACCAACTAAACATGTCTAACTTTATACTTCACTGCCATGAAGAATTTGTTTGTGTGGAAAAGTTAAAGGCTAAAGTTAAAAAAGGTTAATTAGAGTTCTCAAACTCTAAGTTCATGGGAAATCTACCATTACCATATAATCTTTTCAGTCCAACATTGTAAAAAATTATATATCAAGATCAGGTAGGCATATAAAAAAGATTACCATAATACAAATTGATCATACAACCACATGAGGCATATAAAAAAGATCAACCAGAATAGGTATTCAGAATCATCAAAAAGTAGGTTAAAAATATGTAAAAGTAAGAAATAAAAAAATAAGCTTACCACATGTTGATTGTGCATTGCATTCAACGCTGCTTGTGCTAATCCAACTGTAGGGGATCTCTCGACAGCAACAGAGGTGGTTGAAGATCCTTCACCAACATATGTGGGATGTTTTGGACGTTTGAAAGATATTCCAACCAAGTCCGGCCGGGCTCGTTTGGCAAGTCTTCGAACTGCCTCATGTTTCTTAGTAAGAATCTCTTCAGCTGTGCATTCTCGGGCAGGTGCACTTTTCAATTGTCGTTTTGCTTGTACACTTGCCATTTTTTCTTCATTTTTAATTTTTCTATGGTTCATTAACTCCGTATATGCAGCTTCGGTAGTACAAAAACCTGCTTTCTTACCCTTCTCCTTAACAGATCCTGGTTTCGTACCCTTTGTCTTTAGATTCCTGTGTTTCCTCTGAGCAGGTGTTTCTCCGTGGTCTTTCGCAGTGCATGTCTGAGAATTGTGGCCAACGCCATTACATTTTCCACATTTCCTTTTCTGGCTTCTATTGTATGGGAGAAGCAGGGCTTCTCCCTTTGATTTTCGCCTTCGAACTCGGGGTCTTCCGGGTGGCTTTTGCACAATAGGCGGTGCAACAGTTGGGAACTTCATGTCAGCAGGCCATGTGTCTTTACTACCCATTGGTTTGATAAACCTCCCATAAATTGTCCGATATGTGTCCATGGTATAATAGTCTTCCACATAATCTTTAGGCGCGCCACGTAGCTTCTTTATAACAGCAGCACCATGCAAGCAAGGAATGCCATTGAGTTTCCATTCCAAGCAGTCACAACATCTTTCTCCGATATTGACCACATTAGTTCGACCTTTCTTCTTCACCTCGAATATGTCTTGACCACAAACTGAAACTTTACAGTCATTTGCTTCCATTTTAATTGTCTCAATTTGGACTTGAATTTTCTCGCATAGGCGCCCTCCATAGTCCTCATATTGTGTACTCCTCTCAATGAGCAATTCCATTAGTTTGATCCTTAGGAACTCACATAGATCATAAATAGGGAGCTCCCGTCCATCTTTGATCCAATTGTTAAAACATTCAGACATGCTGTTTACTTGAACAGAATTACATGCCCTATCAGAGTAGAAAGCTTTGCACCATCCTACAGAGTCTCGCCCAGAAAGCCAATTATACCCGTCCACACTCAAAATTTTCAGCTTCTCCATTTCCTCTTCAAACTTTCGGCCCGAAGTCGCTTTCGCACAAGCCCATAATCTAGCCTTCAATTCCGACCCTTTAAATTTAAGAACCCAATTTTCTTCCATATGACGCATACAAAATCTATGTTCCACAGTCGGTAGCCAATCCTTGAAAAGTTGAACCAAGCCCTACAATATGAAACATAAGTAAATCAAATACGATAAACAACTTAATAAATTAAACCATGAGAATATAATAAATTAAAATTAAATAAATAAATCAATTTAAAAAAATTCAGCAACTATTATAAACATACAATGCAAACATAATGTAAATATTACCTTTTGCTTTTCAGACAAGAAAACCCATCCTCTTTAACCATTGTCACCGTATTGGCGGAAAAATTGCTTCAAGAACCACTTTCACGAAGCCTTATTCTCTTGCTCAACAATTGCAAATGCCAAAGGAAACATTTGGCCATTTGCATCCCACCCAACAACTGCCAATAGTTGGCCACCATATCGACCTTTTAGATGGCACCCATCGATGCCAACTAAAGGTCGACAACCTGCCAAGAATCCATCACACTGTGGAGCGTAGCTAATATACAGTCTCTCGAATCTGTTATGATCATTCTTACGCACCTTCAACTTGGCAACGCTCCCAACATTTTCCCGTCTTATCATTTCACAGTAATAGAGCAAGTCTTCGTACTGCTTCCCTATATCTGCAGCTATTATATCTTTCTCCCTATTCAAGGTCCGATACACTTGATGCATTGACACTTCATACATAAGCTTTCTGTACATCAAATTCTGCAAGATCTTCGGAGTGATGGTAGGGGTATCTCGTATCAATTGTAAGTACCTGTACAAGTACAAAAACTGTTAAGAGAGCTAGGTGTCACAAAAATCGTGTACAACACTATAGACAACACTATATGACATTAAGTTGGAAAATAATTTCAATAAAACATTAAGCAACTTTAAAATCAGAATTATTATCAAAGTCAGAAGTTACCATTTATACAAGTATGAAATCATAAATATGAACATTTAAAGTCAAATATTATGAAACTAAACAAGTATCAAATCAGAAGTATGAACATTTAAAGTATGAAATATTATCAAACTAAACAAGTATGAAATCAGAAAAATTAAAATAAGTTTAAATACCTTTTAGCAAGATAGTCAGAAGTGAATTTCTTAAATGTTGACGGTCGACCACAAGAGTGTTCACGTCTCCAAGCTCTGATTTCCATTATCGTGCCATCCCCCACACTACTACACTAGC
Source organism: Geranium rotundifolium (assembly GCA_963920655.1). NCBI lineage: Eukaryota > Viridiplantae > Streptophyta > Magnoliopsida > Geraniales > Geraniaceae > Geranium > Geranium rotundifolium. The sequence continues at coordinate 25,737,108 of OY987311.1, read as the reverse complement.
ACCAGAATTTGCATCCATTTTCCGTGCAGTATATTGCAATGTTGGTTAATTCATTCCTATGGTAAGTGAAGTCAAATCCCTGTTCTACAGCATAATTTTTCATGACGTATCTGAACACATCACCATTTGCAAATGACGAATGCAAGCCCAACTCTATTTCTTCCATCTTCGAATCTTCATCCCACATGAGTTGATACTCATACAAACATTCGTCTTGGTTTTCCTTTCCTTTGCAGGCCCTATGAATGTCCACACGCTGACGAGTGTCTACCAGCTGACGAGTGTCCACCAGATCACGAGTGTCAACACGATCACGAGTGTTCACACCCTTTCCAACTTTCTCTTTGCCTTTCCTGCCATATGAACACTCACCGACTTTTTCCTTACCTTTCCTACTGCATGAATGTTGACCATCATTAATGTGTTCTGCAGGTTCTTCTGGAGCAGGTTCTTCAACTTCAACTTCACTATCAGTACATAGTGCCTCTAACCATTCCTCTTCTAAATCACTATCCCCTCTCTCAACATACTCATCATCCTCATTCATATCATACTTAGCTAGCCACAATTCTTCTACTTCCGATTCAGTCATCAACTCTGTCTCAGATGCTACTTTTTTCCTCACACTTGGAGAGGTGGGTTTGAATATATAATTCAGTTTCTACAAAAAAATTGAACAAGTCGCCACAAATTCCATAACAACACATAAACCCATTAAAATCCCATAAAAATACATAAACCCTAAAAATCTATGCACAACCCTAACTGAAAATAGAGGTTTTTCGAATACAATTCTTCAATCAAAAAATTAACCCACAAACTTGAATCATAAACTCTAAGTGGATCTAAAATTTAAAAACCTGAATCCTAATTTGCAGAAACCTTACCTCTTTCATCGGAACTTGCTCTGGGACGTAGCTTCCTTCCCGTTTAAGTCGTCGGCGGATTCTGCACGTACGCCCGCCGGAATTCAGCTCCAAATCCGCTCTCCGAATCGCAACCCGTAGCTCTTCACCCTTTTGGTTTTCGCACCCGACAGCAAACAACGTCTCTTTCTCAATGTTGGTTGATTGTGTTGAAGTTAATAAGATAAAAAAAAACAGCTTTTATTTTTAATACATAATAAATTGATTTCAGGGGCACAAATGTCATTTAACATGTATAGTTAACGAAGTTGGACGGAAACGGGCAAAGTGTAAAACAAACTATTTTAGCTGACTTTTGTGTAAAAGTTTTATTTTAGCTGTTGTAAAGTGAAATTCTGATCATCTAGTCGTGCAAGATGCCACACACAATGTTACGTAAGAAGCTATAACGTTTTGTCTGACTTCTTGCGTAGATAACTTAGGACAGTAAAGATAAAGCTATAAACAATGACACAGCAGATTGTTTATCCAGTTCGGTGCAACGTCACCTTCGTCTGGGGGCTCTCAGCCTAGTGGAAAGATTTCACTTATCAGTAATTCGTCAGAACATACAAGTACCTGTGATCACCCCTAGATCTATACTTTATGCTACGTCTTACAGTGCAATCTATCTCAGGGTCTCCCCCTGAATCCAAGAACGTCTTGATTCCACTCTTCGAGCAATCGCCTTGCTCTGTCGGTTTAGTTCTTCAATGAACTTGGTGGTTGCGTGCAGTCTTCACTCACGCGTTCAGTAAACCCTCAATCACCTAACTCTCAATAGTTATGTGATGCACAATATCCTTAGCTCAATATGCAATTTCTCAGCCCGCAAACCTTCACGTCTAAGAACCTTGCAAATTGTTGCTAGGAAACAAAATAAAGAACCACACGATTGCTAAGGGGGTAGCCTAAGCTTTTATAGCAATCGAGGATGAGTACTAACCCTAAAGGGTTTCCTCTTAATCACCGTCTTTCTTCTTTCCTGATTTGCAGACGTTCTAGAACTTTGTATAATTCCTAATCGTAATCGTATTTCCTGCAGAATCTGGACTTACCTGATTTCCGTCGATCAGGATGTTTGCCGAGATGCCGTCAACAATGCTACATAAGATGTCGTAGAAGATGCTTCGACATTCTTTGTAACATGTTTCTTCAGTTCATTTAAAAATCAGCCAATCTCTAAAACCGTCGTAACTACAATCTCCCCCTTTGGCTATTTTTAAGGACAACATTCTTCATTGTATTATGCGTCGCATTCTGCATCGCATTTGTTGTTTCGTCGATCGGCAGTGTCGCGCGTATCATCGCGTCTAGCGTCTTTGCGTCGTCTCTATCTTTCTTCCGTGTATCATCGTGATCGCGCGTATCTATCTTTACTTACTACTTACTCCCCCTTGTTGGCTCAAAAAGAGCCAAAATTTAAACAAATATTTGTAACTTGGCAGGGTAATAAGAAATAAACCAAACTTAACTCACAATTACTCCCAATTAGCAGTCGAGAGTAAGCGTGAAACAGTGTTCAACAAAAATTACAAAATAAAAGATTGTTCAGTTGTTCGAGAATCAGAAAGTTCATGAAATTTAAACAGAGCTGCTGCTGCTGCTCGTAGTCTCTTCTACAGTCGCTTCAGTTGAGGCATCTTGGGTAGATTCTTCTGGATCATTAGGCAGAGAGGTGGTGTCATCATCTTCGGAGCCAGGAGGAAACATGGATTTCAGCAGGTTGGCACAATGTGATCGGCGCTGGAAGAGATGCTTCAGGGCTGTCTTCAAATTGACGATGTCCTCGTCAAGCACGGCTATCTCTCGTTCAAGCATAATTGCATCCCTGCTGGTGGTCTTGGTTAGAGGGGCGGCACTTGTGGCTCGACTGGTCGTTGCCTTGGCTTCTGGCCTGACAAGATCAGGAGCATGCTTGCCCTCAAATAACTTGTGGCTCACCACAATCAGTCCTCCTCTTTTGCCAACCTTATCCGATGTTTTCAACACTCCGGGGTGTTGATGTACAAGCAGCTCAGAGATGAGGGATGGAAAGGCAATAGGAATTTTCACAGCAAGTGATCTAGCATGGCGAATAAGATGATCAATCACAAATTGCCCAAAATCAAGTTTAGATCCAGTACCTATTTGGTAGATTAGTATCGCCAGCTCTGGTTTGATAGATGATGCGTGGGTCGAGGGGGCCCAATTTGCTACTCCAATTCGGAAGAGAATGGAGTACTTGGAAGTGAGATATGATGCTGCCACAGTGCCTTTGGTCGGCCATGTTCTGCTTTTGTCTCCGGTAATCTCACTGAGGAATTTTTTTAGGTTGGGTGGTGGCATAGATCGAACCCGCTTTCTTCCCAGGAAGTCATTGAAAATGTCAGAGGAGATGTTGAAGCGAATGCCTCTGGCATACACCTTCTCAAACTCTGGATCATCCGGAGTCCCAAACCCAGTAGGCAAATTGGCAATAAATTCTTTGATCAAGAGGGGATAGTAGTTACCAATGTTTGTGACGGTTTTCATAAGTTCTGCCTTTTCCAGAAGTTCGACTATGGCTTCCAGTCCTAGCAACTCCGATGACAGGGTCTTTTCTGGGTATGCCGTTCGTTTGAACACGAATTCCCACCGTTTGGCACCGTCCGCAGAGTGAAATGACACGTTGTCATAAGGAACACTCAATGTGTTCTTGTCCTTCTTCAGGCCTTCTTCCTTCATTGCTTTCCTTGTGGTAACCTCCTCTTCATCATCATCAGTTGCTTCATCTACCAATCTCCTTTTGGACACACTTTTCTTTTCCTTGACGGACATCTTTTTCTTCTTGTTGCTGGGGCCTCCAGTATCTTTGACCTCCTTCCTCTTCCTAGTTTCTTTGAGTTTTCCAACCATTACAGCTAAACTTTCATTCTCTTCTAGAACCTTTTTCTTCAGGGATGATAGCACTGTGTGTGCCGTCTCAGCAGCTTCTTCTGTGGCATCTTCTCTGGCATCTAGAGGGTTTTCTTCTGTGTTATCGGTGGCGATATTTTTGTCTTTCTGAGCTTCTTCCAGATCGGTCTCTCCGTCTCTGCTTTCTTCTTTCTCAACTTCTTCCTCTGCTTCTTCCGAGTCAGCGACTTCTTCTTCTACTACAGCCTCTTTTGTGGCTTCAGGCATGACATCTGTTCCTCCTTCTTCTTCTCCTTCTCCTTCAGCAATACGCTCCAACCCATGACTGACTGGGGTCAAGTCCTCCTTTTCTCCTTCAGGATTTATCAGTTCCTCTACCACACCTTCTTGAGGTGGGTCTTGGTTTTCCAGTAGTGATTCCAGCAAATCACTATTTCTAGAGGTATCGGTGGAGAAATCGTTACCTGGGACATTTGTTGGTGTTGGAACTGCGACGATCTGCATGGAAGCTTCTCGACTTTCCTGGCCAAGATTAGTCCCCCTTTCTGGCCCAGTTAGGTCTGACATGGAGAATGTAGAGCTTCCGGTTCGAGATCGTTTAGGAACTCGAGAAAAGATCGGCATTGGAGCTTCCTCCGGTGAGGTTTCCTTGGGGATTTCTTCTGTTTTCTTCAGGGTCTTTGGCTCTTTAATCCGAACTCCATGTTTGTTGGTTTTTGCTTTGCTGCTCTTGGAGCTTTTTGCTTCTGCTCTCTTAGGTTCGAAGGCTTTCTTTGGGTCTATTGTGCTCCGAGTTTTCACCATGTCTGTGTAGTGAGATTTTTGTTTGCAGAATGTGAAGGGTGAGGGAGATGAGAGCAGACACGAGAAGGGGCAAGCTAGGTTTAGATTTTGAAAAAACAGATTAATTCAAATCTTTTAACGTTTGAGCGTATCTTTTCCTTTCTTTTATATGGGCTTTCGGTATGCTTGGCCCAATGGCTTGTGTTTGGATTTTGGACCGGTTTATGAAGAGGCACCAACTAACTCCTCTCAACCTTTTCTGCAACTTCTTACTGGCTCGTTGATGGTGCACAAACCGAGTGATGATATGAGGTTCTCAAATCTGCTCGCATCTAATGCTTTTGTGAAAATATCAGCAAGTTGCTTCTCTGTGGGGATGTGTTCTAGGATGGTCTTCTTATCTACGACCAGTTCTCGAATGAAGTGGTGTCTAATGTCAATGTGTTTGGTCTTACTATGTTGGACAGGATTTTTGGAGATGTTGATAGCACTGACATTATCATAATATAAAGTCATGGCTTCCTGTCTGACATTGTATTCGACTAACATCTACTTCATCCATAGTAGTTGTGTGCAGCTACTCCCAACAACAATGTACTCCGACTCGGCAGTGGAAAGGGCAACACAGTTTTGCTTTTTACTAAACCATGATATGAGGTTGTTGCCAAGGAAGAAGCATCCTCCAGATGTGCTTTTCCTATCCGCTGTGTTTCCAACCCAATCGGCATCACAATACCCCACCAGGGTAGAGGATGTGTCGAATGAGTATAACAAACCCAAGTCTGTAGTTCCAGAGACATATCTTATAATTCTTTTAGCTTGGGATAGATGACTAATCTTAGGATTAGCTTGATATCGTGCACATACTCCTACAGAGTAGGCAATATCTAGTCGACTTGCAGTAAGGTAGAGAAGACTACCGATGATGCTTCTGTAGAGTTGTTGGTCGACGGCTTCTCCTGAATCATCTTTAGTTAGCTTGACATGTGTAGCTGCAGGTTTCCTTTTATGTGAGGCTTTCTCTAGCCCAAACTTCTTGACAATATTCTTCGCATATTTGCTCTGAGATATGAAGATGCTATCTTTTTGTTGTTTGATTTGGAAGCCTAGAAAATAAGTAAGCTCTCCCACCATGCTCATCTCGAATTCTGATTGCATTTGTTGAATAAATATCTCTACCATCTTGCTTGACATCCCTCCAAAGACAATGTCATCGACATATATTTGAGCTATCATCAAATTCCCGTCTTCATTCTTCACAAATAGGGTCTTGTCGACTCCCTCTCTAGTGTAGCCGCTTTGAATCAGGAATTTTGTGAGCCTTTTATACCAAGCCCTTGGTGCTTGTTTCAACCCATAGAGAGCTTTCTTAAGTTTATACACATGATCAGGATAGTGAGGATCAACAAATCCTTTGGGTTGCGACACATATACTTCTTCATTGAGGTCCCCATTCAAGAATGCACTTTTGACATCCATCTGGTAGAGCTTTATCTGTAGATGGCATGATATTCCTAGTAGGAGACGAATTTCTTCAAGTCTTGCTACAGGAGCAAAGGTCTCATCAAAGTCGAGTCCTTCAATTTGAGTATACCCTTGAGCAACTAAGCTGGCTTTGTTGCGAGTGATGTTACCAAGCTCATCAGACTTGTTCTTGAAGATCCCATACCTGGTTTGGGCACCAGTTCCCATACCTGGTTTTTCTCAAATTGAATCAGCTCTTCTTGCATAGCATTGACCCAATACTCATCATTGATGGCTTAATTGATATTTTTGGGTTCTGTCTTTGAGACGAAGCAAATATTGCCCATCATCTCGTTGTAGTCTTCAGGAGTTCTTGACCAAGTCCGTATGCCTTCATTCAGGTCTCCAATTACTCTAGAGATAGGATGAGTAGTCTGGATTCTTTGTGAGGGATTCTTGTTGCTGGTTTCAGGAACTACTTCGTCATTTGGACTAGCATCATCATTTTCTGTTTTGCTGCTAGCATCTTCTCTGACATCAGGAATAGCATTCTTCCTGACTTTGTTGGGTGGATAGGCTCCGTCTTCGTCCGTCGCGTCTTCTGAGGCATCTTCGCAGTCATCATCAACAACAACATTGATTGATTCCATCATGGTCTTGGTTCGTTTTTTGAAGACTCGGTATACGCGACTATTCCTTGAGTAGCCAAGGAAGATGCCTTCATCGCTTTTTGGGTCAAGCTTTCGACGAGGCTCTCTATCAGCCAGAATATAACAAGTGGAGCCAAAGATATGAAAGTACTTAACATTTGGCTTTCTCCCCCTCAATATTTCATAATGAGTTACTGACATACCTGGTCGGAGAGTGACTCGATTGTGGATATGGCAAGCAGTGTTAAGTGCTTCTGCCCAAAAGTGAGCTAGTATGTCCTTAGCCAGCATCATAACTCTCGCCATCTCCTGTAGAGTCCTATTCTTGCGCTCAACAATGCCATTCTGTTAGGGAGTGATTGGTGCTGAGAATTCATGAGCTATCCCTTATGAGTTGCAGAAATCTGCAAACTTGCTGTTTTCGAACTCACGACCATGATCACTATGAAGGCGGATTATTTTGCCAATTGTCTCTCCTTTTTCTCTTTGGACTTGTATGCATAAATTCTTGAAGATCAAGAAGGTGTCTGATTTTTCACAAGGGAAGTCAACCCAAGTGTATCGTGAGTAATCATCTACACACACAAAGACATATCGTTTTCCTCCAAGGCTTTCAACTTGCATTGGTCCCATGAGATCAACATGTATCAGCTCAAGTACCCGAGAGGTGGTGATATGCTGTAGCTTCTTGTGTGACATCTTGGTTTGCTTACCAATCTGACATTCCCCGCAGATCTTTCCTTCTACTGTTTTCAGGTTTGGGATTCCTGTAATTGCCTGCTCTAAGATTGCCTTCTGCATACTTCTAAGATTTAGATGTCCAAGCTTTCGGTGCCACAGTTTGGTTTCTTCTGCTTTGGAGACAAGGCACTTGGTCGCTTCGATATGTGTCTCGGGTGACCAGATGTAGCAATTATCTGTTGAGCTAACTCCTTGTAGAATAGTGACTTGATCGAAGTCTTTAACTATACAAGCTTCTTTAGTGAATTTCACTTCTGAGCCTTGATCACAGATCTGGCTGATGCTAATCAGGTTTGCCTTAAGTCCTTCTACAAGTAATGCTTCAGTCAGGCAAGTGGCTCCTGGATGCTTGAGTACTCCTTTTCCAATGATTCGAGCTCGAATCCCATCTCCAAAAGTAACAAAGCAGTTTGTATATAATTTGAGATTGGAGAGAAACTCTGGAGTACTTGTCATGTGTCGAGAACAGCCACTGTCGAGATACCAGTCTTTGTTTGTTGATGCGCTTAAGGATGTATATGCAACATTAGCTCGATAGACTAGGTTTTTAGGTCTCCATTCAAGGCGAGATATCTTCTGAGGAGTTGGGAGATGCCTTTGATATCTCTTTTGTAAGGACCGCTCCCGGTCAATTTGGGTCAATTTTGTGAAAAATGGATGAAAATTTAATAATTCGCGATTTGACCAAATTTTGACCCGAGAGTCACCGAGGACTACTATTTGAGCCATTTTAAGTTGGAATTGTAATATTATGGATATTAGGTTCATATGGAAGCTAAAATTTAGCGAAACATCACGGTTCCGACGGTTTCGAAAAACGTGTCCGTTTCGGACGATTTCGGGTCCGAAATGACAAAAGTGGCTTGTGGGACCCCTCTACTTTACACTTGTCATGTATCTAGAGGGGGGGAGACTTTTGAGTGATAAAAAAAAATTAATTGTTTTAATTTAGATTTAAAAGAAAATGGAAAATAGGTTTATTTTATTAGTTTAATGTTTAAATAATTATATTTAAGTTATAAGAGAGGGGGAGGGAGTTGATTCTCGGCAGAACACAAGGAAAGAGAAAGAGAAAGAGAAAGAGAAAGAGAAAGAAGAAAGAAGGAAGAAGAAGAGAAAAGATTGTGGCGATTTCCCGACGTTCCGACCGTCCAAACGTCTTGATTTTTGCGTATTCGGGTTCTCCTCATCGTGGGCTACAAGAGGTATGTTTTGGATTCTCATTTCCTTGAGTTTGGATTTATGGAGTTGTGGAATATGGATTGATTGAGGTTGGATTAGTGTTAAGGGGGTAATTTGGAGCGTTTTGAGACAAACGGGAGGTTTGTCCGGTGACCGGGAGCTCACCGGAGCTCCGGCCGGTCACCGGAGGTGGGGCCCGCGTGCCCGGAGTTCGGGTTTTTACGTGTTGTGCAATTCCGGAAAATCCCTAGAACACTAATTCGTGACTTTGGAAGAAATTGGAATTAATTTGGCTAAAATGTGTTTGTTTCGCTAAACTTTAAAGTCGAGATTAAATCCCCCGGAGGTCGGAACGTAATTCCGTCAATTTTATTGGTGATCTCGAATTTAATTATGCGCGTAGAATAAATTTGAGAATTGTTGGAATTGAATTGTGGGAAAAGATTATTTATTATTTGAGGAACCTTAATGACGGGATTGAGTCGCTCGGGCGTCGGAATTTGGTTCCGTCGATTGCGTTGGACCCCTTGAATATAATTATGATTTGTTGATGCGAAAATGGAATTTTTCGGGGTCCCGAGGTCATTTTAGCGTTTCCGGGCAGATTCGGGAAAGTGTGCGAATTGGGTCGTTCCGGGTCCTTTTTGGCAACTCGGTGTAATTAGGAAGTATTGGAGTGATCGGGACTCATTGGGGTGTACTTGGGCGTTAGTTTCGTTAGAATCGGACTTCGATCAATTGCTAAAGTTTGTGCGTTTGTCGTTATTAGATTCTTCCATCGCTCGTGGAAAGGGAAGGATTTAGACATGGTGTCGCGAGAGACTTGGAGCTAACGTTGGATAATTATCGAGGTAGGGAAAAGTAGCCGTATATCCGTACATGACTTGGGAAAGTTACTGGTAATTGCATGTGGGCACCTTTTGTGTTCTTAGTATATGTATGTGTAGAATTGCATGTGGGCACCTGGTTGTGTCTATAGGTTGATTATACTACCGCGACGTGCCATTCCGCTGTATGCTTTATTGGGGGTGTTACCGCTTTACTCATTGCGTTTGGTTTGAATGTGTTATGCTTGTTCAATTGTGAGTAATGGTAAATTGTGATTTGACGTGTTTGAAGATGTCGTGCCTTAACATGTAAATTGAAATGATTTGAGTTGAGTATATTCTTCACTATGGTTGAACTGTATTGTGAGTAAATGGTGAATGCGATTTGATGTGTTTGAAGATGTTGTGCCTTAACATGTAAATCGAAATGACTTGAGTTGATTATTTCTCTCCTGTGGTTGAAATGTTTTGTGGATGATGGTTACGGGCGGGAGCCCAGTGTGTGTGGATGTTGGTTACGGGCGGGAGCCCAGTGTGCGTGGTGGTTTGTGTTTGTTGCTGGTTGACGCCCAGGTGGGAAAGATACGTCCGTGATCTCCGTTCGGGTGGGGTAGATTTGCGCTCTTACCGCGCTTCTCCATCCATGCCGCGAAGAGGCGTCCACGCCTTTCGATTAGCAATCGAAGAAGTGGGGGGCAGACCAGGCCCAGACAGCTAGCCACTGTAAACTGGCGGCCGCGAAGAGGTTTCACGCCTACGACTAGCTATCGAAAAGTGGGAGGCAGACCAGGCCCAGACAGCTTGCGACTGTAAACTGGCGTGTTATAGGTTGCATCACCTGGTCGTGTAGACCTTGTCCAACACCGTGCGTGTTTGGCAAGATGGACTCGACGAAGTACCCGGATTGTTGCCTTTCCTTGAGTGAAAGGTTTGTTTGATTGATGTTGCTTGGTTGATTGTGTGATGATCTGAATATTGAGAATGACACGAAATGTTTGGATAATGGTTGAGTTTTACTATTGATCTTTTTCGAACTGTGCTTATGTATCACCCTGTCAATTACTTGTATGCCGTTGTCAGTCGGGTATCCGTTGCGGTGAGCGTAAATGCTCACCCCCTGCTACTTTTCCTGCAGACAGGTGAGGATCGTGGTTGTGGATAGGAGGATATCTCGAAGCTGGAGGAGCTGGAGAGTCCGGGTTGTTTTGGGCGTGTTAGTTGACGTACAATTTAGTGTCGACGTTTTGTTGTTTCTTGATCATACTTTGAGTCTCTGACTCGTGTTGTATATTCTTTTGAGCAGTTATAAAATTCGCGGTTCATTGTATTTGTGTTCTTTTTATTTGGTTACTATTATTGTTTCAGTTGTTTCGGACACTGATTCCTCGTTCGCGTTCCGGGCTCGGTCTCTACCGAATTTGGGGCGTGACATCTTTTGTGGTAGCTGAGCTTGCTTCCTTCCAAGAAGTTGAAAACAAAAAGGTATGATGTGACCTCGTTGACCACAGTAATGACATATCCATTGATATTGATAAGCTGGTCTTCTGTAGCATTGTTGTCTGCGTGGAGGATGTCTTCTGACAGTTGCTTGACAATAACATGTTGTAGACGATGTCATGGCTTTTGTTGTAGGTCGTCCTATAGAACGTGTTGGGGCATCCAGTGGTTTCTTGTCAACCATGGCTTGTTGTGGGACAAACTTCGTCACTACTGTTGAGGGGATACCGTGTGTGTACCCTAGTCCCGTTGTATCCTTGGACTGCTTTCCTACTGATAGGATCTTGTCAAGGCTTTCTGTGCTAGGATTCATCATCTTTACCGATTTAGTCATAAGACTAATTTCTCCGTTAAGTCTGGTGATTTCGCGTTTTAACTCCACGATCGTCTCTAGAAATCTAGACTTGTCGTTGGTAAGACTGATAATCCTTTCACCTTGTTGATCAAGTATCAGAGTTTCCTTGATCCATCTGGTATGTAAGCCTTTGTATGCCTCGACTAGTTGCTCTTTAGTCCAATTCTCATTTGGAGTTGGATGGAGGTGATCATCATTGATATTGGAGGAATTATCAATGTTACATACAGGAGTAGTAGTAGTGAATGCAACAAAGTTGCTTACCTCTTCCGATCCACTATCTTCATTGTCATCGTCTGATAGGGTGGCATTGTATCCTCGTTTTTGTTGTTTGAGGAAATTTGGACATTCTCTACGAAGGTGGCCGAATCCTTCACATTCATGACATTGAAGTCCTTTCTTGTTGTTTTCTTCCCCACTCCAGTTTGGTCTGTCAAGACTTCCTCCTATTTGAGCTTTCTGTGGAGCTTTGTTTCTGGCATTAGCTGTGACATTCCGTCCTCCCATTCGACTGAATCTTCTCATGACTTTGTTGTAATTTTTTGTGAGAAGGGCCATTGTAGCATCAATGTCTTCGTCAGAGTCAGATTCCTCAGGATCTGGATGCTTGTGTGTAGAGCTTTTGAAAGCAACTCCTTTGTTCCTTTTGTCGATGTTAGGTAAAGACAACTCATAGGTCATTAGAGACCCCATCAGCTCATCAAATTTCAAGATCTTGAGGTCATGGACTTCCTCAATTGCAGTGATCTTCATCTTAAACCTAGGGCTAAGAGCACGCAAGGTTTTTCTTACCAATTTTTCATCAGACATTGGTTCTCCCAGAGAGTATGATTCATTGGCTAGATCTCGAATACGAACATTGAATTCTGCAATCGATTCGTCTTCTTTCATGACGAGGGCTTCGAAGTTGGTTGTCAGATATTGCAATTTTTGTTCTCGAACCTTAGTTGTTCCTTCATATGCAACAACCAGGATATCCTATGCAGATTTGGCAGTTGTGCATGTGTTGATCAGTCTGAACACGTTTTTGTCAACACCATTGAAGATAGCATTCAGAGCTCGAGAATTTCCCAGTGATTCTTTGTCTTTATCATCAGTCCAGTCTTTCTCTGGTTTTGGACCGATGGGATTGTCATCATTGTCACTGAGTTGTGGAGCATTCCACCCATTGATTACAGCCTTCCATGTCTTGTTGTCAAGTGACTTCATGAAGGCACACATTCGAGCCTTCCAATAGCCATAGTTGCTTCCATCTAGAACAGGTGGTCGATTTATGGATCCTCCTTCTCTGGTATTGTCCATATTTGATCAAAATATTTGTTTAGGAACTCACCTAAAGCTATAGGTGCCCCCTCTGATACCAATTGAAATTCTGATCAGCTAGTCGTGCAAGACGCCACACACAATGTTACGTAAGAAGCTATGACGTTGTGTCTGACTTCTTGTGTAGATAACTTAGGACAGTAAAGATAAAACTATAAACAATGACACAGCAGATTGTTTACCCAGTTCGGTGCAACGTCACCTACGTCTGGGGGTTCTCAGCCTAGTGGAAAGATTTCACTTATCAGTAATCCGTCAGAACATACAAGTACCTGTGATCACCCCTAGATCTATACTTTATGGTATGTCTTACAGTGCAATCTATCTCAGGGTCTCCCCCTGAATCCAAGAACGTCTTGATTCCACTCTTCGAGCAATCGCCTTGCTCTGTCGGTTTAGTTCTTCAATGAACTTGGTGGTTGCGTGCAGTCTTCACTCACGCGTTCAGTAAACCCTCAATCACCTAACTCTCAATAGTTATGTGATGCACAATATCCTTAGCTCAATATGCAATTTCTCAGCCCGCAAACCTTCACGTCTAAGAACCTTGCAAATTGTTGCTAGGAAACAAAATAAAGAACCACACGATTGCTAAGGGGGTAGCCTAAGCTTTTATAGCAATCGAGGATGAGTACTAACCCTAAAGGGTTTCCTCTTAATCACCGTCTTTCTTCTTTCCTGATTTGCAGACGTTCTGGAACTTTGTATAATTCCTAATCGTAATCGTATTTCCTGCAGAATATGGACTTACCTGATTTCCGTCGATCAGGATGTTTGCCGAGATGCCGTCAACAATGCTACATAAGATGTCGTAGAAGATGCTTCGACATTCTTTGTAACATGTTTCATCAGTTCCTTTAAAAATCAACCAATCTCTAAAACTGTCGTAACTACATAAAGTGTAAATCCGGTACTTTTAGTAAGGGCAAAGTGTAATTACCCCTATACTTTATTATAACCCGTTTTTACTTAACTATACTTAATTGTATTTTTAAGGGATAATTCCAGATGACTATACCTAAAACTTTTTGTGTCGGGTGAATATCCAAGAATTTTATTTTTCTCACTGTTACTCATTCCGTCAATTTCTGTTAGTTTTTACATTTTAACGTGTGAAAAGACTAAAATACCCTTCAGAGGTAAATAATTTTTTTTAAATTAAATGAAAAAACAAAAATACCCTTCAATATTCATTTAATTTTCAAAAAAATATCTCTCTCTCTCTCTCTCTCTCTCTCTCTCTCTCTCTCTCTCTCTCTCTCTCTCTCTCTCTCTCTCTCTCTCTCTCTCTCTCTCTCTCTCTCTCCCCCTCCCCCTCCCCCTCCCCCTCCCCCTCCCCCTCCCCCCCTCCACAACCTCCACCACCATTCCCTCCCTTCCCCCTCCACCGCCACCATCACCACCATCTCCTCCCCCCCCCTCTCTCTCTCTCTCTCTCTCTCTCTCTCTCTCTCTCTCTCTCTCTCTCTCTCCCTCTCTCTCCCTCCCTCCCTTCCCCCTCCACCGCCACCATTCCCTCCCTTCCCCCTCCACCGCCACCATCACCACCATCTCCTCCCCCTCCATCGCCACCTCCTCCACCACCACCTCCATCTCCACCGCCACCACCTCCATCTCCTCCACCACCATCCCATCCCCTCTCCGCCCCCTCCACCACCATCCCCTCCGTCGCCACCTCCGGCGAGCCTCCGACCGACTTCCGGCGAGGCTCCGATGGTGGTGAAGGAGATGGTGGTGGTGGTGGAGGGGCGGGGAGTAGATGGAGGTGGTGGCGGTGGAGATGGAGATGGAGATGAAGGTGGTGTCGGCGGCGGCAGTGGTGGTGGTGACGGATGGGGTGGTGGTGGTGGTTGTGGTGGCGACGAAGGGGGTGGTGGTGTTAGTGGAGGAGATGGAGGTGGTGGCGGTGGTGGTGGAGGAGATGGAGAAGGTGGCGACGGAGGGGGAGGAGATGGTGGTGGTGGTGGTGTAGGAGATGGAGAAGGTGGCGACGGAGGGGGAGGAGATGGTGGTGGAGGAGATGGAGGAGAGAGAGAGAGAGAGAGAGAGAGAGAGAGAGAGAGAGAGAGAGAGAGAGAGAGGATGAGGGGTATTTTTTTGAAAATTAAATGAATAGTGAAGGGTATTTTAGTCTTTTCATTCAATTTAAGAACAATTATTTACCTCTGAAAGGCATTTTAGTCTTTTCACACGTTAAAAATGTTGAAAAGTAACGGAAATGGACGGAATGAGTAACGGTGAGAAAAATGAAATTCTTGGGTATTCACCCTGACACGAAAAATTCTAGGTGTAGTCATGTGATAATTTGACATACTCAGGTGTAGTCATCTAGAATTATCCCTATTTTTAATTTATGAGATATTTTAATTATTATTGTTTTTCACTTTTAGTAAACTCTGTTAATATTTTCAAAAATAATAAAAATACTTCTCATAGAAGTTAAACAAAACTCAAATATTCATTTAATGTGAAATAACAATTGCACTCATGTTATATATTAAAGTCATAATGGTATTTTCATAAATTAAAAAATATATATTTCCTCTTCGCTAAATAGATCTAGAAGCGAGCCTTGTGTTGCTACTGCTTCCCCTGTTGCCTGTGACTAGTCAAGTTGTTTTGGGTTCGATCTAGGTCATGTTTTGGTGGAAGCCGACGAGATTGATTTGGGTCGGGTATCTGATATTCAAGTTTTTGAATATTTGTCGTTCTCGTCCTTTGACCCCTCCTTTTTCTTTGTTGCTGTCTTTAGCTTCATGTTCACCATCATCCCCAATTTTAGAGTTTAAATTTATAGTTTATGTGGAAATGCAATTAGATTTCCTAACTTATTTTGGGTAAGAATTGGATGCATTTATTTGGTCAAACCAAGTTGATTTTTGGATTTCATTAAAAATTGTGTTTCTAATCTTATTAGTTGACTTTGGAAATAGATTTTGGTTTGATTAGTGTTTCGGGGCTGGTAAAGATTCAATGTTGTATGTGGATAGATGATATGAGTTTCATGATTTTGACCTAGTTGATTGATGTGTTGCATTCAAAATTGTGTTTTTTCAATCTAATTGGTTGAATTTGAACATGGGGTCTAATTGACATTTTCAATCTAATTGGTTGAGTTCGAAATGGAGTTGTAACATGAAGAAGATGGTCATCCTAAGAACAACAAACACATCATTTCGTTCATGAAACTTTGTGTCAACCGCGTCCTCGTATTTGGTTCGTAAACTTTCTAAAGGCAGGCATGGGCAAAAGTGAGAGTGAGGGGTTAGATTTGATATTGAGTTTAGGGGTTATGGTTGGTTTAGGGTCAGGGATTAGGAGTTAGAGTTGGTTTAAGGGTTAAGTGTAGGGTATTTTTTGAAACTTTAAAAGATGTTAAAGGGAAATGTTATCTTTTCAACAAAAATCTAGGTAAAATGGCAAAAGGCGACATGTTGTGTTGTTTGCCTTTTGTTTTAAAATGCGTGTATTCTATAAAAATAACAAAACTGTCCATGAAATTAAGAACTAAGACTTTTATAACATAACTTAAAATTAATTCAACTAGAAAATTAAATTACAAAATTTAATCATACGAATTTTAGTTAAAAGAAAAACAGAAAAATATTAAAATATTTATTTCTTAAGAAAAATTCATAATGTCATGGATAATTTCGTAATTTTGCTAAAAATATACATATTTTGCAAAACGAAATGTGAACAACACAACACTCCCTTGCAAAAATGTCATATTTTAGGGCACATTTTTACAATTTTCCCAAAAATTTAACATTGTGTGGTAAAGTGAAATACATATACAGTTAAAGTACTATACAGACTAAAAAGTTAATTAAGTATAGTCAAGATAAAATAAGTGATACTTAGGTACAGTTAACTAGAATTTTCCCATAATTTAATACTTTATCGGATGCTCACAAATTGAAAGACTTACAGACATTGATTTTTAATCCTTGAATAGGTAATAGAACCCTTGACGGCCTAGTGTAGAGCGTTTTGAGTAAGATTTTAATTGACACACCCCTTGATTCGTTTAAATTTCCAAGTTGTACTCATGCATCCAATTTCATTTCATGTCATTTCCCCAAAAACACAATATTTCACAATTCATTTTAGGGAAAAGTACACATAGCCACACTTATCTTGGGCCAAAAGACGCATAGCTACACGCATATTAAAAAGTGGACACTTATCTATACCCAGCAATCGCAAATTGACAGTTGGCACCTACCGTTGGATTTTCAGTTAAAATTTTAAGTAAAAAGACGAAAATGCCCTTGGTCAGACTTCAAATTTTCAAAACATTGCCATTGTGAGTACTTTGGTTGTTTCTTTGATGACCATGGCTCAAGCTTCGCCGGCCTCGTCTCCGACCTCCGACCGACTTCTTCGATCGTACTCGCCTCCTAGCCACTGACCGGAGGCTCGCCAGAAACATCACCGCAAACTTATGTTAACTTTTAAATGTTGACCTCTAGATCGGCAAAATTCACACAAAATGTTTATTTCTATTTTTTAAAATTACAACACTCGTATATGTAGTATAATGAGCACCTATGTGTACATAAGTAATCACTCTAGATATAACTCTCTCTCTTAACATAAACAAAAATTACAGGAAGACACCAAGAAAAAATTATCTGAAGGCACAAAAATTATAGATACAAGAATTGAAGGATTGTGTGTGTAATTCCATAATTTTTCAATGCAGCTGTCAATTCCTAAAAAATGCTATCAGAGCAACATAATCCACATAAGAGAAAATGGAATCGTGTTAGAATCGGAGTGTCACCGGAGGAGATCGACGAAGATGATTCCAGAGAGTTCTTGGCGATCGGAGAACATGCCAAGGAATTAGAATGACAGTTGTTACAGAACCAAGCTCGTCTCTGCTGGATCGACGCCGAGATCCGATCAAGAACCGAGCCACCGCGAGAGAGCGAGTCGCGAGCTCCGTCTCGCACAACACCAGAATGGAGGTCCCGATCTGGCCGCGTTGAGCTCGAAGCCAGAGAGTGGGAGGCGTCGAGACCAGCAGATCCGAGCTTGAATTCTTGCCGACGATGAAGAAGATTACTCAACTGAACGAGCCTCGTTTCGAGCAAGGCGTGAAGATCGAAACCGCTGTTTGCATAAGCTTGCCGGAGACGAGAGCTTGCACTGGCCTGCACGAGCAACAAGTTGAGCCGCGAGAGAGGTTCGAACTCGACGGAGCCATAGGCGCGACCTCGCTGGAGCCATAGTACCGCGCTGACCACAACGATCGACAAATCAATCCAAGGGAGACTCTCGAAGTCGTCGGGACTGAACGCGCCTCTTCGCTAGGGAAACAGCCAAAGTATTCACAATAGTATAGTTTTGAAAATTTGACGTCTGACCAAAGGCATTTTTGTCTTTTTACTTAAAACGTTAACAGAAAATCTAACAGTAGGTGCTAACTGTCAATTTTCGATCTCTGGGTGTATCTAGGTGTCCACTTTTGAATATGGGTGTATCTAGGTGTCCACTTTTGAATCTGGGTGTAACTATGTGTCTTTTGGCCCAAGATGTGTGTGGTTAGGTGTAATTTTCCCTTCATTCTATTAGTAACTTCGTGTGCTTTTCATTTTTTTACAGCAAGTAAAGTAATTTTGTAAACCAAACATTCTTTTTGTTCTGCTTAAACCCGACATATTAGACATTTGTATTTTGATGTTCATAAGCTAACAATCCTCGTCGTATTGATAACTCAAGCCTTTAAAACGCCCTATATTACTTGATGGCTGATGCACTTGTCGTGTATTAAGAGAGGGTAAATCTTGCTTGCGAGATTTACTCCCGTCAAGTTTTCGGTGTCACTAATAGGAACTGTTAGATATCTTGTGGACTTGAAAGAAGGTGTTTAAGTCACGCTTTAAGCCTTTTCATTTTTGTTGAAAAATATTCCAAAAACACAGAAAGATTTTAATATTTTATTTTTGCAAATACTCTGTATATCTAGATTTGTTTTAAGCAACACATTGATTTTAGAGATAATGACACTTTGCTACACCTAACTATAGCGAAATGACACTTTTATACCATAACTGTTTTGTTCTCTTTTTTAGTACCCTGACAATTTTTTTGTGAGAACCTACCTCTAAAATGTTTAAAATGCCTAAAATGCCCTTGGTTTAAGAAACTAGAATTGAACCAGTCCAATTTGATTCATCAAACCGATATTGAACTGGTTCAATTTGTTTTATCAAATCAAAATTGAAATGGTTCAATTTTAAGTTTTAAAGACTAAAGTACCCTTATGGGCCATTCAAAATTTCAACCTATGCCATTGGCGATGGAGATTTGAAGAGGAAGGAGTGGTCGATGACAGCGTCGTCGCCGGAGTCTCCCTTGCTGGCGACAAGGTCTTGTGTCTTCTTCAGAAACGGAGGTGGTCCCTGCTCCTAAAGACCCTCCAATGGCTTCGTCGGAGCCACCACCGTCAACGAACACGACGGCGACGCCAACCCATCAACAACTTCTTCTTTTTCTTTCACTGTCACAGTCTCGTCGTTGGTGTTTTGTTTCCTCAATAATGGAGGAAACCTGAAACCCAAAATCCAAATCTCCATCTCCTCCTTCCTAGCTCACCTTCCGAAAACTCCCAATTGTCGTCAAGCGGGCGACTCTCGCTTCACTGCTACATCAAATTCAACCTGACCCACCTGAGAAATCGCCACTTCCAACGAAACCCTATTTCAGGAGAGAGCTTCAAGACTCAATTCCTCAGTTACATCAATGGCTCGGCAATTTTCGACCATAATTTTGAAGAACACTATCCACCCCCAAAATTTGTTTATTCGGTTTAGAGCTAAAACAATTTAGGAATTGGGAATTATTACCATCCAGTAAACTATCCAGTTTAGGAATTGGAGATTATTAACAATTTAGGAATTGAGGAAGAACCCTATCCAGTATGGTGGAGAAGATGAACAGTTGAAGAGAGAGAGGGATAGGGTGAAAGAGAGAGAAAGAGGTGGAAGAGGAGGGCAAAATGACCATTTCACCATTTGTTTTGAAATGACTATTATGCCCTTAAATTTAATTTTAGATTTGAGGGTATAATTGTAATTACATATTAAATATGAACCAAATTGAACCAGAGATAAACCAAATTGAACCGGTTCAATTCTAGTTTCTTAAACCAATGACATTTTAGGCATTTTAGAGGTAGGTTGTCACAAAAAAATTGTCAGGGTACTAAAAAAGTGAACAAAATAGTTAGGGTATGTAAGTGTCATTTCGCTATAGTTAGGTGTAACAAAGTGTCATTATCCCTTGATTTTATATACCTTTATACCCCTAAACTTGGTTGTCAAGTTATTTTAAGGTATTAAATGAACTAAGTAGGGACAAATAAAAAGAATTTGAGATTGAGGTCAATGACAGTATATCAAGGATTATGGAGGCCCTTTCCATTTAGGACCGTCGTTAAGCATTCGAGGAGCATGTATCAAGGCCCTGAATTACAACATAAAGCAGTCAATGATCATTATGGTCGAAATTGAGTTGTCCTATATCCTATGCACGCGAAGACCCTTACATGTGTGTCCAAAACTTTCTAGATCGTTGAGATCTATCTAGACAAAAGGGTAAGCGAATATATGGTTCACCTAAACGCTCTTATCATTTTCATTGAGATGAAGTGCCAGAGATTGGTTGAGGGCACTCTCTGAAAACTCAATCATTACGTGGGCGGAGATGTGTACCACTTTTATTCAAAAGTTCTGTTTGTCATGAAAGATAATAGAAATACGGACTCAAATGTAGGGGTGTTCACGGTTGGATAACCCGCATCACAAACCATTAACCCGACCCTCACCACAGCTTACGGGGTAGAGAAATGCCAATCCACCGACTGCACCATATATGGTAAATTATATGCGGGTTTGAAACGTCGGGTTAGTGGGTAGATTGCGGTTTAACCCGCATCACTCGTTTTATTAATGAAACATACTTATTTTAAAAGAAATATTATTTTATAATTAATGGGTCGTACTTATTTATGTTTTATTTGGATTCAGCTTATTAAAATGGTCATGTTTTCATATGCAATTGTTTTTTCCAAGAACTTGCTGGTTTGTGCGTCAGTTCAATACCATAAAAGAATATGGACATCAAATTATTACAAAATACAAGGTGAATCGAAATAAAAACATAAATAACTCGAATATTCATTTCGCATCTTTGATTCTTTGAATATCCATCAAAGTATTAATTCAATTACAATCGCCATTATATAGTTTTGAGTTCTTAAAACAAATTCACAAAAACAAGCTAGATTTGTAAAAATAAATACTCATAATAATACGTTGTGAATTAAAATCATCTAATGAAAATTACAATTTGCACAAAAAATACTTATTTTATTCTAATCAAATTTTTTTACAAAAATGTGTTCACAACAAAATAAAATTATTCATAAACATCAAATCAACAATAATAAATTTTTAAAAAAATGTTTCAACACAAACAAAGTCATTCATAAACATTAGATCTAACGAGAAAAGTTATGAGGAAAAAGTTATAAAATAACCTTAGTGGTTATATTAGAACTAAACAACCGACTGAGAAGCATGTTCCCTTTCTATAGTCGGCGTTAGAGAATAGGGAAGAAGACAACCAACCTCTAAACTCTAAAAGATATCAAGATTGAAAGAGAAATATGGGTACAAAATATTTTGTTTGGGGCTTTTATAGAAGATAAATGTTATAGAAACGATGAGATTGAAGAATACTAAGAGACTAGCGAACAAAACGAAAAACAAAATCTTTTGAAAATTTTAGGGGGGAAGAATATGAAAGAGTGAGTGGCAGAAGAATAGAAAACAAAAGGTGAGAGATAGTTTCTTCTAATATACTAGGGTTTGACTTAAAAATAAATAAGGTGTGAATAGATTGGGCTAGGATGCGGGTGGTGCGGTTTGGGCCACAATTTTTATTGTTTAGACCGCAGCCCGCACCCTAGAGGTGCAGCTTGTAATATATGGACCTGCAGCCCAATCCAGGTGGTACAAGTTGCAGTCCACTAAGATGCGGTTTGAGTGGCTTTCTCGGGCGGGTCGGGTTGGTGGATTTTATTGAACACTCACCCAGATTAATCAATTCCTCCAAGATGAAGATGAGGCAATAATCGAAGCATGGGAGAGACTTAAAGACATATTGAGGAAATGCACGCGCCACATATTCCCTAAATGAAAATTGCTCCAATTTTTTTACTATAGGATCAATCCGAATGTCAAGATTATGCTTGACGTATATGCATGCGGTAATTTCGTAAAAATATCGGAGGAGAGTGGGTACAACCTCTTAACTAGATGGCATTAAACAATGCCCAATGGCAGTCTAAACGAATAATGACATAGAAACCTGCAGCTAAAAATGAGTCAACGCGCTAGCTGAGGTAAAGGAGCAAATGAAAAAGCTCACCAAAATTTTGGAAAAGATAATGTCCCCATCTCGCCGACCCGTATCACTATATGATCAAACATGTCGGATTATTGTCACACAAGAAGGTCGAGGAGGACGAAAGATTGAAAAAATAGTTTATGTAACTAAAAGTGGGTCAGAAGATGGCTAAAATCATAATGAGCAACCTTCCACTTCAACTACGGGCCAAAGATTAGCATGGCCATGTCAAAGAGATATTTTCCCGAGAGCTGATAAAAGAATACTCTCCCGAACCAAGTCAAGTGCCCGAAATGCAGTTTGGGTATGAAAGCTCCCCTCCACGAAAAGAAGACAAGCACTGAGAATGTGATGTTAATGATATTGAAACGATAAGAAACTATGCAGAAGCTTGCGTGAAGGAATTGAGAGGAGTTCGAGTTGAAGGGAGTCAAGACTACTCAAGACATCATACTGGAGTTGTTGAAGAACCAACATGCTCAAGAAGAGAAAAGAAGAGATATGGAGCAAGAGAAATGGAAGTCGAATTTAGAAGAGCGGACTGAAAAAGAGAGACTCGCTCGGGAAGAAGCCCAAGCAATCAATTTGCGAAGTGGGAGAGGGATGGAGGAACCAAAAAGAATCGATGAGCCAAAACCTTACAAGAGATTGAGAGAGAAAGAAGTGACAGTAGACCTGAAGAAGTAGTCGGGGAAGAGGAGCCACCAGAAAGAAAGAGGTGATGAATAAGAGGCGAGATGACCATGAGCTCGCCACAGGTAAGAAGGTAAGGGAGCCCTTGTTAAGAAAACCATTTTTCCTGAACCTGCAGTCAACCCATAAATGATATGTCTTTCCATAATGTAAACACGACATGTCACGAAGAACCTTTTGCTTATGATGTCTTCCTTTTAACATATTTTTCTTTATTTTCATTTTCAAATGGTATTCCAGGAATGGGGGGGGGGGGGGGGGGGGGGGGGGGGGTTGCTAATATTGCTCAGATTATGAGTTCATTGGGAATATTAATTTCAATTTCACTCAAGCGAGAAACTAGAATTTAATTTCATGAACTTGATTCATGATAGTATTTCAATCATCAGTTATAAAAAAATCGAAATACTTCATAGCAAGAAGTTTGTATGTACCTCTTGTTTCGTTTTTGTATTTCACCTCCAATGCACTCCAATTTTTTTGGGAGAATATAGGTTGTGGTATAAATAGTACAAACGATCAGTAAGAGAATTTAGAATGTACCCATGACACACCAGCATGTCCTCTTTGCGCTTATTAGGCTTCTTCTTTAAGTCTTCAGAATCATCAGGTTTTGGATCAGGAATAATAGTGAGGTCTTCCTCGAGTACATAGAACTTCTTGAGAGCGGTAAGTAAGAATACTGTTGGACAAAAGTGTCTAAAATGACAAAGTTAAATTATTTTGTAACTAATGACTGGGTCAACCTGAGTTGTGATTTTGGAACGCTTACACTCTACTTAAATTAATGAGAAACACGTTCCCATATCTAGAATATGAGATCTTTCCAACGATATATCACATGCTCCAAACGGACAATAGGTGAATGAGAAATTAAACCTCAAAGATGGCCACTTGAAATTGTGCTATAGAGAATTGAGTTGTGTAGAAAATTTGGGGGCCGAAGCCCACTGCATTTTCTTATGTCCAAAATAATTCTCTACAATCATTAGAAAATTTTCTCATTTGTATAATGAAAATAATCATTGTGTAATTCGGAAATAAATATTTTCCAAATTAGTAAATTTGGGAATAAATAATTTCTCCAAATCATAAAATACGAAATAATATTTTCCAACCTGCAGATTGAGAAATAACATGGTCATATGATGCCATTAATTGGGAAATTCTCTTACTAGAAAAATAAGAAGAATTTACATGTTCCACAAGAAAAGAAAATTGGTAAGTCTTTTATTATTATTCTGTTTAGGTTTCAGATCCTTTTTGCCATAAATATTCGAATCCAATCTTAGACCTAGACATATCGAGACACACAACGAAAAACCATAGTCAACCTCGTCTTTCTCTTGTTCGTTCTTCCTAGATTACCCTCTAAGTCTCTGTTAGAGTTCGATCTCGTTCCTCGTTGTATCTTGGGAGCAAGTTGCGCATACGCGGCAATATTAGTCTTAAGGAAAGCAGACTACTGTGCATCGACAAAATTCTCTTCCACAACGTTCATCCGTCCAATCCCGAATATTAGGTCAAGTAATTTTATTGTATTTGTACCGTGATATTCAATAATAAACTATTTTTTCTATTTTATTCGTTTTGTTTGATAAATAATAATTATTCCATGATGGATGTATTTTTTATGCGTACCAAAATATTGTATTGATGAGCTAGCAATTACTCCCAAGCAGGATAACGGCTAGAAATGTTACAATACAAAAATGGATGAATTGATATTAATGAGAGTACATAATGCAGAATAATAAAAAATTTAACCAAAATCATTCGCCAGCGATGGACTCTTGATGCTGGTGAGACTAGCATGTGAGTAAGGGACTATTCTCACTCCTAGGGGAATTGAGCCCCAATTTTTGCCCAAGGGTGACCATCGTACGTGCCTTCGGCTTTCGGCAATTCGGCCCTCGCTCCCGCTCGTATTGTGCATAACCTCTTGCGCACCAGATGGTCGTGGGCCACCCACTAATCAACCAGGACTGTCTATGGGTGACACCATCGCCCACGAACCGATCAAAGGCGCCTATGACGCACCAACAACCCCCGTTGCCATAACTTTTCCACGGGTATTCTGAATTTGCGGACGCACCAACAACGACCGTGGGCGACAACACTGCCCACGGGCCATTCTTATTTTACCCCTGACGTACCAGCAGTGGACGTGGGCCACAATACTACCCATGGGCCGTCTAACCAGACCCACGAACACCCAGCAACGCCTGCGGGTGCCCTTGCCTGCCCGCGGGCCATTTTCTCCTCCCGCGCAGGCCGGTTTCACAACACCAGTCCATTTCCATGTCGAGTCCAATAAGGCGAAGTCCGCAAAGCCCAACTCGGTTGTGAACCCTAGAAAGGTTCTCCTTGGCGCAACATATAGTCAACGGGGAGTACAACCTTCGTCCCCAAGGTTAGTATAGTTTCCTTTCTTAGAAGAGTCATTTATGTATTATATCTCTTTTCTTTCATAGCTAGGTCTTGGGAACTCTATAAATAGAGCCTTTCCCATTCATTGTAATTTACGAAGTCGTAGGGGTCTTGAGCACTCTCTCCCCCACATCGAAGTTAGTCCCAGTGTTAATAAACATATTTCTTTATTTTGTGATTCTCGTCCTTTGGTAAGTTCAATCTCAAACCACTATTGTATTTATCTTTTACTTTCTCTTCATCAACGCTTGCTTTTTGAGGACTCGGATTGATTCATTCATAACCAAATCCGAGTCTCTCCACATTCCCCATACTTGCATCATGAGAACTTGGCTCGGCTTCATCATAGCCGAACCCAAGTTTCTTCTTTTTATTTGATCGTATTGCTTCCAAGATTTTCAAGGTCGAATATTCAACATTCGAACCTTAGCATCTCGGCCCCACCACATAAGTCCCATCGAGATCGCAAGAGATGGCGGAATCAAAAGATCCGAACATCAGTTTATGAATCGACACGTACGATACGTTTTTTCTTATTTTTTTGTTGATCAAATACATTAGGTCGTTCTTGGATTACATGATTCACTTCCGATGCGTACATAAGAGTTAGTATTGTGATATTTCAAACCAACCTTATTATGTCATGATTTAAACCCAACTTTCATTAACCATGTCCATTTACTAACTCGTCGTTCAATTATATTAGTAAACTTAGACAATCTATTGACAATTAAGGGAACGAAGCATGCAAGACAAATATAATGAAATCTCCACACTCGACGCTGAAAGCATATAAAATTAATCTCTAAATTTCCCTATATATTGTCCAGTTCATGCTTCAATCCCTAAATGAATTTTAGCCTAACATGTTCATAATTGATTCCAATATAAACATACTGATTGCTAAATTACCATGTAACTGAAGTTCTTTTAATAATTAAATAAATATTCATGCATAATTGAATTCAATTCACAATCAGAATAGACGTATAAAAATATTATAGATATGAATTGAGAATTGATCTTGTTGTTGTGGAATGCACACCAATGAACTAATGGTAAATTAAAACATGTTTTTTTATTTACTTGGACTTAATATATAATTGTTGTTGGAGAGTTTAGGAAGTTGTATGTCCCTGATATTTTAGGGTTTCGTCTCATTTGGTTGGCGAGGTACGCGACAACATATGTTTTTGGGAGGTTTTGTTTCGTTTGGTTGGAGAGGTACACCACAACGTTTGCGGGTATGTGGGAGGTACGACGTTGTCGACGGGAGCTGAGGTAGTTGGAAGAGGAGTTCATGTTCGGGAGGCTGGTCGGGATCGGAGCGGTCCGGAGCAGAGACAGATGGTTGCTGGCAGGGACGGGGGCGGAGGTGGGAGGCAAGGACGGAAGCGGGAGGTTCTGGGTTCTGTGGGTCGACAATGACTTTGCAATGGTAAGGTGGGGGTATTATTTCGATATCATCTGCGAGGGAAGACTAGTCTAGGAGGGGGTCGTTGGTAGTTGGGCAGAGAAGCTTGGTGGTGATCAGGGCAGCGAGAGTATATGGAACCAAGCGGGGCTTATCAGAGGTAGGGCAGGAAAATTCTGGGGATTTGCTTGCTGGGGTTTTGGTTTGTTAATGGCTTTGATATTGGGAGGGAACCGGGGTTCTCTGGTATCGATGGGTAGATTTATGTAAGCATATTGAGATAGAGGATCTTGGTTTTCTTAATCTTCAATACGTCATTGGCGTGTCTCATTGGGCTCAAAACTAGGAGAAATTTGGAGTTCTCTGGCGTCGATAGGTTGATCATGGCAAGCACAAAAGGCTTGGAGGACTTGGATTATTAAAGATTCACAATTCTCATATTGATCACAGGGTTGATCGAGGAATCTGGTTTAATGTGGTCTGCAATGAGATCACGAGGTTTCTCTATTCGTATGAGGTGGAAACCGCGACTCTGCATGATGCAAACTAGTTCGACTCGATTGGTCTCCGGGGTTATCATGGTGTCATGTTTAAAGTATTCGACAACGGGATCATAGAGTTTCTCTATCTGTATGAGGTGGAGGTCGTTGCTCTACATGATGCTAAACGAGTCGAGTTGAACATCTTTAGCGGTATCATTAGCGATAGGTATTGCATAATGTCCACTTCTGGGACATGTGATTTTATTTATTTTGCTCGTCGCTTTTGTAATTTTGTGGCTCATAAATTAGTCATGTACGCTTTAACTAACAGTAGTTGGGATCACAGTGCGAGATCTGTCCCACCATATGTTGCTTCAGTTGTCTTGGGTGAATTTGCTGAGTTAGTTGCTTAATAATATTCATATTTTTTTTCCTAAAAAAGCATGTTTTTGGAATTTTAGAAACGGATGAAAACAACATATGCGGTTTTTCTTATTAGAGTGATCCATTATTTTGCATCCCAAGAAAAGAAGTCGTTAATCCTGATCATTGTAAAATCTTTGTAATGAGTAACAAAATCATATCAATTTCTTAGATCAAGCAAAACTAACTCACCCCTAAGATATCATCCATTCTCGACCATGAAATTTTCTATATCTTATGAAGTTGTGTACATTGTAACTATTTGGGTTAGAGAAAACAAACCAAAATTGAATTAAAGGAAATAAAAATGTTGAGTTTTGGAATTTAGTGAAAATTACGATACCTCGTCGACATTAAATAAATTCTCGATACTTGTAAGGCTATTAGAGTATCTATGCGTTATTTGTGAAACACCGCTGATATTGTTATTGTTCTTGAAATTATAGATGTGTTGGGAAATACTTCTATATATAACGAACATGAATTTAGAAGCATATTAAATTCTTATAAAGATGCAAGTTAAACTATTTGCATTGATAGTAAACATTAATTATTAATTTTTAGTGATAAAAGTATTAAAATAAATAAAACAGAATTAAAATACAAGTGGTGTTGATGATAAACATTAGTTGTTAATCTTTAATGATGAAATTTTGAAATTTTTTGTTCTTGAAACTATGAGTGTGTTAAAAAGCGCTTCCATAACAACCAGATATGATAAACATTAATTGTTTTTTAAAAGCGATGAACATTGAACATTAATTTTTAATGTTTAATGATAGAATTCGGAAAAAATAAAATAAAATTTAGGAAAATGGTAATGGTAGATATAAGAGTATGACACACAACATCTTTCTTTGATAAACATATGTTTATTTAATTAATAATTGATTTTTCATTATGTTGATTTAGATTAATTCTCTTATATTATTCTAATTTAATTATTGGGATGCAATCTATAAAAAAAAACTTTTCTAAACTTATAAACCAACATACCTCTACCTACCGTCAGATCATTAGTAATCAATGGTACATAAATATACCAATTACATATTTAGTATACTGCTAATATATAAAAAAAGGGTACATCGGTTATTGCACCACTTCCAACCGCTCTTGAAAGTTACAGTTCTAACATCTATATAGCTATCGTCGTCCTCATCACCAACTTTTCCCCAATTTCATGTTTAATTACGCATCGTCTTCTTCCAAACAACCTAAAACTCATCCCACATTTTTCAACCACTAAAAGTACATATAAAATAGAACTATCAGCAATATTGAGTTCTAGCATTACAATACACAACAACGAAGATCACAATTTCGATACAAACCAACGGAGATGAGGAGTTTGTCCATCCACATGTCATCCCCTTAAGCCTTCCTACCTCCAGTTTCCCACCTCCTCATCTACCAAGCCATGCAATAAGCCCACTATAAAAACCCTCACTCTTCTCTTACAATCACACTTACCTAACTAAACACCATGGATAATCGGAGAAGACGCCTTCGTGTCCGTTCTGAAACTTCTTCATCCAGGTAGCGCGCCAGGCTAACCTGACAACATCTAAAAAACTATGCTCTAGCCTTCGATGATGAGAACTCTGACCCTGACTCACTCCGACCAGTCCGGACTACTCTACCGAACCAAATACACTTCCATCGACCATATATGAGTTTCATTTTTATGACATGACCTTTTCAGCAACCAATATTGATTCTTTGTAAAAATATTAATGAAATACATACCATTTTCATTAATATTACACCACATACCATTTTCATTTTCATTTTCATATACAATTTTTATCAAAACCACATGCAAAAAATTCTAAATCCATATTAAAATACCACATCAAAATAAATGAGATACACATGTTCCAATCTTACATCAATTAGGTGTTTCATCAAAACACATAACTACCTCAAACACACTACCACAATCTCATTTATGATACACCATCTCTAATTTAATAACACACCAACTTCCCATTCTTCCATCATGTAACATTTACACAATGCTAACAACATTCCACAGATATAAAAATGTGTGTTTCTTCAATGGGATGTGTTTTCTCAACTTTATCAAGTGCACAAAGCTTGAAATACTTTACACTTTTTACAGCTCATACTTTTCCCAAATTCCAATCACCACACAATTTCAAAAATATTCACTAACTTTTGCAAAAAAAGCACACGAACTCTTTTAAACTTATTAATATATTTATGACCCAATATGATTTCAGTAATTAATACTTTCATAATTTTTCACTAACTTTTGCAAAACACCCACATATACACCTTGAAACACATTCACCCATTCATGAACCAAGTTAATTTCATTAATTACTAATCTCATAAAATTTCATTAACTTCAGCAAAACACACATACTACTATAGACTTATTCATCCATTTATAACCCAACATGATTTCAGAAATTAATACTTTCATAACTTTCCACTAACTTATGCAAAACTCGCACATATACTCCTTGAAACACGTTCAGTCATTCATGAACCAAGTTGATTTCATTAATTATTAATTTCATAAAATTTCACATCTACCATCTGCAACTTTCTTTACAATTATCAATACACACGTACAAACAATATGAAGGAAAAAATTGCACAATATAGGAAAATATCACCATTCATTACTGATAACTTAAACCAAGATAACGAGCTTAACTCAGCAAACCATAAACTTAGAAGAGTATCTCAACATAAACAACATAATAAAAACTTAAACTAGAGTTCTTGAACATAAACACAAATAAAAGCTCTATTCGCCTCACTCCATCATATTATTCAAGGTTCCTTCTTCACAATGAACTCTATCTTCTGCATCTTGAATTGTCTGGCAGCTTCTGCATACATTTGTTCCCAGATCACATTCCTTTACCAAGTTAGCAATTTCATCGACCTATAATTGCAGACGAATCCCTCCATCTCTTCAATTTGCTTGCCAAAGTCTCGTGATCTTCCACATGCGAGTCATCCTTTAGAATGATAACCTCCATCTTCGCCACCTCTGCATATACATACCATCCAATTAGCTTATAAACTTCATCGCATACTAAAACATAAATATATGTAGACTTAATTACATAACACACACAACATTTAAAGCAAGCCTGGTTTTTCGATCTTCACGACACTATTCATATCCTCTATAATCAGCTCTATCACTTCAACCCAATTACCAATTTAGTTATCTTGAATATGATCACAACTCATGCAACCACTGTAATAAAAAGGCTCCACAACTGAAGGTTATTGAAATTACAAGGACTTGATCCCATATATCTCTCGTGTACACACCAACGATCTGGTCGGTTACCTAAAATTGGTAACTCCCACAATCATGAAATTATGAAAACACCCTTCAATACCATTCATTATATGATTTCTTCTTATTTTACACTCTTCGAAATATTAATTCCCTTAAATAACTACCCATTTAATCTCAACCATCCCCTTCACAGTCTAACGACATATAAATGTTCCACGTTTTGCAACTTAACAAATTGTTTTTCATTATTTACATCCCAAAATGATTTACTACCTCTAAAGATGATAATGTTCAAAACTGAAGAAACCTTGAATAATTGAGATATATGAAAATATAAGGTGTATTTTTCTTTGATGAATAAAATTTTGGATGTAATCAATAGCATAATTTCTCTTATATTCAAATTTACAAACCATTCCCAACTGTAGGATTACAAAATAATGGTGTGTATTTGTGAAGAGAAACATAATGGCAAAATGGTGTAATTAATAAATATTCCTTATTTATTTTGGTCTTTTGTCATATAACGATTGGTGTGCATGTACTGCAATTAGTCGTACCCTGTAGCTCCAGATTATTTGAAGGTGTTCTCTCTGGTTGGATGTGTCATACTTTATTAAAATTTTAAATTAACGCCTTAGATAGTTGGAGGTATAAGACATTTCATTATTAACAAAGTGAAAAGGTTTTAAGAGTTACACAGTTGTGAACACTTTTCAATTTATCAGACGTAAAAAATGAAGCAGGTAAAAAAGATTATGAGAAACAGAGGTAAGACTAATGTGTATAGAGTATTTGTTTCCTTAAAATTCGTCGTGATCGATTCTCGGCGATAAATTTTGTTGGCTTAAAACTGAGCAGGGAAATTTAAGTGAGAAAAAGAAAATGCGTCATATCAACCCCTTTCGTCGCCGACAAAGGATGTGGAGGACATTATTAAGGATTGAGTGATCATGCAGTAAATTATATTTAATAGTCGTTATCTAACTTCACTTTCGGGAACGATTTGATTGGTTGACCTTTGTTTTCATGCTTGAGCTTACATTTTCTAGTTATGATCCGATTCTTACAGCGAGAGAAATAAAACTTGAGCGAAAATGGAGGCTACAATGAGGACAACTTAATTGATTAAATTCCTAATTATGGTATGGATTTTGCTTTGACCGACATCGTTATTGAAGTAAATGGAGGATCCAATCAATCATGCGCAGTGGAAAATAATAACTCTATTTCCATTCACAAGATTTAAACAATTCTAGATGTATCATGCCATCTAATAGTTCAGATTTAATCTTTGAAGATCCGAAGGTTTCAATGGAAAAATCAATAACCCAAGACATCACCCATCTTCTACTAGTATCCACACGGACATGCTTTGCTTCGAAGGTAAGAGAATGAAGAGCCTGCTAGAGTCTTCTATTTCAATGTGAGTCTCTGATGAAGGAAGAAACGTCTGAGAGGTTTTGAATTGTTTTATGCATTAATGTTAGTCTTTCTGAAAAGAAAAACTAATTCTTATATGGCATAAAATTGTGTGGTTTTCTGCGGAGATCATTTCTGCAAATTATTCTCACTTCGACTCGTCACGGACCCTACCACGGGGTCGTGGCCAATCCTTGCCGCACCGTGGGCCTCCAAAGGCACCACGACCTGTGGCCAATTACTTGGTCACGGTCCCGTGGTCTCCAAGCCACAGACAGTCTTTGAATCCCATGTGCTGGCCATGGACCCGTGACCATCTCCACGGTCCGTGGCCCCTCTCTTTAATCCTTTTAACTCACTATCTTCGGGTCGCGTCCTTTGTGTGTGACCCTGTAGACTCCTGATTCAGTTGACAGATTGGTGTGAAACCCCGTTTCACCTTATCCATCATAAGTGGCCTCTAGAAAGACTTTATGATTACCCAATGATCATGGTGGTCGATGATTCAATTTAACCTCTCATCGTCTATGATACTATCATTTTATCTCTAGATATCTTGATTGATCATAAGACATAGAACCATCATCCTTATTTAATCACATTGTTTCTTGATATCTGAGATGAACGAAAACTGATACTAAGTATCACCCACATGGCCGTGCAATTTCTTTCAGTCATACTCATCAAGTGCCTCAAAACAGATATCGTTCCCATACCAGAGTATGAGGGATAAATCCCTTAGTCGTCTTTCGTGTTCACTCATGTAATCCAAGACTAAGCCAATCATAGCCATTATAGTTAACCTTTTACCGATAACATTAGGCACCGTCAAACTTAGATATTGATTACATAGTGACCACAAAGACTCCTTGGTCTAAGGATACAATGACAAACTACGATGTGTGATTGCTCATGACAACATCTATACTACATACTCACCATCGGGTCGTCTAATATCATTCCCCGAATGATATCGATGATCTAACTCTGCATTACCTTGCCATGACCAGTAGAGCGTGATCCTATAGAGTTAACCTCATACTGGTCACTTCTAATGAAGCTTAAGTGACCAGTGACCCATTAAATATGATTCTATATGATCTATAGTTCTACTATTAGTGATGACACACATAATGATACAGATCAAATCATATTCAATATATTACTACAACACATTAGTAATATTATGCCGATTTATTTTGAAAGATGATAAATTATTACAATTGTAGATCACTTTTACACTTGGACTAGGGCACAACCCTAACAGTTATGTCACACGAAGAGTAAAGTGTCACATCCTCCTTTGCTCACACGTAAAATATAGAGCGCCACATCGAAACCATTAGAATTTAATTCACTATTTATAAGCCCGTTTCACCCTATACATCATAAGTGGCCTCTAGCAAGACGTTATGATTACCCAATGATCATGATGGTGGATGATTCAATTTAACCTCTCATCGTCTATGTCACTATTCTTTTATCTCTAGATATATTGATTGATTATAAGAAATAGAACCACCATCCTTATTTAATCAACCATTGTTTCTTGATATTTGAGATGACTGAAAACGGATACTAAGTATCACCCGCATGTCCATGCAATTTCTTTCAGTCATACTAATCAAGTGCGCCAAACAGATATCGTTCCAATACTAGAGTATGAGCGATAAATCCCTTAGCCGTCTTTCGTGTTCACTCATGTAATTCATAACTAAGCCAATCATACCCCTTATAGTTAACCTTTTACAGATAACGTTAGGCACCGTCAAACTTAGATTTTGATTACATAGTGACCACAAAGACTCCTTGGTGTAAGGATACAATGACAAACTACAATGTTTGAGTATGTTCATGAGAGCATCTATGCTACATACTCACCATCGGGTCGTCCAATATCATTCCCCGAATGATATCTATGATCTAACTTTGGCATTACCTTGCCATGACCAGTAGAGCATGATCATATAGAGTTAACCTCATACTGATCGCTTCTAATGAAGCTTAACTGTCCAGTGACCCATTAAATATGATTCTGTCACATCTGTAGTTCTACTATTAATGATGACACACATAATGATACAGATCAAATCATATTCAATATTTTACTACGACACATTAGTAATATTATGCCGATTTATTATGAAAGATAATAAATTATTACAATTGTATATCACTTTTACACTTGGACTAGGGCACAACTCTAATAGTTATGTCACATGAGGGGTAAAGTGTCACGTCCTCCTTTGCTCACACGTGAAATATAGAGCACCACATCGAAACCGTTAGAATTTTATTTACTGTTTATAAGCCCGTTTCACCCTATCCATCAGAGCCCTTATAATTAACCTTTTACAGATAACGCTAGGCACCGTCAAACTTAGATATTGATTACATAGTCCACAATGACTCCTTGGTCTAAGGATACAATAACAAACTATGATGTGTGAGTATGCTCATGACAACATATATGCTACATACTCACCATCGGGTCGTCCAATATCATTCCCCGAATGATATCTATGATCTAACTTTTGCATTACCTTGCCATGACTAGTAGAGCGTGATCATATAGAATTAACCTCATACTGGTTGCTTCTAATGAAACTTTACTGACCAGTGACCTAGTAAATATGATTCTATCTGATCTGTAGTTCTACTATTAGTGATGACACACATAATGATAGATCAAATCATACTCAATATATTATTACAACAAATTAGTAATATTATGTCGATTTATTCTGAAAGATGATAAATTATTACAATTGTAGATCACTTTTACACTTGGACTAGGCCACAACTCTAACAGTTATGTCACATGAGGGGTAAATTGTCACGTCCTCCTTTGCTCACACGTGAAATATAGAGCGCCACATCGAAACCATTATAATTTAATTTTCTATTTATAAGCATGATATTCAAGTCATTATGTATGGAAGTTGTGTTGGGATTTTGATATTCCAATGTTTGAGTGAGAAATTTTTAATATGTTTGAGACTAAACATTAATTGCAGGTAGACTGGTTAACTATGATTATCTATCAACAACCTGCTCATTATTTTGTGGTCAAAAGTTTAATTTATGTGACTCAATTCACAATCTATAAGTGAGGCCCAACAAGTTACGAGTAATGTAAGTGGGCAAGTGTGATATGACACTAATTTTTTTCTTAACTTGTGAACGATAATAAACTAAAAAACTTTAAAGCTATTATACCCGAAATGGGTTGTAATCATTGGAAAACAAAATGTTAAATTGCAAAACGGGGAACAAATGTGTGTTGTTAGATTAAGAAGTGGACGGATGAGATTTGGCTGAGTTGGAGGGCAGTTACGTAGAATCGTTTGAATTTATTTGAAGCTTATAATTAGATTTTTCTATGTCATGGGGGTGAATTAGTAATTGTGGATGTGATATGGGCCCACCACGACGTGTAACTAACATGAATGGGGGATGAGGTGGAATAACAGAGGTTTATTGACATTAGCAAGTAACTGCTTTTTATTTCTAGTTTAAATCTGCACGTGTGTGAGTGATGGGAGTGGAAACTTTTTATATTTTTATATTTTGAGTGATTGGATGTGGGTGAATCAAGTTCATCGAAGAAGAAGACTGCTAGCATTGTCAATCATGGAGCTGGAGTCAGTGTCTTGCGAGGTAGATTGGTTCTGAAGGCGCTGTTTAGGAAGGGCATGTCTGGTTTCCGGATCGTCGGGGAGGGTTGGTAGGAATCATAGACCATCAGTTGAGCCAGAAGTTGTACCACCTCCACTTGAAAGGTTAGACACTCGGTCATCTCCAATGGGTCTGTTCAACGCTGTGAAGAAGATGTATGTTGAGCAACAGAGGGATCTGGAATGATTTGGGTTCCGCATCATATTGCACCTAGGGTTAGTCATGTGCCATCAATTCTTGGTTTTTGGCTTGTGGATAGATTCGATGTAAGTTGTATGTCTCTGCTGTTGGAAGGTGAGAGGCAGATAAGAATTACAGAGGAAGATGTGGAGTGTACCCTTGGGATACCGAGGGGTGAAAGTGAAATAGTGATGAAGAAGCCCGGAGAGGCGTTTGCGTCATTCCTGCAATGAAGGGCTTAATTTGGTACAACGAATGGAGCCATTTTTCCTTCAGACATATACAATAAAATGGTTGAACATAAGTCAGGAGAAGATCTATTAAAGATGAATTTCATGGTTATTTTTTGTACCATGGTGATTGATTTGCTAATCTGGCATATTTTTTGTGCAATTGAGGATGTCCAGAAGATTTGGGAATTCAACTGGTGTGTTGCGGTGATTGACAGTTCGGTGAAGTCCAAAAACAATTGGGTTGAATAGAGGAACAACGAAAGGCGGATTAACATTTCTCATGGTACGTGTATCCATTTAAGTTGAGTTTATGATTATGTAATTTAGATTATGATTACATTTTTTTTAGTGTAGATGTAGTGTGTATAATGTAGTATGTTTGTTGTGGTGTTGGCACGAAGAGTATTTCCATGAATGATAGGATAGAATGATGATTTAATGAGGCAACGCATATGAAGAAAAGAGCGGGGGAGGGAGTTTGGTAAGGGGTTTCTATTAGCTGATAGAGTGGTTAGGCATGTAGGCCACAGTGGTAAGAACCACAGTAAAGATAGTGTGATGATGCAAGTAGAAGAATGTAGTGATGAAGGATCACTAGGAACAATAAGTATATGAAGTTTGATGATTATTTTTTGATTTTATGTTAATGTATATCTAAGTATTTGCTTGAATCATTGTTGATTTTGCAGAAAGTTACGAAGAGAATTGGTTTAATTTAGAGGGATATTCATGAGAGGTTTATGCAGCTCAAGAATACGTTTGGGGTTGTAGAGAAGGTGATGGGTTTGCTGATAAGTTTAATGAGGTGTAAGGGAGTGAACAAATATTGTGGTTTTGTTGATAATCCATATTAGAAGGATCCATTGATTTTAGATGATATTGACGCAATAAAAATTAAATTTTTTTAGAGTCTTAAATGACCAAATTACCACTTATTCAATTGAAATTGACCGAATTACCCTTGAGATGTCATAAATGACCAAATTACCTCATATTCGGTCGAGATTTACCGAATTAACCTTGAGAGATTATAAATGACCAAATTACCCTAATTTTATTATGCAATTAATAATGGAATCGGGAGAATTTATCATAATGTTATCATCATACGAAATACTCCTAAGGGGTATTTTTAATTATTCCAAAAATACCTCTTAGGGGTATTTTTAATTCCAAAACTAAATTTACAAATTTAATATGCAAATTATTGTAAATCTAAAACATATTAATATTCAACATAACAACCTAACATGCAAACTAACAAATCAAACAAATTCACGTGGAACTAAAAATAACAAATCATGTAAAATATAATAATTTCATACAATTTCTAAACTAATATCATACAATTTCTTAAAATTACAAAAACAATTTTCCAAAAAGTTCAACAAATATTCAAAAAGTTTGTTCAATATGCATATTCAACATGCATATTCATAATATTTAACATGCAAACTACAACTTATAGTAAAATCTAGCATGCAATCTAAAAATCAAACACTCAATAAAACCTAAAATTAAAACCCCTAAGTACATAACTTAGCAAAATATGGAAGAATAAGAGGAAGAGGGACGATGAGGTGGACGGCGGCGGTGGACGGCGGCAGGGAGAGGTAGAGAGGCAGGGAAAAGAAGAAGAGAGTTTATGGAAATTATATAATTGGATTTTGTAACGGCGCACTTTGCTTTGCGCGCCGTTAAAAAAAAAGTTCGCGAGAAGTTTAATTTTTGCGAAATTTACCCGCGAAATTTGATTTTTCACGAAAATTTCGTTTGGCGCCACTTTTGTAACGGTTTACATAGAAAAGTACGCCGTTACAAACTATAACCCTAAATTATTATTTTAATATTGTCGGTCCAATCGTGAATGATTAGCGGTGTTCCCGTGGTTTGATTTTCCTAAAATTTGTACTATACCACGTACATGTTATATACAATTAATTGAACGGTTTCGATTCAAATATATATATCTACCGAACGTTTGATGATCAATGTGCTTAGAGTTTATGTTAGGTTTTACCTTCCTAAAACTTAAACTCACGCTTTCAACGAAAATAGTTTTTGAAAATAAAGTTTTAATCCAACCGTGCGGATTGGAGCGCAATGGATTGCTACTTCATGTGCCAAAATTTCAGTCAATTCCGATAATGTATGAACCTCGATCCAAACTGTTCAAGGGGAAGTCAACTCTGTTGACTATGAAATTTGACCATTTGTAACGGCGCACAATAGCAAAGTGCGCCGTTACAAAACTAACCCTAAATTATTATTTTATTCATGTCGGTCCGATCGTGAATAATTTGATGTGCTCCCGTGGTTTGATTTTTATAAAATTTGTAATATACCAAGTACATGTTATTTACAACATATTGAACGGTTTTGATTTTTAAAAAAATATATTGATCTATTGAACGTTGGACGAGTTATGTGTTCAGGGTTTATAATAGAGTTTACCTTCTTAACCATAAACTCACGCTTTCAACGAAAGTAGTTTATGTTCAAAATCATGTTTTAATCCGACCATACAGATTAGAGCGCAATGTTTTAATACTTGATGTGCCAAAATTATAGTTAATTCCAAGAATGTTTGAACCTCGATCCAAACCGGTCAACCTTGATTACCTCCGTAAGTAACGGTCAAACTCTCAGTAGAGACTTTTTTTGGGGACATGGTACATCGATTTTAATTTTTCATTGACGTACATGAATTTTAAGTCGTTTCAAATGATTATGGTAATTTTAGTCTATAATTAGCATGTGAAAAGAGAACAAAAACAGAAATCAAGCGAAAGTCAACAATCTTGACTAGGGAGTAGTCAAGATTTTTGACCATTTGCGACGGCGCACTTTCAAATGTGCGCCGTTACAAACTAACGACAACAACGGTCCATTTTCGGACCGTTTACTCCTAACGGTTATATTTTAGTCAACAGTCAACAATTTTGTAACGGCGCACATATCCAAAATGTGTCGTTACAAATTCAATGTGTGACGGCGCACATTGGACGTGCGCCGTTATAAAAATTAGTAACAGCGCACATTTTTCGTGCGCCGTCACAAATTAAATTTGTAACGACACACATACCCAAAGTGCATCATTACAAATGCAAAAACTGATAGTGTGTCACGAGGAACAATATGCTTATGTTGGATTATTTTGCTTTGATTTCAAATTTTATTCAGTTTTAATTTGGGACACAGGTTTGTTTTTTATAATAGTTTATGTGGATGTTTGTTTCTTCATATTGTTGTCGATGTTGATTAATTTCGAATGTAGCATTATTTAGATTGTATGATTAGTAGGGTGTTATTGAAAGAGTGAATTTGGGTTTGGAAAATAAGAATCATTTTGAGACAGGTTGTATCTCATTTATTGGGATTTATATCATTCAGTCAACCTGTATGATTAGTAGAGTGTTAGTGAAAGAGTGAATTTAGGTTTGGGAAATAAGAGTCATTTTGGAACAAGTTGTATCTCATTTATTTGGACTTATACAATTTACTCAACTTTTTTAAGTTAGGAATTTGGCCATTGTATTAGGATCAGTAATGTAATGGTGTAATGTGGTTTCTAGATTTGTGTAATCAATGTGTTTATTTTAGGCATCTTAGTTATCTATATTCGTAAAATTTGTATAGCTTTGTGATTTACATTGGTTTGGGTTGTACTATGTGGTATGGAATGGTGTTGTTGATTCCAGGAAATGAATGAACAGTTATAGTGAATTGATTGGCATATATTTGTATGCTAAATTGGCTTGTAATGATGCTGAAAGATTTATAATGGTATTTTTTGTTTTCAATTACTTTAGTTAACTAGAGTAAGTTTAGGTATATGTCAGCAATTCAAGGTTCTAAAGTGTGAGATTCATGGTGCTGGGAAATCAGTGAAGTATTTTAGGAATTTTGATTCCTTTTTAGTTCTATATAGATTTCAAATATTTGATGGTAAAGTCTAATAACATGAGATTGTAATGGGTATTTTTTTGAAAAATGAAAGTTAAATTTTTATTTAATTTGTTAATAAGGTCTCAGAGTTTGGGGAAGTTTTGAGATCTTCCTATTGTTTAATTCATTTAGATGCAAACTAATGTTAATGTGATAATAGAGGACAGATGACCTTCAGTATTAAAACTGCATATTTGTGAAATTGACTGGGATATGATGATTGAGAAATATTCATAATAGAACACAATTTAAAAAGGGTATCATACTCCATTACTGAAATGCAAGACTATGTTTCATTCTGTTGGAAATGACTAACCTTATATGCAGATTACATAACAAGATCGACGTGTCGTTCCTTGCCCATAAATCTCTAATTCTGGTGGCTACTAGAGTCCTAGTAATGTCCACACCACAAGTTCTAGAGCCTCTTAGAATGGTCGGTCTTGGTGATTAATAGTATTCTATGTGAAGTGTATTTTCTTTCTTGTGTCTTATCCCAATCTCATTCATTTAGCCTTTATTTATAATAATGAAAAGAGTTGTTACAATAGAGTATTATTGAGAGAATTATGAGACATAATTACCAAGTTAATGGCCTCATAACCTCTATCATAACAACACATATTATGATCATATTAAAACTTGTAACAACCATACTAAATGGTCATTCAAATTTCAATACTCCCACTTGGCCACACAACCAAGTTAACGCTCCCACTTGGCTACACAACCAAGCTATCAAAAATACACAGTTCATAATTCAACAAAAAAACTATCAATCACGTCTCATACAGGAAATGAGGCGTACGACCAAATATGTAACGTGTTATATTAAGCACCCATTAAACTAACATAACATTTTCAAAATAACGATCCCCTAGATTATTCAGAACAACACCATACCATACATTTCCTATTTATGCTATGATATGTTACGTAGTTATATATTAAATATAACCGCCGGCCGGGCTTAACATGGTGAAGTTGAACTGATCATTTCTTAGACACTAATGAAAGTCCATCTCAACTCAATTGCTTTCCTAACATGAGCCATTGAACCAAAAGCAATATGATTCTTTGAAGTCACGCTAAAGTAGCAACATCAAGTTTTACTTCATTTCACAGTTCTAAGTCAAAAGGGCTTCGTACCTAGGTGGACACACAATCCATAGAGCTCACACAGTAACAGATTATGGAACCATCTATTACTCCTATAACGGTCGACAAAACACACATAGTATGATAAATGTGTCACAACATAGCTCCCATTACGGTGAGCATGTCACTCTTCTATGTCGTGCGAATCAAAAAAGTTTAGATACTACTCAAGTATCAAACTCGAGTCACCTGATTGACATACTTAATGTTCAATCTTACACTCAAGATTCGGTCTTATAAGCTTTAGCATGAAAGATATGTTTTTTTTCATACTTGACTCTTTAAGAGTCTCATCTTAGACTTACTAAGGCGACTATGTGATGAGTAAGACAAAATTACTTGTACTCCGCGAGTATAAATTTAGTCATTCCATGCACACACTAAGTGTTAACACGACTCAGTCTCATCTTGCATGCTCATCTAGCATCAAGGTGATTACCTGTGTGACTAGGCATCATATAGCTTGGGGACATCTCTAATGTGCCTAAAAATGCAACATATGCTCATGAACATTTCATGGAAGAAAAACAAATTTTATTCTATAATGCTCAATATAAGCCCATTACTCAATATATGTCTATAGACTAAGCAAGATTACAAGTGTAAAACTAAAACCTTTGCAAACTTAAGCTCCTTACATGAGCTCGAAACACATCTCTAACAATAGGTTTAGTTAACGGATCAACAATCATCTTGTTAGTCGATATATACTTAATGGCTATCTCTTTATTCTTTATGGCGTCTCGAACAAAATGATAATGCCTCTTGATATGCTTGGTTTTCCTATGAAATTTCGGATCCTGGGCAAACTATATGGCAGCCGTATTGTCGCAAGAAATTTCAACAGGTTCATCAACTTTAGGAGTAAGTTTGAGATCCTGAAGAAAATTCCTTGGCCACATTGCCTCTTGAACGGCAAGGCTAGTAGCGACATACTCTGCTTTCATAGTTAATAAAGCAATGCAGTCTTGCTTCTTACTGCACCAGGATATTACTCCTCCACCAAGGATAAAAGCATATCCTGAGGTCGATTTAGACTCATCTAAATCACCGCCCTAATCAGCATCCAAGTACCCTTTCAATTGCAAGTCCCCACCTTGAAAACAGAGTACAACATCACTTGTACCACGAAGGTAACGCATGATTCTTTTGACTCATGCCAGTGCGCATACCCGGGGTTGCTTCGGAAACGACTCATTAAGCCAACCGCATAACAGATGTCCGACCTTGTACACAACATGGCGTACATCAAACTGCCAATTACACTAGCATATGGTACATTACTCATTTGCTTATTTTCAATATCTGTTTTAGGACATTGATAAAGACTTAAGGTATTGCCTTTTTCAACTGGAGTATCAACAGGTTTGGAATTATGCATCCGGAAGTGTTCTAATAATTTCTTGATATATGACTCTTGAGACAAACCAAGAAGTTTCTTAGAGCGATTCCTCATAATTTCCAAGCCTAGGACATACCTAACTTTACCCATATCCTTCATCTCAAAAACAGAGGATAATCATTGTTTGACACTGATGATCATTTCCAAATTGTTACCAGCTAGAAGTATGTCATAAACATATAATAAGAGAAACATGATCTCTTTTGCAGTTTTATTGACATACACACAATGGTCTTCATCCACCATATAGAAGCCAAAATTTGTTATGGCCTCATGAAATTTGAAGTACCATCGCCTAGAAGATTGCTTCAGACCATATATAGATCTTTTAAGACAACACACTTTGTCATCTTGATCTTTTGAGACAAACCCAATAAATCATTTCCTCAATTGTACCATTGAGGAATGCAGTCTTTATGTCCATTTGGAACAACTCTAAGTCCAAATAGGCAACTAATGCTAGTAACAGACGAATGGAGGCAAGTCTTACCACAGGAGAAAATGTCTCCTCGTAGTCCATACCCTCAATTTGGGTAAAACCTTTCGCCACGAGTCGAGCCTTGAACTAATCAATTAACCCATTTGCCTTACGTTTAACTTTGAAAACCCACTTGTTTCCATTTGACTTACGTTCCGGCGAAAGATCAACAAGTTCCCAAAACTTATTCTTTGTCATTGAGTCCATCTCATCCTTCATAGCGTCCATCCATTCTTGACTATTTGGTGAATCCAAAACTTCTCTAAAGGAAGTAGGTTCATCGATCTCAGTAAAAGTATAAAGAAAAGCTTGCTTGTCTCACTTTTCAATATCAAAATATCATCGAGGAATTCTGCCCCGCTCACTCTTACGTTCTATGTCATTAAGTGAAAAATCTCTCCCGTCTTCTTCTAAAGAAATGGAATCTAGAACTTGAGGACTGATCTCATGTTCTATACTTAGATGTTGAGGACTCACCTCATTTTCAAGTTGATCTTCACTAATGGAAAAATTCTCATCTTGCTGAATTATGAGACTTTTCTCATCTTGAACATATCAGAAAGATATTCACGACCACGATCGGTTCGAAGAGTCTTGATTTTTCGATCCAATTGGTTCTCAACTTCTGCTACAAAACGCTTGAACGTATCAAGTGCCTCATAACGACGAGACAACAAATACACGTAACCAAAACGTGAATAGTCATCTATAAAAGTGAGGAAATATATAGCACCATGTCGTGCCTTTACATTTAAAGACCCACAAATGTCAGAATGGATTAACTCTAAAGAACATATAGCTCTTGAAGCCTTACTAAAAGGATTCTTGCTCGCTTTTCCAGCTAGACAAGGCTCACACGGTCTAAAAAACCTTCTTTAGCTAGTCTATTCATACGCTCTTGGCCTATATGACCAAGTTTAGCATGTCATTTAACAGATTCAGAATCAATATCAAAACGAGAAACGAAAGCATAAGATGAATTAACATAAATATCATCCAAGTCAAGCACAAAGAAACCATATTTCAAAAT
Source organism: Geranium rotundifolium (assembly GCA_963920655.1). Lineage (NCBI taxonomy): Eukaryota > Viridiplantae > Streptophyta > Magnoliopsida > Geraniales > Geraniaceae > Geranium > Geranium rotundifolium. The sequence goes on along the minus strand of OY987311.1, from coordinate 25,692,818 downwards.
ACCATGGCCAAACACATTACCATGATAAAGAATGTCCAAAATAATGTCTTTAAAATTGAAAACAAATTCTAATTTCAAAAAACTAATTACTGAAACTAAGCAACATCGCACCCCTGGTGCATAGAGGGCATCATGTAGAAGCAATGTATTGCCTTCAAGGAACTTTATTTGATAGGTGCCGGTTCCAAGGACATCTTCCTCACTACCGTTCCCAAACATGATAGTTTGTGAACCAACTGGAAAGCGATGATAGTCCACAAAACCATCACGATCACGAACTATGTGCTTGCTCGCTCTCGTATCTACAATCCAATCAGGAAGAGAATTAGCAACTAATGCATAGGAACAAAGAAGTGAATCATGACCATAAGAGGAGAAAGGTACCTTCTTTGGCTCGGGACACTCTCAAGCAAAGTGACCTTTCTTCTCACAATTGTAACACTTCACACGCGCTACATTAACCCCTTTAGGCTCTTTAGCTTTGTGTTGCTTTTGGATTCCACCTCGTGGTCCATTTGGTTTAGATGGGCGATGCCCTTTCTTCCCCTTCTTACCTTTGTTATTCTTAAGCTTATTTTGAACAACAAGTGCAGCAGCAGAAGTAAGTGGCTTAAGCGTCTTTTGACGCTCCACCTCCATCTCCACATGCTTAACAAGTTCAGCGAAAGTCTTAATATTTTCACTGTGAGACATGAGGATTTTAAAATCTTCCATTCTTCAGTATCAGAAGGAAGAGAGCGAAGCACATTCATAATTTTTTCCTCATCAGGCACATCTCGCCCAGCAGCTTTGAGATCACGTATCATGGCACTCATGACACGTAAGGGTTCGGTCACATTGTGTTTAGAATCAATCGAATAATCCATCTACTTCAGGTTCAAGGCACGTAGTCTTGTTGCTGATGTTTGACCAAACGTGATCTTAAGCTTGTCCCACTTGTCCTTGGCAGTAAGACATGTCTCAAACTCACCAATCAAGTCATTATGCATGCAAAACAACATAGTAAAGCGTGCAGAATGGTCCTTTCTAAACCATTGGTCATAAAGTTTCAGGTTTTCAAAATATTTATCATCCTCCACGTCTTGAGGCTTAGCCACAGTATTGGTTAAGATTTCAAGAACCTCGCACTCATTTAGAAGATACCGAATCTTCCTATATCAGATATCATAATTTGTACCATCTAGTTTTTCAGTTGTGGACAAGTCACCAATCATATTTTGCCATCTACAAGTATATAGTTGAAATGGACATTAGGCACATAAAAAATAAATTACCTATAAAATTTCATTGTTCATATCACATGCTCGAAAATTTCGCTAACCTCATAATCATCACAAAATGATATAAACAACTAAATTTATTATTATTATTATTTATAATTATAACGAAACACATTCATGTATATGTTTCCAAACAAATTAGCATTTTATAGTAACCCTTAGATATTAATAACAGTATGTAAAACATATTTACATTAGCTTAAAAAAATATATACAAAACATGTTTGTATAAAAAAAAATTTATATAGTCCAAGTACTAACTCTTACACAAAAATTATACTCATATGTGTATACCCATTAACATTAAAGTTGCATATGTGTATTAAGTTGGCATATAAATGAAAACATCTTGATCATGCATGTTATATGTGAAATTATAGCATTTAATGCTTATAATTAATCTTAACACACTAGTAATCACAACATATATATGATCAAAATCATTTTTATGCACAATAGACAATAGAGACATATGTATATCACTAATATGTTTACTCAAGCAATTTATATATACACACACGAACATAAGCAACATATGCATATTAATCATGTAGATGTACAAGTACATATATAAATCAATAACCATATTATATATACATATATATATATATATATATATATATATATATATAAACACGTGTATAAATTTCATTAACACCGAACCATATATATTATTATATATATATGTGTGTGTGTGTATAGATGCATGAGCTTTAAATGCTATATAACCGTATTATATATATATAGATGCATGAGCTTTAAACGCTATATAACCGTATTATATATAAGTGTATAAGAATTTAAAAAAAGCACTACTCATCTACGTTTGTACATATATATATATATAATTGAACCAAAATATATATAACTTATACAAATCACCGAAACACACAAAAATTATACATATACGCATATGTAAATCACCAAATCACATATGTATATCTTACAATTAAATTGTATATCAACACATATATGTAAATATATAATCATCAAAACATATATGCTTATGTAATAATCTAGTGCATGAGATATAATATATATGTACATAATTGATCTTGGATAAATCACCTCAATACACACATATATACACATAAACTCATCTATCATGATCATATATATAACAATTGTAGCACCACATTCATATATAACAGTCAAAGAACGTGTATATATAAACAACACATATCTATATACATTTATATGATCCTCAAATCGAGCACACGCATATGCTTAAATAATTCAGGGCAAAAACCGAAACACGGTCAGCTCTGATACCACTGTTGGAAAGGACTAACCTTATATGCGAATTACGTAGCAAGATCGATGTGTCGTTCCTTGCCCACAAATCTCTGATTCCGGTGGCCACTAGAGTCTCAGTAATGTCCACACCACAGGTCCTAGAGCCTCTTAGAATGGTTGCTCTTGGTGATTGATAGTATTTTATGTGAAGTGTATTTTCTTTCTTGTGTCTTGTCCCAATCTCATTCCTTTAGCCTCTATTTATACTAATGAAAAGAGTTGTTACAATCGAGTATTATTGAAAGAATTATGAGACATAATTACCAAGTTAATGACCTCATAACCTCTATCATAACAACATATATTATGATCATATTAAAACTTGTAACAACCATACTAAATGGCCATTCAAATTTCAATACATTCAAATAGTTATAGGCGATGGTCATCAAGCAAATGAGACAGTAATATTGCAGTTCTCAAAATTAAAGACATGTAACTAACATAAACTATAATATCGTCTTGAATAAAGCAAGAAATGTGCTGGAATATGGATGTCAGAAGCAAGTATCAATCATAAACAAAACAAATACTAGATCAAGATAAATGTATAATGTTCATGTAGAGGTAGAAGGTAAATTCAGGCCTGGTAACATTGAACTAGCTTGCTCGTTTCCAATATGTTCATCTCAGATCCGTACTTCACACTTCATGCTGTTGTGAGTTCCCACCTCTTAGCAGTAAGAACATTTTCTTGGTTTTGCTGGTGTTTTGCGGTTAATAGTCTTTTCACGTTCACTTTGGATTCGTTTGGCGCGACCCTTATTTTTACACATTTTTGGAACTTGAACATTGATAACAGGAAGCCGTGGAATACATGTTAACTCGTCCATGCTCGTTGGGTCTTCAACAGGTTGCACCGACTGATGTGCAGATGAGGCACCAGCACTGCTAGAAAATTTTCCCGGGCGGCGACGAAAGATACATTTTGATCAGAGAGTATGAAGTTGATTGTAGTCCAGATCTCAAGGTTGAGAAGGCCAACCTTCTTGTTCTTGTCATGTAGTGTGTTGCCTACTGTACTAGCTGGAGGGAGGAATGGGCGGTCCCGACACCATCGTTCGTGAACCATTGAACGAGGTATTTTTTGTATTCGGGCAATGTTGAGGACAAACAATACATGCATGCAAATAAGAACGTAACATTTTAAGCGATTGCATGTGCATTCGAAATGTTTACTTTCTTTGTTCATGAACACTGTGTGGAGGTGTCCATTGTCATCAACGACCTTATATATGGTTACTTCACCATCATTGATAATGTCGGTTATACCACATTCTATGAACCCCAGTATAATGGCATGACGTAGTTTATAAAAGATATGTCGATTGAAAATAGAATATGCATCAAGCTCGAGTTCATATATTGCTCGGGTTGTTGGACACGCATCTAAGACATATTGTGCTACGGTTTGCAAGTGATTTTAATGTTGATTTCTTACAACAATATCAAAGCGCCACATGAATTCAACAATAGTAATTACCTTGGAGGTGTTGATCCCGAAAGCACTATCTCGCTTTTGGAACGGGAGATTGTTCTTAATAGCATTCACATTGGAGTGTCTTTGAAGTAAACAGGTATCAAGTTGGCCCTTAATTCGTACATGGTGCTTAGGAATGTGTTGTCTTGCAGGGAGTATTCAACGATGATGGAATGTCATGCCAACTCGAATTCTTGAACGCAGAGCGATTATGACCATATAACACATTTGACATGGATGTAGAAGTCACTGTTAGATGATAGGTGTGGAGTAACCTATGAAATGTTTTGTATGTTTCAGAAATGAATATATGTAGGAATAAATACATGTGAAATTAATCATGATAATTTAGATGATGCACTAAATACAAATGTATCTGTTCATGAAAATTTTTTTTGATGTGCCACATGCACAAACGATGTCGGGTATTTGGTAGGATTTGTGAAATTGCATTTTTCATGGCAGGATCTTGGTCGGTGATTATGCAATTAGGTTGCTTGTTTTTGAAACATGTTAGGAAACATTCAAAAACCCATACAAAAGAGTCGATGTCTTCTTGGGATATTAATGATGCACCGAAGGTGATGCTCCGTTTATGATTGTCAACACTAGTAATCGGGCAGGAGATCACTAAGTACTTGGTGTCGGTGTGATTAGTAACAATAAATTACTAATAATATTAAAGAAACTGTTAGACAAGTTGAATTTGATTTATAAGTATAATTTTTAGTTTGTACATGTTAGTGTTGTATGTTGTGTCGAATGACAGAGAGTCGCCATAGCGAGCATAATTTAATTGTGATATACCATCTGACCAGAATAAGCGTGTCAGGCAATCACAACTATCACTTGTATATGTGAAATATAGATCCGAGTCAACAGCTCTTGCTCTAGTAAAGGTGTCTACTACCATTTGGACGTCACATTCTTCTATGTATATTTTCAATGATCTCTGAAAGTTTCTAAAATATGTGAGGGAGGCACCGACTGTAGGGTTTTGGAGCGTTCAAGATCATCGAGATAGCGGAAGCATAAACAAAAGCAACTCCAAACCTTGTCCAAGAACATGAGCCATTAAATCTCAATGCAAAATCTATTCCACAAGAAATTTACATTTTAGTCTTTGTTGAATCAAGAAAGAAGAACTATTAGAACAATTATGTGAAGAGGATGATCTATTCCACGCCAAGAGGATGATCTTCAAGATCCTTCACAAAGAGCCTACTAGAACAATTATGTGAAGAACAAGAGAGCAAAGAGAGAGGAGAGCAAGGGGTGGCCGGCCAAGGAGAGAGAAAGTGTTTTGATATTTGTCTACTTCATCAACTTATAAGCATGGGTCATTAAAGTGACAAATGATGAAAGCATGGGTTAAAGGCAAGTCATTACCTATACCCTTAAATCACTCACCTCTTAATGAACAACACCAACTAAGCATGGTGTGTGGCCCCCACCCTTGGACCCACCAAGGTGGCCGGCCATAAGAGCTTATTGGGCCTAATTTGGGCCCTTGTTGGGCCAGCTAGATGACCTCATGGGCCGATCCCAATGGGCTCGCCCATGTGGTCGCGTGCTGTGTCCAAAAGTTGTCCGACCCTTTTGTCGTTACTTATCAAACAAAGTCCGACACGATATCGACAAAAATCTCAGTTTTCTCGATTCGCTAATTATACTCTCAAACCGAACCCATGGCTCAAAACCTTCAGTTTTGTCCATGTATTGCTCATCAAGAAACGTTAAGGTTTCCTTATCTCAAGTTATCCGTCTTGTATGTGTGTGACCCTCCAGGCTCATGCCACCGTTGGCAGATCGGCGCAAGAGATCTCTCTTGCCCGATCCATCATAAGTGGTCTCTAGTAAGACATTATGATTACCCAAGGTGCATGATGATCAATGATACAATTTAACCTTTTGCGTACAAGTCACTATCCTATTATCTCTAGACATCCCGATTGATCACAAGGCATAGAGTCGTCATCCTTGTTTAATCAATCATTGTTACTTGATATGTGAAATGGCTGAGAACTGATAACCCGTATCACTGGCATGGCCATGCTCTTTCTCTCAGTCACTCTCGATCAAGAGGCCTTAACGGATATCTTTCCCATGCCGTAGTACGAGGATAAATCCCTTAGCCGTCTTTCGTGTCACTCATACAATCTGTTCCGCCACCCAATCATGCCCGTTATTGCAATCCTGTTACGAAAAGCATTAGGCGCATGTTAAAGTCGTACGTCGACCGCATGGTGATCACAAAGACTCCTTGGTCTAAGGATATCGTGACAAGCTATCGCATTTGAATATGTTCATGGCTTAATCTATGAAACACTATTCAAAGCAGGTCGTCCGATATCAATCACCTCATGATATCTATGATATGATTCCGGGATCCCACATCTCAATGATAAGCAGAACTACATCATTGAGAACCATCCTCATACTGGTCGCTTCAATTGAAGCGTATATTGATCAGGAACTCGTTAAGTGTAATCCGTACAGATTTATGGTTCTACTACTTTAGTGGTCATAAATCAGATCATGCTTAACATATTACTTCAACACATAAATAATACAAAGCCGTTTTATTTATTACAAACGATGATAAATTTACATAGACATTTATAGACTACTAGCAATTGGACTAGGGCACAAAAATGTTATCACCGACATGTTCCATGCCACCAACTATGGCGCTGCATACATTATGTGCCATGTTTGGACCGACACCGATTTTTTGACAATTTACTAGGTACTTTTTATGTGTCACAGTGAGGTGGCGATTTGGTCACTTGAATTGGTAACTTTTTGGAGTGTAAAATTGATGGTTATGATTGTCTACAAATTTGGCAACTCTATATTGATGGTTGGTAGTCATAGTTAAGGACATCATGGTCTTAGAGTTTGTGTGTGATGTAACACGACGTCTCTTGGGCCGACTATTTGTATCGTCATCATGGTCGTGTAAACTGGTACATTTGTCTCCTGCTTTTGAGTAGAGAATATATTTGAGTGTGATGATGTTTTTGTGGGTTTTTTGTGTGCCTAACCTAGTGATGAATCCGCAATGTTGGGCGTACTCTTTGTTGGCTGAAATTCTTGCGAAAAGGGTTTGAAATATTTGTCAAACATGTGGTATATGAGCAGGATCGCAGACAGGATTGTATAGTCCATTGTCGTATGATAATCAAAGGTCTTCAACGTTAGATAATTTATCAACTGAAGAATGTGATCATGAACAGAGAGGTATGCATTATACAGTGCAAATATTTGTGAACTATTTAAAGAATATTTGGAAGAAATAGAACATATAAGGTAGATAAAAGTAATATAGTTAAATCGATACCTTTGTATTGATCCATTGTAGTAATGAAAAATTGGTGGAAGGAGGTTCTTAAATTGTTCTTGTTTATACAGTTGTTTATGATAATGTTGATAAAGAGTTACATGATGTTTGTTTTACTGGATAGGTTTTTTGCATTGAACGTGTTATTATATAGGATTGTGGAATGTAACTGCCGAATACGGTTTTGCTAAAGATTTAATCATTTACAATATCACCCTTTTATTTTAACAAATGATAAAGGGTTAATTACACTTTAGTATACCTAGTTGAAGGTCATTTACAAATTACTATACCTATTTTCACGCTCATCTAAGTGTCAAAATTTTACACGTTAGTAATTTTCCATCCAAATTAACGTTTTTACTATTCATTTTTTTTGAAAATATCAAAAATACTCCTCTCACTCCATACCTCTTTCTCCATTCACCTGCAACGTTTTTACTGTTCATACCCGTTTTTACTGTTCACATGTTCATGAGTTGAAGAACATATTTTCAACTCGCTGGAAAGTGTGCCGGAACATATTTTTCGGCGAGTGAAAATTTGAATTTTTTAACTCGTTTATTTGTTGGGCTTCTTTTAATCTTGTATTTAATCTGTAATTGGTATTAAAATCAAAGAAATAAGTTGAAAAACATATTTTCAACTCGCCGAAAAATTCCGGCACACTTTCCAGCGAGTGAAAATTTGAATTTTTTAATTCGCTTCTTATCCCTCTCTCCCCATCTCATTTATAAACTAAAAGATATATATATATAAGGAGTGGGACAAGAAATGAGTTCAAAAATTCAAAATTTTCACTCGCCGAAAAGTGTGCCGGAAAATATTTCCCGGCACACTTTCCGGCGAGGGTTCCGGTCTTGATCACGAGCAGTGGAGGAGACAACCCATCACGAGCAGTGGAGGACACAACCCATTAATTTAGACAAAAATAAAGAAATTGGGAAAAAATGGCATGGATGGCACAACTCTGAAAATTTGATGAATAATGAGGGGTATTTTAGATATTTCACGTTTTTCCATCCAATTTTTTACAGTGTTAAGAGTAAATTGTAAAAAAAACATACTTAGGTGAGCGTGAATGAAAGTTTTTAAAGTATCTATAGTAATTTGTAAATGACCTTCAACTAGGTATACGAAAATGTAGGGTTAATTACAAGTTAATATACCTAGTTGGAAGTCATTTACAAGTGGCTATACTTATTTTAAAAAGTTTCATTTTCACTCACCTAGTTGTCAAATTCTACACTTACTCATTTCCAAAGTTTTATTATTTTTTCTGTTAATTTTTTCAAAATGCCTAAAATACCCTATGTTGGTTCCAGTCCCACCCTTCTTCTCCAAACCTCGACCACTGTTCACTCATGAACTGGACCAACTCTCAGTCCTTGGAGATTCTTTTCTGGTGTTCTCTAAAACAAATTACGCAGCGGAAAATTAAAAATTAATATCCCCGAAACAGCCCTCGGATCTTTACAAATCTAGATCTCATGTTTCTACCCCGAAAACGTGTGAGAAAATTATTTACCTCTTCAGTTTTGCAGACCAGTCAGATTGCGACCCAGATAGCTCCCAAACCTGACCTCTAATGGAAAAGGCTATTTCACGAGAAATTGAAGAGCTTTTAATTTCCTTTAATCTGGCTCTGGTTTCGGGTCAATCGGACTTCAGACATGGGAGATATGTATCTCGCAATATTCGTTGCCAGATCTGGAAATTCAACAAGTTTGATTAGAAAACGAAATATAACTTGAGGTTTGAATCGACTCAGCCATTTGGAAATCTCGAATCGATCTTTCCCTCTATCCGACACACACGATTGCACAAGACCACAAGATCTAAACCCGAGTTCCCCTACTAGAAAGAAAACAAGTTCAGTTAGAGAATTCCGTAGAGTAACGGTATGGAAAAATCAAGTTCTTATTTTTCAGCTCATGGGGCATCTATTTATAGAGTTTGGCTAGGGTTTTGGGAGCATGAACCAGCCCATAAAATGGGCTAGGTTCGGCTCCCTCCAAACCCTAGCCGCCGGCCAAGCTTTGGGCGGTTTGGGCCTCATAGGCCGAACCCATTAGGGTTTCGTCCATGAGGCCTTAGCCTTGCCCAACTTGGCAGCCCATGAGGTACTCCAAACTCATGGGTTTCGGCCCCATTATTCATCATGGCCGGTGCCCAAAACCCTAAGGTTTTGGCCCGACCCATGGCACGTGAGCTGACGGGCATGTGGCCCAAAACCGTAGGGCTTTTGGCCACCGCTCGATTTAACCAAGCCACAATTAATTCTTCCCGGATTCCCTAAGATGTGCACCCTATGCGTGTGACCCTTTAGGCTCATGTCCTGTTGGCAGATCGGTGTAAAATTATCATTTTACCCTTTCCATCATAAGTGACCTCTAGTAAGGCATTATGATTACCCAAAGTCCATGATTATCGGCGATCCGATTTAACCTCATGTCGTCCATGTCACTATCCTCTTATCACTAGGTATCTTGATTAATCATAAGGCATAGAACCGTCATCCTTATTTAATTAATCACCGTTTCTTGATACCCGAGATGACTAAAAATGATACTCCGTATCATCTGCATGGCCATGCGTTTCCTTTCAGTCATTCTCATCAAGTGGCCTAAATCGATACCTATCCCACACCGTAGTATGAGGGATAAATCCCTCAGACATCTCTCGTATCACACATATAGCCCATCCTCGAGCCAATCACAACCGTTATGGTTACCCTTTCACAGATAACGTTAGGCTTGAGCCAAACTTGGATATTGACTATATTGTGATCATAGAGACTCTATGGTCTAAGGATATAATGACAATCTACGAACTCTGAATATGTTTATGACAGCATCTATGTAACATATTCAAGTCGGGTCGTCCAATATCATTTGCACAATGATATCTATGATCTGACTCCGGCAAAACCTATTGACATGATCAGTAGAGCATGATCATAAAGAGTCGTCCTCATACTGGTCGCTTCAGATGAAGCTTGACTGACCAGGGACCCGTTAAGTATAAATCATACAGATCCATAGTTCTACTATTAGTGATGACACACTCAATGATATAGATCGATATATACTTAACTCATTACTACAACACCATAGTAATAAAATGCCGCTTTGTATTTAGTGCAAAAGATGAAACATATTCATAGACATAAATAGTAATGGATTAGGGCACAAATCCTACAGTCTCCCACTTGCCCCTGGTTCCAAACTAAATCCCAGTCTATCCCCATAGACTTACATGTCCCTCATGTTTAGGTTGAGGTAAAGTCTTCGTCAATGGGTCAGCTGTGTATTCATTTGTTGCTACGTAACTGATCTCAACATCTCCTTTATCAATGAACTATCTGATGAGATGATATTTTCTGAGTATATGTTTGGATTTGTCATATGACCTTGGCTCTTTAGCTAGCGCTACTGCCTCGGTGTTATCACATAGTAAACTCAGTGAACTAGACGGGTTTGGCATTACGCCTAGTTCAGGCAAAAAGTTCCTAATCCACACAGCCTCCTTAGCTGTTGTTGCATCAACTATATACTCAGCTTCCGTCGTAGAGTCGGCAATCGTGTCCTGATTACGGCTCTTCCAACTGAAGGCCCTGATAGCATTTGTGCCCTAGTCCAATTGCTATTACTCTGTAAACGTCTATGTACATTATCATCATTTGTATATATATATATATATATATATATATATATATATATATATATATATATATATATATATATATATAAAACGGCTTTGTATTACTTATGTGTTGAAGTAATATGTTAAGAATGATCTGATTTATGACCACTAAAGTAGTAGAACCATAAATCTGTACGAATCACACTTAACGAGTCCCTGGTCAAAATATGCTTCCTTAGAAGCAACCAGTATGAGGATGGTTCTTAATGACGTAGTTCTACTTGTCATAGGGATGAGGGATCCCGGAATCATATCATAGATATCATGAGGTGATATCGGACGACCCGCTTTGAATAGTGTTTTCATAGATTAAGCCATGAACATATTCAAATGCGATAGCTTGTCACGATATCCTTAGACCGAGGAGTCTTTGTGATCACTATGCAATGAACGTGCGACTTTAACTTGCGCCTAACGCTTTCTGTAACAGGATTGCAATAACGGGCATGATTGGGTGGCGGAACGGGTTGCATGAGTGACACGAAAGACAGCTAAGGGATTTATCCCTCATACTACGGTATGGGAAAGATATCCGTTAAAAGGCCTCTTGATCGAGACTGACTGAGAGTAAGAGCATGGCCATGCCGGTGATACGGGTTATCAGTTCTCAGCCATCTCACATATCAAGTAACAATGATTGATTAATCAAGGGTGACGACTCTATGCCTTGTGATCAATCGGGATATCTAGAGATAATAGGATAGTGACTTGTACGCACAAGGTTAAGTCGAATCATCGATCGTCATGCACCTTGGGTAATCATAACGTCTTACTAGAGACCACTTATGATGGATCGGGCAAGAGCGATCTTTTGCGTCGATCTGTTAACGATGGCATGAGCCTAGAGGGTCACACACATACAAGACGGATAACTTGAGACAAGGAACCCTTAACGTTTCTTGAAGAGCAATACATGGACAAAACTGGAGGTTTTGTGCCATGGGTTCGGTTTGAGAGAATAATTAGCGAATCGAGAAAACTGAGTTTTTTCGTCGATGTCGCGTCGGACTTTGTTTGATAAGTAACGACAAAAAGGGTCGGGCGACTTTTGGACACGGCACAAGACCACACGGGCGAGCCCATTGGGCTCGGCCCATGAGGTCTTATGGCCAGCCCAAACAAGGGCCCATTAAGGGCCCAATAAGCCCTCTTGGCCGGCCCACATGGTGGGTCCATGTGTGGGAGCCACACAACACCATGTTTAGTTGGTGATTGTGGATTAAGAGGTGAGTGATTTAAGGGGTATGGGTTAAAGCACCTTTAAGCCCATACCAATCACTTTTGACCCATTCTTATTAGTTGGATGATGAATTGAAATACAAGAGATTAATTGATTATTCAAATAGTTACAAAAACTCTCTCTCTCTTGGTGTGGCCGGCCACCCTAGCTCTCCTCTTCATCTTGCTCTCTTGTTCTTCATTTAATTATTCTAGTAGGCAATTAAGTGAAGGATCATCAAGATCATCCCCTTGGTGTGGACTTGCTTTAGAGAAGAAGATCCGAAAGTTCTTCTTTAATCGATTCAACAAAGACTTAAAGGTAAACATCTTGTGGAATAGATTTTGCTTTGGGATTTAATGGTTTATGTTCTTGGATAAGGTTTGGAGTATATTTTCTTATAATGCTTCCGCTATCTCGACGATCTAGAACGCTCCAAAACCCTACAGGCCCCACCATTCAACACGAATACATATCCACATTGACTCTGAAAGTCATCAGGATCTGTTTAGAAACTAGCATCAGTATAACCTCTGATTGCTAGTTCACCATCCACTAGGAATGCATTCTTAGTTCTCCTCAAGTATTTGAGGATAACTTTGACTGCAATCCAGTGTTGCTTCCTATGATTGGATTGGTATCTACTGGTACAGCTCAAGGCGAACGAGACATCTGGTCTCGTGCATAACATGACATACATGATTGATCCTATAGCCGAAGCATATGGGATATCATTCATTTTCTCCAGCTCATCAGATGTCTTCGGACACTGATTCTTGCTGAGCCTTATGCCATGACGCAATGGAATAAATCCTTTCTTGGAGTCCTCCATTGAGAACCTTCTCAATATCTTGTCTATATAGGTGCTTTGACTTAGACCCAAGATCCTCTTGGAGCGATCCCTATATATCTTAAATCCCTAAGATATAAACAGCCTCGCCTAAGTCCTTCATTGCGAAACACTTTCCCAGCCAAGCTTTTGTTGCCTGCAAGGATTGGATGTTGTTTCCAATAAGCAGAATGTCATCGACATAAAGTACCAAAAAGACAATGTTATTCTCATTCGCCTTTTTATAAACGCATGGCTCATTCAAGTTCTTGATGAAGCCGAATTCCTTCACAACTTCATCAAAACGAATGTTCCAACTCCGAGAAGTTTGCTTTAATCCACAAATGGATTTCTGCAGCTTACTAATCTTTCCAATATTCTTCGGATCGACAAAACCTTCTGGCTGTGTCATAAACACATCCTCAGTAAGATTCCCATTAAGGAATGCGGTTTTGACATCCATCTGCCATATCTCATAATCGTAATATGTTGCCATGGCTAGAAGAATTCAGATTGATTTGACCATAGCAACTTGGGAAAAGGTTTCATCATAGTCAATTCCTTGGACTTGTCTATAAGCTTTTGCAACCAATCTTGCTTTATAGGTCTGAGGTTTGCCATCCATGTCAGTTTTATCTTAATAACCCACTTACAACCAATGTCTTTTACACCAGCGGTTGGATCAACCAAGCTCCAGACTTGGTTATCTGACATGGACTGCATTTCTTCTTTCATGACTTCCAGCCATTTCTCATAGTCAGGCCCGGGCATGACTTCCTGAAAAGTTGATGGATCATCCGAATCCACAACTACCAAGTCATCATCGTTCGACACGAGAAACCCGTATCTAACGGGTGGCTGACTTGGTCTTCCAGATCGCCGTGGACCATCCGGAATATTAGCAAGTGTCGGTTCTGTCTCTATAGCCAGCTCAGGCTCCATAACTTCTATATCATCAGTATTATGATCCTGAATTACTTCAGGTTGTACTACATCATCCCGAATTCCTTCGAGATGTATAGTACTCCCATCGAATTTCTTGGAAATGAATTCTTTTTCCAAGAACACACCACCACGAGGAACAAAAACCTTGTTCTCGCTTGGTTTATAGAAGTAGTATCCCCTTATTTCTTTTGGATACCCTACGAAGACGCATTTATCAGATTTTGGTGCGAGCTTATCACCAAGCAAACACTTGACATAAGCTTCACAGCCCCAAATCTTTAGAAATGACAACATGGGCCTTTTCCCATTCCATACTTTGTATGATGTCCCTTCTACTGCCTTCGTTGGAGCCCTGTTCAAAATGAACGCGACTGTCTCTAGAGCATAACCCCAGAAAGAGATCGGCAGATTAGCATGGCTCATCATGGAACGAACCATGTCTAGCAAGGTTCGATTTCTCCGTTCGTAAACACCATTTAGCTGTGGCGTTCCCGGCGGAGTCCATTCTAACATGATTCCCCAATCACTCAAATGGCCAGCAAACTCTTCGGATAAGTATTCACCACCTCGATCTGAACGAAGTGCTTTAATACTTTTCTCGAGTTGGTTTTGTACTTCATTCCGAAATTCTTTGAATTTATCAAAGGCTTTGGATTTATGTCTCATTAAGTAGACATAGCCATATCTAGTGAAATCGTCAATAAATGTGATGAAGTACTCAAACCCCCTCCTGGCGTAAGTGCTCATTAGTCCACACACATCAGTGTGTATTAGACCCAATAAGTCACTTGCCCTATCACCTTTACTTGTGAATGGTGCCTTTGTCATCTTTCCAATCAAACAAGCCTCGCATCTATCGATCGAATTGAATTCGAACGGACTTAAAAGTCCACAATTGTGTAGAGTTGATATCCGCTTTTCATTGATGTGGCCAAGGCGACAATGTCAGATAAGAGTTTGATTTAAGTCATCGGACTTAAACCTTTTTGTATTAACATTATAGACTGAGCTTGAATTACAGTTATCAGTATTCAATACATATAAACCTCTAACCATACTTGCACTTCCATAATACATATTATTTCGACAAATCTGAAAATCTCCATCCTTTATTGAAAAATTAAAACCGTCTTTGTCTAATAGAGATATTGAAATAATATTCCTACTGAAAGTAGATACACAGAAAACTTCTGATAATGAAAGTACAAGCCCACTGGGAAAATCAAAACTCATGGATCCTACAGTAGTTACAGCAACACTGGTTCTGTTGCCAACTCTCAGGTCCACTTCGCCTTGGCCCAAATCTCTTCTACTTCTTAGCACCTGCACATTCGTACACATGTGAGTTTCTACTCAGGTATCTAGTACCCAAGAATCTGAAGTAGAAAGATTAAGTTCTATAAAGAAAATACCTGAAGGCGTGGGCCCGCCACCCTTCCGCTGGTCATTCTAGAACTTCTTGCATTCCTTCTTCCAATGCCCAACTTCTTGGCAATAGAAGCATGTTGTTGTCCTTTCATTAGCCTTCCCTTTGCTTTAGGGGCTTGGGGAGGGTTAGGAACAACAAGCACCCTCATCTTGCCAGCCATGTGTGCTGGAGTCTTCCTCTTGGAAGATCCAGATGCCACACCAGACTTCTTGAAGTTGGTCCCCTTATTGACCATAAGAACATCCTTGGTTTGGTTCTTGATGCTCTTTTCAGCAGTTACAAGCATCTCATGTAACTCTGAAATGGTCTTGTCCATATTATGCATATTATAGTTCATAATGAAACCATCATATGCAAGAGGAAGGGATTGCAAAACTATATCTGCCGACACCTCTTTCCTTAACTCAAGGCCTATCCTTGTTAGGTGATCGAGGTATCCCTTCATCCTAAGGACATGTGGACTCACGGAAAAACCTGCAGCCATTTTGCAGGCATGAAGATCCTTCAAGGTGTTATACCTTTCGATACTCGATTTCTCTTTAAACATTTTCTTTATTTGATTCATCATCTCAAAAGGTTTGTCAGAGAGTTCCATAAACTGCTTCTGGAGATTGCTCTCCATACAGCCCAGCATTATGCAGGCTACATCAATGGAGTCGCTCAGATGCTTATAATAGGCATCTCGAACGGCCCTTGTTAAGCCTGTCACTGGTTCCACAGGGATTGCATTGTCAAGGACATATTCCTCGTGCTCATGTTTGAGTACAATTCTTAAATTTCTGTCACAGTCCAGATTATTCACTCCATTGAGTTTGTCCTTCTCAAGCAAGGGTCTCAATGAGCTATTTGTCGCGTTTTCCATTAGAATCTACACGGAAAATAAATTTAATCAGTTTTAAATTAAAGTTGGAGATCATAAATTAAATCACAACCATTTGATTCGTTACTTAGAATCTAAACCAAAATTCCTGATTTACTCGATTGAAGTGAACGGAGGCTCACTGCTCCAATCAAGCTATGTAGGTAGGACATCCAGTCCAATTACAACCGCTGTAACTCTTGGCTAGGGATTGTACATAAATGTACAGGGCATTCCCTATCCGATACCCTAGGTCAACCCTAGCTGACAGTCGTAGTCAAGTCAACCAAATTAAACTATGATTCAGTCCATATGTGGATACTACGCGGAGGCGCACGCACCCACATACGACTAACCATCTCATATAGCACACATCTCAATGAATGCTACGCGGAGGTGCACCCATTCAAGGGGCTGGGAGCTAGTTTGAGTGTTGAGATTTGGGTGGTATCTCACATGACTTGATTAATTATGAATCGGTTGTGATTAATTTCCTTTAATTGAAAACATCAAGTCCATGATGCTTCAATTGCAAATTACATGCAAAATCTGATTAATTCCGATTTTAATCCTTTACATGTTGGTGATGCTCTAGCATACATTTTGAACGTACAACACATCCATTCATAATTCCTACTCATGCATATCTAGTATTCATGTAAAGCGGAAATAAATGTACAAAACTAAAGCCCATTCCTAGTATTAAACTAAGAAATTTAAAAAACCCTAAAGACTATGTCTTCCGGTTATTCTAGACCGCCTTCAATTGAGGACTCCCACTGGCTCCGGACATCTTCAACTCCGGTTGAATCTCCCTACACCATAAGCCACCTATTCCGGTTCACCATTTTTCTTGATCCAATTACAAGTTGTACACGGTTCGCAGCCCGAAAATTGAAATTTGAAACGGCTACGCAGACCGCAAAATTAATTACAACATTTAACCAGTGGTTCGCAGACCACAAAATTAAACTAATTAAATCGAACGGTCTAGGGCTTTAACTTGTACTACACAAAACATGTTATCAATCAATTGACATGTTATCACACAAACATGTTATCAATCAATATTAATATTAACCGGTTTTAATCTTGCTTACGTTTTGATCCAATTTATCGAAATTGGACTGGTTTTAAAAACGGTTTATCGAAATCGATTAAATCTGAAAATTTCTAAAATAATTTGGATTTACAGAATTTAGGGTTTGCCGCCACGATCTCGGATCGCAACACAAAACCCTAATCGGCCACGGCTAGGGTTTGGGAAACCCTAGCCCCCGCCACCTCCTCCACCGAACCGCCGCGCCGGGCCATGGTGGGGACGGGGTGGCCATGGCCCCCTGGCTGACCCGCAGCCACGACAATGGCCAGCGCCGGTCGCCGGCGCCGCCTGTCCGGTTACCCGGAAAATCCAAAAAATTCCATATCTATTATTTTTCATAAAAAATCAGTTTTCATACATATCTAAGTCAAAAAATCCGAAATTAAAAATCTGAAAAATAATATGGCAAAAATCAATACCAAAAACACCGAAATCATGCAAAAACACAAGATCGAAGGCTAGAACTGGCTCTGATACCACTGTTGGGTTTCGAAAGATTCAAAAACAAAGTACGCAACGGAAAAGTAAAAATTAATATCCCCCGAAACAGCCCTCGGATCTTTAGAAACCTAGATCTCATGTTTCTACCCCAAAAAGGTGTAAGAAAATTATTTACCTTTTCGGTTTTGCAGACCAGTCAGATTGTGGGCCAGATAGTTCCCAAACCTGACCTCTAATGGAAAAGGCTATTTCACGAGAAATTGAACTTTAATCTGGCGCTAGTTTCGGGTTAATCGAACTTTAGACCTGGGAGATATCTATCTCGCAAGATTCGTCGCCAGATCTGGAAATTCAACAAGTTTGATTAGAAAACTAAATATAACTTGAGGTTTGAATCGAATCAGCCGTCTGGAAATCCCGAATCGATCTTTCCCTCTATCTGGCACACACGAGTGCACAAGACCACCAGATCTAAACCCGAGTTCCCCTACTAGAAAGAAAACAAGTTCAGTTAGAGAATTTGGCAGAGCAACGGTATGGAAAAATCAAGTTCTTATTTTTCAGCTCATGGGGCCTTTATTTATATAGTTTGGCTAGGGTTTTGGGAGCATTAACCAGCCCATAAAATGGGCTAGGTTCGGCTCCCTCCAAACCCTAGTCGCCGGCCAAGCTTTGGGCGGTTTGGGCCTCATGGGCCGAACCCATTAGGGTTTCGGCCATGAGGCCTTAGCCTTGCCCAACTTGGCAGCCCATGAGGTATTCCAACCTCATGGGTTTCGGCCCCATTATCCATCATGGTCGGTGCCCAAAACCCTAGGGTTTTGGCCCGGCCCATGGAACGTGAGCTGACGGGCATGTGGCCCAAAACCGTAGGGCTTTGGGCCACCGCCCGATTTAACCAATCCACAATTAATTCTGCCCGGATTCCCCAAGATGTGCACCCTATGCGTGTGACCCTTTAGGCTCATGTCCTTGTTGCAGATCGGTGTAAAATTACCATTTTACTCTTTCCATCATAAGTGGCCTCTAGTAAGGCATTATGATTACCCAAAGTCCATGATTATCGGCGATCCGATTTAACCTCATGTCGTCCATGTCACTATCCTTTTATCACTAGGTATCTTGATTAATCATAAGGCACAGAGTCGTCATTCTTTTTTAATTAATCACCGTTTCTTGATACCCGAGATAACTGAAAATGATACTCCGTATCATCTGCATGCCCATGCGTTTCCTTTCAGTCATTTTCATCAAGTGGCCTAAACCGATATCTATCCCACACCGTAGTATGAGGGATAAATCCCTCAGACATCTCTCGTATTACACATATAGCCCATCCCCGAGCCAATCACAACAGTTATGGTTACCCTTTCACAGATAACGTTAGACTTGAGCCAAAATCGGATATTGATTATATTGTGATCACATAGACTCTTTGGTCTAAGGATACAATGACAAGCTACGAACTCTGAATATGTTCATGACAACATCTATGTAACATATTCAAGTCGGGTTGTCCAATATCATTTCCACAATGATATCTGTGATCTGACTCCGGCAAAACATATTGCCATGATTAGTAGAGCATGATCATAAAGAGTCGTCCTCATACTGGTCGCTTCAGATGAAGCTTGACTGACCAGGGACCTGTTAAGTATAAATCATACAGATCCATAGTTCTACTATTAGTGATGACACACTCAATGATATAGATCGATATATACTTAACTCATTACTACAAAACCATAGTAATAAAATGCCGCTTTGTATTTATTGCAAAAGATGATACATATTCATAGACATAAATAGTCTTGGACTAGAGCACAAATCCTACAAATTTCGGCAACCTGGGATGGGAATTAAGTTTTTAAGGATGTCCTTCTTTTAGGGGAAATAA